>CM053769.1:638403666-638420000 GCA_028658325.1 Potorous gilbertii
GGCTCTCTGCAACGGAAATCTCCTTCACTGTGTTGCTGCGAGGCTTCCACTGTTCCAGAGTTTGTCAGGAGTTCTTTTTACAGGGAATCTATGGGCTGTGGATTCGGAGCTAGCAAATGTGAGTCTTTCTACTCCGCCATCTTGGCTCCGCCCCGAGAAATAATTTACCTCATTCTATTTCTTCCTTTCTCTTCTCCCACTATATTCCTCTCAAACCCCTTAATTTTATTTTTTTAGGTATCATCCTTATCTATTCAATCTACCCTGTGCCCTCTGCCTATATGTGCGTAATCCTTCCAATTATCCTAGTACTGAGAAAAACCACAAGAGTTACAAATATGATCTTTCCATTTTGGACTGTGAACAGTTCAACTTTAGTAAGTCCCTTATGATTTCTCTTTTCTGTTTACCTTTTCATGTTTCTCTTCATTTTGTGTTTGAATGTTGAATTTTCTATTCAGCAATGGTCTTTTCATCAAGAATGCTTGAAAGTCCTCCATTTCATTGAATGACTTTTCTTAGCTTAAGTATTATATTCAGTTTTGCTAGGCAGGTGATTCTTGGTCTTAATCCTGGCTACTTTTACCTCTGGAATATCATATTCCAAGCTTTCCAGAACCTTAAAATAGAAGCTGCTAGATCTTATGTTATCCTGATTGAGTTTCAACAATATTTGAATTGTTCCTTTCTGGCATCTTGCAATATTTTCTCCTTGACCTAGTGTGACAACAAGGACCCCAGCATACACAAGAGAGACTATAGGTCTGAAACTCTCAAAAGTGTTGCTCATAAGGCACCCATTTTTTTCTTACCTCCCATTGTCAGTCATTAGAAATGATTAGCTCAAAGTAAAGGCATTTACTAAAATATTATAAAAAATATTATAAAAGATCAATAGATATATTCCCCACTCCCCATAAGTGCAATACACACATTACCAATCGGAAGAGCAGGCATAGACTTAAAGTGCAATGGTAGTGAGCACACAAACAAGCAATATATGTGACTAAGACAATACCTGTCTGAGAACTGCAGGATGTTGATGTCCTTCCTATATTAATTGAGTCCTCATACATCTGTCATTGATGGTAGCAACATTCTGGGCAAAATACTTAGCTGGATTCCTTGGTTCCACTCATCTTAATTAGAGCAGCTTTTGCTTCCAGGGTTAGGTCTCTCTTAAGGCCAGAACTGACTATCATTTCTGTGACCAGAGGTTCTATTCCTTGAAGTTATATCTGTTCCTGAGAGAATGCCTCTCTGAATTTATGTCTGTTTAGAGAGTTTATTTTTCTATCCCCTCTAATGAGCTTTAAACTCTCTCAAATTGTATCTCCAGCTACTAGTTGGAGCATCTACCACTGGATGAATGCCCCATTACTAGATGGTATATGTGATATGAATCAAAAGAGAGAAACTTAAACATTTATTAAGCACTATTATGTTTCAGACATTGTACTAAGCATGGCAAAAAACAATCCCTGTCCTTAAAAACTCGTAATCTAATGGCATGGAAATCATACAAACAAATATATATATATATATATATATATATATATATATATATATATACATATACACACACACACACACACAAATGGATACATACATACATACATGTATATGTAGTATAACAGAATAATTAATGGAGGTAAGGCACTAGAATTAAGAAAGATTGGGAAAGGTTTTCTGAAAAAGATGGGATTTTAGTTGATACTTAAAATGAAGTCAGGGGAATCAGTAGACAAAGCTGAAAAGAGAAACTGTTCCAGGAATTGGGGAAAGTCAGACAAAATATACAAAACTAAGAGATAGAGATTGAATAATACAGGGTAGGGACTAAGGTGTCAGAACACAAGAAACATAAGAAGGAGTTTGGTTACTAAGGGCTTTGAATGCCAAAGAGAACATTTTGTATTTGATCCTTGAGTTTATAGGGAGCCATTGGAGTCTATTGAGTGGGAGGGGAGGCAAAGCTTGACATGATCAGACTTGCACTTAAGGAACATCATATTGGTGTCTGAATGGAAAATGCATTAGAGTGCAGAGAGACTTGACAGAGTCATCAGTAGGCTGTTGCAATAATCCAGGTATGAAGTAATGAGAACTTGCCATAGAGTAGTAAGAAGAAGGGATATAGTGGAGAAGTTACACAGGTAAAATTGACAGGCCTTTCCAATCTATTGATTGGATGGAGTGTGGGGTGAGGTTAAGAGAAAGAAGTCTAGGGTGAGGTAATGACTCATCGTGAACCACATCAATATATATATTAAGTATGCATCCCCATATGTGTATGTTTATTTATATTGCATATTACAACATCACAAAAATAGAAAGCAAAAATTGAGACATACATGAAATAATATTTAAATGACTTTTTTATTAAAATATATATTTCTCTGACATTATTCTCAATACATTAGTTAGAAAAATATGATTGAATAGAATTTTTTTTTAGAAAGCTTTCTTTCACATTTATTTCTTTAAAAAATAGTTTAACCTTTTCTCAAACTACACAGTGGTTCAAAAGCATGGTCAAACATTTGATTTATTTACTTCTTGGTTATTAGCAGTTGTCATATATTGAAAAGATATACAAGATATAGCTCACAAAAGATACAGCCCCCAATGCTATGTAGATAGAAATGCAAGAAATCCATAATAGTTGTAATTAGCAAAATCATGACAGCATTTTCAATCCAACCATCCTTCCAGAACCTCCATTTTAAGGTCTGTCGATGTTAGCTGCATCTTTTTTTTCTCCAGGTTGCCCCTCTGATACTCTTAACTTTGTTTCTCATTTCACCCCACAGTCATATCTATTTTTCTATTCCTATTCTCTTCTCTTTCAGCTTCCTTTCATGGGTTGTCTTCCACCATTTTAATGTAAGCTTCTTGAGAGCAGGCATACTCTTTTTTACTGCTTGCAACTGTATTCCATGAGTTTAGCAAAATTCTTGGTATACAGAAATCACTAAATAAGTGTTTGATGACTTGATCTTCTATCTCTTGTTAACTAGGAGATGCTGCTGCCTCTTGTTCCTACCATCATCCCTTATACTACTAATATTACCACTTTTCCTATTCTTCTCTAGTTTTCCTTGATGTGACTACCCTCAACAATGGACTCCTTTGTTTTTCTACCAGACTAGTGGCAAGTAGGTTGAGCTTATTTTCTGATGAGGGAACAGAGAAGAAAGAAAGGAAGAAAGACAAGGGAACATAGGGGCTAGGTCAGAAATGGCCTTATCCCTTCAACACACAATACACAGGCAACTGACCATGGAGTTCCAACTAGATGAAAGGGATGCTAAAGATGTGTTTGTTAACTGCAAACATGGTGAACTTTTGTGCTGCATTCTTTGTTTGTAAGATAATCTTCCTGCACCTCAAGGGACCATCATAAATGTCCCTTGGTACATGTAGATAGCATTGTGAAACTCATTTACATAATATGCAGAAAGGAAATTAAGCCGATATTCTGTAGTCAAAATATAACAGAAAATATTGAGCTAACTAATTTTAATCAACTTGTTCAAAAGTAATTTTGAAGATAATTGCATGGTTGACAAAAGCTTTTAACTTGAGAATGAAGTTTATGACAAAGCAATTTTTTTAAACAAGTACTAGACCTTATGAATATTTGCAAAAAGTGAATATTTCATGGACTTTTCTGAAGGATGCATCCCTGCTATTAACGTATTTTGCAGTGTGTATCTGTAGGCGTTCAAAAGTTTGTTAATTGAACAAGTAACTTCACCTTGCAGTCAGACTTCCTGAACACTAGCTGACATCAGCTAAAGCAAGCTACCCTGTAGACAGAGATTAAATAAATACTGCCCCACATTAAAAAATAATGATGATCCTAATCATTCCAATAATGCCATGTAGAGCCAGGTTACTTCTTCTCTCTAAATTTCAAATCAGATATGAAGTTTTTGAAAAGTAATGTCAGATAAAAGACAATAATAAAGAACACATTGCATGTAGCAAATGTGCCTGTAAATATCAGCGTGACACAAATTTTAACAATTCTTTGCTGGCATTCTGTCATTAGAATTGTATAACAAGTGTCCTGGGAATTAGGGTATCTTCCCCAGTAGTTATAGACAAGATTTCCCTCTTCATACCTGCTAGTGTCATACAACACAGACACTGACCTAGCATTAAGTAAATTGGATGTCAAATGTGTCAAACTATTCTAACTGCCAGTGACATTGTCACTGGGGCCTTGTCATGAAAGACAAAACAGAACCTCCTATGAGCTGAACATAGGATTTGAAAAAAAAAGGCTACAATGCCAAGAATTTTCCTTTGATTTTTAAATATATTACACTCTGACACTTGAGTGCATTAGAATACAGAGACAGGTACTTTCTTCTGAAGCTCCACATCACAAGCTTTCTATCCAGATTGCAAGGAGAGGTTGCATATTAGGATTAGTGAATTGTGACTGATTCCTCTTCTCAGCCTATATTCGTGACTCGCTATTTAAGACAGTCTGTGCCATCAAGGTGACTCTGTAGCTACATGCCTGGGTACACATTACAATGGAGCAGCATCAAGTACTGTACCTCCCTCTTCCCAGCAGTCAACAAAACTTCAAGAAACAGCAGACAAGACAAGCAATTTCTCTATTTGCATGCTTGCCTGCTCCATATTAACTGAGAATGTCAGTGGAAATAACTGGTATCAATTTGTGCCTCAGGGTAGGATAAAATAATTCAAACAGACTCTCAAGTAGTCAAACATATGTACAATTATATTGTAATCAGTAAATCAAAAGAACATTCCAATTTTTTTGTCCTTATAAATATAGTAGAAACTTAAAGTCCTTCCCTAAAAACAAACAAAACAACAGTAGTCCCACCTAGATTGACTTTGATCCTTTGGCACTAATCAACTAATACACACACACACACACACACACACACACACACACATATATATATTTTACAGCAATAATGAAGAAAAGAGTGAACATCTCTCCATCCTTTAAGGCCCACCTCAAGTTCTATCTTACTTGTGAATTCATTCATTTATGACTTCACACAAAAGTCTTTCTTTCTTATGAATTATTGTAGTATACACATATATCACATTATTTTTCACAGGTAAGAGTCAGTGTGGTGTGTGAATTGAGAGCTGACCTTGAAGCCAAGAAGACCTAGATTTAAGGCCTGCCTTTTGACATAGAATGGCTAAGTGCCTCTGGGCAAGTTGCTTAACCTCTTAGTGCTCTAGGCAATTCTAAAACATGCTTGTAGAGAAAGTAACAACTTCTCTTGGTAAAAGGATTTTCCTCACCTGGGAGTTCTCTCAAAAGAAGAAATTACATATCATTTCCTATTCCTATTTTGTATGTATGTATCCTCTATCCTCAATTATAAATGAATTAAAAATTGTGTCAGACTTCTTTGCATTGTCCCAAGAGTAAGGAGCAAATAATTAATAAAGGTGTATTAACTGTCAAAATAATTCTAAAGACTATCAGGTTTTGACAAAGAAGAGGTAAAGGAAGTATTAAACTCCTTATACAATCACAACAAAAAGAATTGCAAATTAAGAAATCAACTTCTAGGAGCCAAGATAATGGGCTAACAATAAACAGTCATGACTTTCCCATATTCAGCCACAAATAAAGATATAATAGCATGCCAAAACAAATCCTGGAACAGTAGAACCAACGTAAAGCTGTGGTGAAGCAATCTTTTAGCAAAGGAAACTTGGAAGATCAACAAGAAAGATCTGTCTCACTTGGATAAAAGTGGAACCTAGTACAGGACAGGAAAGCTCCCAGCAATACAGAAGCAGGTCTCACCTCAGCAAACCAGAAGGAGATTTCAAACATCAGTGCTGTAAGCAGGCAAGTGCTAACAAAAGGAACTTCAACTGCCTCAACATAGTCAGGGGAATGGGCCAACTCCAGCTCTGAGAACCACCACATGATTCAGTATATCCCAGAGTAAACAGGCAGCCTGCAGTGGCCAGACTGCTATATGCTTCAGTGCAGCCTTAGAGAAATGCAGAAGCACTGCATTGGTCTCAGTATATGACAGATACCACCACTAGGACACCAGGTCATCACCAAGCCAGAACCCTACAGAAAACAACATCGACAGCTACTCCCCAACCTTCAGTGTAGCAAAGGATACAAGGGTCCCCTGAGAATCTTAGGGCAACATCAGTGCAGCACCAGATAAATAGCCAGGGTCTATGGCCCCTGAGACAAGAAACCTGAGACAGTGCCCCTTCCACCCTAATAGCAGAGATCAGATTGAAAAGAATGAGAAAAGGAAAAAAAGAAGATGAGCAAACAAAAACAAAAAGAATATGACCACAGAAAGTTATTATTGCCACAGGGAAGATAGACACACAAACTCTAAAAAAGGACAACAATGTCAACATGCCTATGGGCAAAACCTCAGAGAAAAACAGGAAATGTTCATAAACCCAGGAAGAAGTCGTGGAAGAGTTCAAAATGGGATAAAAATCAACTAAGAAGGGTGGAGGAAAAATTGGGAGAAGAAATGAAAGTGATTCAAGAAAATGATGAAAAAAGTCAGTAGTTTAGAAATAGAAAACAACTGTTTAAAAGCTAGAATTGGAAAAATGGAAAAATGATATACAAAAATCCACTGCAAAAAGAACTCCTTAAAAATTACAATTGGCACAATGGAAATACAGAAACTAAATATGAAAATCAATTTCTTAAAAGTTAGAATTGCTCAAATGGAAGCAAATGAGATATCAAAAATCATATTCAAAAGAATGAAAAAAATAGAAGAAAATGTAAAACACTTCATTGGAAAAACAATTGACCAGGAAAATAGATCCAGGGGAGACAATATCAGAATCACTGAAATACTTGAAAGTCATAATCCAAAAGAAGACCTGCACAGTATCTTCCAAAAAATTATCATGGAAAACTGCCCTGATATCCTGGAAGCAAAGGGTGAAATGGGAATTAAAAGAATTCACCTTAGGAAAAATATCCCAAAATAAAAACTCCAGGGAAGATTATACCTAAATTTCATAACTCTGATATCAAGAAAAAAAATACGGAAGTAGTTAAAAAGAAAAAAAGTCAAATATGGGGGAAACACAATTAGGATTACACATGAGTTAGCAGTTGCAACATTAAAAGATCAAAGGTTATGGAACATGATATTCTGGAAGACAAAGAAGCTAGGACTACAAACATAAATCATCTGGCTGGTGAAGTTAATCATAATACTTCAATGGAAAATAGTCTTTCAGTGAAATAGAAGTATTCCAAGCTTTCACAAACAGAAAATCAGTACTGAGGAAAAAAAATTGATCTAAAATTTCAAAACCCAAGAGAAGTCTAAAAAGGGAAAAATACAGAAAGGATTCAATGGAGCTGAATTATTTACATCCCTACATAGGAAGATAATAGTTATAATTCTTAAACATTGCCACCAATTACACAGCTAAAAGGAATATACGTAGACAGATGGTACAGGTGTAAGATGAATTTGATGAAATGAAATAAAAATAATTAAGGGATGAGAAAGAGGAATACACTAGGTGCAGAATAAAGGAAGAGGCAAAATGGGGATAAATTAGTTGACATGAAGATTTAAAAAGCCTATTATAATGCAGGGAAAGATAAGAGAGTGAGTGATGGGCATCAAATTTAATCTCATCAGTTTTGATTTATAGATGGAGTAACATACACAATCAGTTGAATATAAATATCTAACTTAAATTACAGGGGAGGAGATCAAGTAAAGGGGTTGAGCTGACAGAAAAGAGGGCACTTTGGGAGAGGTGTAGACAGAAGCAAAACACTTGACAAAAGAATGGGTGAGAGAGAGGAGAAACAAGAAGAAAAATAAGATGGAGGGAAAAATACAGTTAATAACCATGAGAATGAGATGTAAATATGAATGAGAAGAATTTTTCCATAAAATGAAAGAAGAAAGCAGAATGGCTCAAAAGCCAGAATTCTACAATATGTTATTTACAAGAAACACATTTGAAGCACAGAGACACACACAGAGTAAAGATAAGGGGCTGGAGCAGAATCTATTATGCTTCAGATGAAATAAAAAAAAGCAAAAACAAGCAGAAGTAGTGATTCTAATCTCAGACAAAGCAAATATAAAATAGAATTAATTATAAGGGATAAGCAAGGAAACTACATCTTGCTAAAAGGTTGAATAGACAATGTTGTCTAAACTATAATGAATTATACAAAATATATATGCACCAAATGGCACAGCATCCAAATTCTTTTTTTTTTAATTTAAATTTATTTGTTTAAGTTTTCAACATTCAATTCCACAAAATTTTGGATTCCAAACTTTCTCCCCATTTCTCCCCTCCTCCCACCCCAAAACACTGAGCATTCTAATTACCTCTATCACTAATCTGCCCTCCCTTCTAACATCCTTCCCTTCCCTTATCCCCATCTTCTCTTTTGTCCTGTAGGGCAAGATAACTTTCTATAACCCATTACCTGTATTTCTCATTTCCTAGTTGTACACAAGAACAATACTCAACAGTTGTTCTTAAAACTTTGAGTTCCAACTTCTCTTCCTCCCTCCCACCTCACCCCTCCACTTTGGAAAGGCAAGCAATTCAATACAGGCCATATCTGTGTAGTTTTGCAAATGACTTCCATAATAGTCATGTTGAGTAAGACTTACTATATTTCCCTTCATCCTATCCTGCCCCCCATTGCTTCTGCTCTCTCTTTTGACCCTGTCCCTCCCCAAGAGTGCTGACTTCCAACTGCTCCCTCCTCCCATTGCCGTCCCTTCCATCATCCCCCCAACTTGCTGATCCCCTTCTCCCCCACTTTCCTATATTGTAAGATAGGTTTTCATACCAAAATGAGTGTGCATTTTATTCCTTCCTTTAGTCGAATGTAAAGAGAGTAAACTTCATGTTTTTTCTCTCACCTCCTCACTTTATCCCTTCACTGAGAAGTCTTTCACTTGCTTGTTTTATGAGAGATAATTTGCCCCATTCCATTTCTCTCTTTCTTCTCCCAGTGTATTTCTCTCTCACCCCTTAATTTCATTTTTTTAAAAATATGATCCTAGCCTATTCAATTCACCCTGTGCTCTCTGTCTCGCTCTCTGTCTCTCTCTCTCTGTCTCTCTCTCTATCTCTCTGTGTTTGTGTGTAATCCCAACAACTACCTAGATACTGAAAAAAGTTTCAAGAGTTACAGACATTGTCTTTCCATGTAGGCATATAAACAGTTCAACTTTAGTAAGTCCCTTATGATTTCTCTTTTCTGTTTACCTTTTCATGCTTCTCTTGATTCCTCTGTTTGAAAGTCAAATTTTCTTTACAGCTCTGGTCTTTTCATCAGGAATGCTTGAAAGTCCTCTATTTCATGGAAACACCATTTTTTCCCCTGAATTATTATACTTACTTTTGCTGGGTAGGTGATTCTTGGTTTTAGTCCTAGTTCCTTTGACTTATGGAATATCTTATTCCATACACTTCTATCCCTTAATGTAGAAACTGCTAGATCTTGTGTTATCCTGATTATAATTCCACAATATTGAATTGTTTCTTTCTAGCTGCTTACAATATTTTCTCCTTGACCTGGAAACTGGAATTTTGCCACAATGTTCCTAGGAGTTTCCTTTTTTGGATCTCTTTCAGGAGGTGATTGGTGGATTCTTTCAATATTTATTTTGTCCCCTGGTTCTAGAATATCAGGGCAGTTTTCCTTGATGATTTCATGAAAGATGATGTCTAAGGTCTTTTTTTGATCTTGGCTTTCAGGTAGTGCCATAATTTTTTAATTGTGTTTCCTAGATTTATTTTCTAGGTCAGTTGTTTTTCCAATGAGATATTTCACATTATGTTCCATTTTGTCATTCTTTTGGTTTTGTTTTGTGATTTCTTGGTTTCTCATAAAATCATTAGCCTCCATCTGTTCCATTCTAATTTTTAAAGAACTATTTTCTTCAGTGAGCTTTTTCTCCTTTTCTATTTGACTAATTATGCTTTTTAAGGCATTCTTCTCTTTATTGGCTTTTTGTACCTCTTTTGTCGATTGAGTTACCCTCCTTTTAAAGGTGTTTTTTTCTTCAGCATTGTTTTGGGTTTCCTTTAGCAAAGTGCTGACCCACTTTTCATGCTTTTCTTACATCTCCCTCATTTCTCCTCCCAATTTTTCCTCCACCTGTCTTAATTGATTTTCAAAATCCTTTTTGAGCCCTTCCATGGCCTGAGACCATTGAATATTTATTTTGGATGTTTGGAATAGAGAAGTCTTGTCTTTTATGTCTTTCCCTGATGGTAAGCATTGTTGTTCCTCATCTGAAATGATGGGAGAAGATACCTGTTCATCAAGAAACTAACCTTCTATAGTCTCATTTTTTTCCCTTTTTTGGACATTTTCCCAACCATTTACTTGACCTTTGGGTCCTTTGTCAAGAGTAGGGTGTACTTTGGGAATATGTAAGATCTCAGTTCCTTCAAAGTGGCACAGTCAGGCATTACTCTGGTCTGGGAGCAGAAAAAGATTTTTGTGCCCAGAATCTTAGCAGTTTCCTCTCCACAGCCACTTGGCCTCCAGTTCAGCCAAGCCAGCACTGGGGGCTGATTTTTAGATAAGGTACATGGGCAGGGCCACCACCTAATGTGAGATAAAGATGAGTTCCCTCAGGGCTTCCACACAGGGCTGAGGTAATAAACACCTTCTCAGTGCCCCCAAGGTTTTTATGATCCAACAATGGATGCGGGCTGCTGAGGGAACTGCAGCCTGCCTGATGTGGCCTCTGTGGCTGCTGCCTAGGGCAGGAGCTATGGGAAAGCCCTTCCCCCTTCTTGACTACCTTAAAAAACCCTGTCACTGATCTTTGGCACCTGTGGATTGAGGGATCTGGGAACCCACTGCTGCTGTCACTGGTGATTCTGCAACTGGTGATTCTGTGACTGGTGATTCTGCCCTTGAGGTGTCCTCCTTCCAGAGCCACACAGTGCCGTGCCACAGCCAATGCTGGGCTGGGCTCTGCTCCATGTCCTGTGCAACAGATGTTTCCCATGGGCCTTTCAGGTCACCCTGGGCTGGAAATCTCCTCCACTCTGTTGTTCTCCACTTCTGCTGCTCCAGAATTTGTTGAGAGTCCCTCTCTACAGGTATTTTATGGGCTGTGTGCCTTTCTACTCCTCCATCTTGACTCTTCCCCCAGCATCCAAATTCTTAAAGGAGAAGTTGTGTTACTGGTTCACGACCAAACAAGTGACACATTAGATAATGTAAAATAGATAATTTTGATTATGTTAAATTAAAAAAATATTCTTTTAACAAACAAATCCAGTACAACCAAGATTTGAAGGAAAGCAACAAATTGGGAAACAGTCTTTACAGAAAGTATCTCTGATAAAATCCTCATTTCTGAAATATGTAGAGAACTGAGTCAGACTGTTAAGGATATAAGCCTTTCCCCTATTAATAAATGCTTAAAGAACAGGTAGTTTTCAGTTGAAGAAATCAAAGCTACCTCTAGACATATGAAGAAGGACTCTAATCACTTTTGAGTGAAGAAATGCAAAGTAAAATAACTCTTAGGTACTACCTCACACCTATCAGATTAGCTAATATGGTAAAAACAAAAAAAAAAGGAAATGATAAATGTTGGAAAGGATATGGGAAAATTGAGACATTAGCACACACTTGGTAGAGTTTTGAACTAATCCAATCATTCTGGACAGCAATTTGAAACTATGACCAAAAGGCAATCAAATTGTGCATACCCTTTGATCCCACAATACCACTACTGCATCTCTATCCCAAAGACAATGTAAAAAATAAAGGAGGAAGGAAGAACCTGCATGTGCAAAAATATTCATTGTAGCTCTTCTTAGTGGTAAAATATTGGAAATTGAAGGGATCGCAATCAATTGTGGAATGACTGAACAATCTGTAGTATATGAATGTGACAGAATACTATTGTGTAAAAAGAAGTGATGAACAGACAAATTTCAGAAAAACTTGGAAACACTTGTGCAAGCTGAGGCAAAGTAAAATGAGCAGAACCAGGGAAACATTGTACACAGGTATCATAAATATTGTATGATGATTACCTGTGAATGATTCAGCTCTTCCCGGCAACAATATGATCATGACAAGGACACAAGTGTTTAAAGGAAAATGCCATCCACCTCCAGATAAAGAACTAATAGACTCTGAATGCTGATTGAAGAATACTTTTTCACACATCTTATTCTTGTTCCTTTTATCTGTTTCTTCTTTTACAACTGTGACCAATATGGGAAGATGTTTTAGATGATAGCACCATATAATCTGTATCAGATTGCCTATAATTTTTGGAAAGGGGAGGAAAGGGAAGGAAAAAAATTTGGGACTCAAAATCTTGTAAAACTAAATCCTGAAAATTGTCTTGACATGTATCTGAAAAAAATACTATTAATAAAAGTATTGTTAATTAAATTTCTGAAACCCCCATATTATGTGCAAATGTAATTAGAAGATGTACTCATGTGCCCCCCCAACCTTGAGCAAAATGACTATTTTCTTAAGATAAAGAGGCATATATGTTTCATACTCATACCTACTGGTTACACTTTCTAGGCATAAGCTTCGTAAACATAAGCTTAAGGGGCCATGAACAAAATCTGAGCTCACATTGTGTGTACCCCAGGTAAAGCTCCAAACTGTATACCTTACACATAAGAGTATCTATCTAAAAATTGTATGATAAATCATGGTTTTGTCCACTGATTAATCAGCTTTAGCTAGAGTAGACAGTCAGCTTGGTCACTAAGACTGACTTACTAGTGGGATAAGGTAGCTCTCCTGACTCTGCCCAAAGACAACCATGATCCAGTAGCCTTTATTGGATGATCTTTTACCTCTGTAAGCATGAACAGCTCCTGGCAGATAGCTCCCATCAGTCTTGAATGACATTATCTCTGGTCCTAGGCACTTAAAATAAGCATCATGTATTGTACAGCATTGGACCCCAGTTATTCATAGCATCAGCACTTCCCTTCAAGTTTTTTAAAAGGGAAAAGACAAGGGAAAAAGGAATCATTCAGGCAATAGTTCATTCAGTTGACAATCATTTATTAAACTTTGTTTTAAGCATTATTTTAAGTGCTGGGGATATAGGGAAACAATGAAAAAACTGCCTACATTCATTAGTAATTTAATTTCTGGGGGCAACAACATAAACAATCATAGTTGTAGTGGGGTCCTTAACAATGTAACACATATGGAGATAAACTGCCATCATTTGCAAGCTCTACGGTTTGAATCGCTAAATTTATTTGGGCGTGAGATATTGTAGAGAAGTAGAGATAATTCTATAATTGGAGTTAGAGGACACAGATATGAATCTCAATAGTGTCACCTGTTAAGTGAGGAGTATAGAATTGCATCACACAAACTTGCCTCTAAAGTTTGGCTTTTCTTTTTTCTCTTCTGCTAAAGGCTCAACATAAAAATAACCTTTTATTCTGTGCCTGTGTTATTGTGTATCATTTGCAACATTGAAAACTTCCTGTGGGGTACTGCAGGGTAATATAGTCAACTTATACTCCCAAGCATAAAAGGTACTGATTATTTTCTCCCATTAATATTAACTTAAAAGGGGTCTCATAATCATGTAGGATTTCATGAAATTTGCTGCTTTAATAATCTCTAGTACCAAGAATTCTGCCCATGCACGAATTTGTAAAACATATTCTTGTACACGTTTACAGTTTCACACCTTCATTATAACTAACATGATTTTAAATCACTTTGTCCCTCTTGTTGAGACAGGTTGGTTGTTAGATTTTCAAATGATTGAATACATCATATGTTTTTAATCACACCAAATGTTACCAAAGAGAGGTAGACCAATCTCTGCACTCTGGAATGATTACATTGCTCCCTGGCGGCTTCTAAAGGCAGGGTGTAGTTACACATCTAGTTTGGGAGCCTCAAAGTGAGGCAATCAGTCTCCAGGAAGTTTCAAACCCTGCTGCTCTTCATTTCCAAGACGACAAAGCAACAAGAAGAAACAATGCTAATCTGCATTTTCCTATAATTAAGTAAATTGCCATTAGACAAAAGGAAAGCTTGCTGGACCTTCCTTCCCATATTATTGCTTTGTCCTTCAAACCTAGTTCGTTGAAGTATTTTGTCACTTTGACTGTTTAACCTGTTCTTCCAGGCTATTGGCTAGATGATCTAGCTAATTAATTTGCTTACGAACAGGATGTAATTAAAAGTGAATACCATTAAAGCACCACTCTTTGGAGAAGCAATTGACATGAATAAGTTAGAGAATTAATATTAGAGGGAAGTGAGTCCTGTTTTTTTTTTGTGTTTTTTTTAACCCTTAATAAAGTAGCCATATGTGTATATATATATATATATATATATATATATATATATATATGTATATAATATATATACATATGTATATAATATATATATACATACACACACACACACACACACACACACACACACACACCCTTCTTCTGTCATACAGGGTGGAGGATTGTATTGTTGTTAGGTTAATTGTTGAATATGTTGATAGGAATTATTTTTCTTCCTCCTTGTTTGCTCATTTAAGATAAAGATGGCCCCCTAGTGAGTTTTTTCCCATTTTTTTTTTTAGGTTAGCCTCTAAAAGTGATTGACTAGATAAAAGTTAAAATTTAGTTTCCTTCAGGTGTGGAAGCTGAATGCTAAATGAACCCTGAATCTTGTACTGTTTTTCCCATCAAGTGCCTCTTTTCTGGTGGAAAGAGCTGTAGCATATAGAAGAAATGAAATTACTAGTGTAACAATCAAGGAAAGCCACAAAATGCAAAGTCAATTTGAGGAAAAATGAATGATTGATAGTGTAATCAATGCACAAATGGCAGAAGAGGAAGTCTGCAAGGAGAAGGGCATGCGGATAAAAAATGCATAAAATAAGAACAGGAATAGGTGGTTAATATGAGGTTCAGAGAGCATAGTAAACATGTAAAAATAAGGGGCAAAAACACACGAAGATCAGCATATACATTAAGATGGAACCTACTAATTGCGCTATTTAATTTTGAAAACGTTTACCTGGAAAGACAGTATTAATACATACCGGCAAAAATTTAAAGTTAGCCATCCAAAAGACTCCCCAAAATTAGAACTGTTCATAAGAAACTGAAGTTTATTGTTGGTCAGAATGCATTATTTTCTACTTTCCATTTTTGTGTTTCAGAGAAATGAGCTTTTGTCCTAGAGGAAGAATATCTTTGGTTAAATTCCAGATTTCAGTTTCTACATCTACAAAAAGAAGATTTTGGATTAGATGAACTCTAAAGTCCCTTTAGATTATAAATTCATCTCTATTGTTACTGGAGCAGTTTTGTGGTATTGTGTATGGACTACTGGTCCTGGAGGCAGGAAAAACTGAATTTCTATCTAACCTTAGACACTTAGTTGATGAATTATTCTAGTCACTTCATTAACCCCTTTTGACTCTAATTTCCTCATCTGTAAAATGGGAGTGGGGACAGCGGTTACCTCCCAGAGGTACTGTAATGATCCAATGAGACAATGATGGTAGAGCCCTCAGCACAGCGTCTGACTAATCTTTACAAACTATATAAATGTAAGTTTCTATTGTTGTTGCTATTATTATATACTGCAAAGATCCTAGAATTCTTTGATGCTCTGCTTTGTCCTGTTCAATGACCTTTGTTAAATTCTGAGGCCAAAATACTCATAAACTTGTAGTTCACTGGGTGCAAAACCTCTAAATGAATATACTTAGGCTGATCCTGAGACAACAGATGAATAATCGTTTGCTGGGACATCCTTGAAGACTTTCAGGTTTGGAAAGCGTCATCACAACTTGAGCTCCTGCTCCATAGCCTTCAATAAGCTAGGTTCCCATCAGCACTATTAGGAATCATAGGGATAGTACTTCAGTGGAAGTTCATTCATCATCACATATAAATGTTTCGGGCAGACATTGCAGATGGACAATAAGTTGGGATCAGATGTGATTCGGCCACGTGTTGATGAATGCCTTTAATATGCGGATTGCAATGGGGATAGAGAAGAAAAAGCAGACGATAAATTCGTTACTGTTATTGCATATTTATGTATTGCTATTATATATATTATGACTACATGTTGAGAGAAGCTGTGTGTTTATGTATGAGTGTGTAACAGCGTAAAAAAAATATGTCTGCCATAATAGCATATGACCATGTGTTCATAAACATTACTAAAGCCCATGATTCACTCCACGTAAGAGTCAAAGAATATGTGACCATCTCTGTGAGAAGTTTCATTTTTTCTTTTTCTTTCTTTGTTTAATGTTTATTTATTT
>CM053769.1:638420500-638438487 GCA_028658325.1 Potorous gilbertii
TTCTTCCAAGAATGCTTTTTGGGCTTGAGACTAGTTCATATTCCCCTTTGAGGTTTCAGATGTGGGTATATTGTGAGCGCTGTCCTCTTCTGAATTCATATTTAAATCTTCCCTCTCCCCTAATAAGATTATATAGTGTTTGCTCTTCTGATTTGCTTCTTGCTCTTGATGACTACCTTTTCCTGACTTTTAAGGCAGATATCTACCTCTGGAGTACAGTTTCTTATGCTAGAAGCTCAGGGCCTGATTATTGTCTTTGTGTGTTGTGGCCTCTGGTTCTTTCAGCTAGAAGCTATAGAATGCTGCAGCCTACCTTGTGCTGAGCTGGCTAGTGTGTGCCAAATGTGAAATCTTTCTGAGTTTCCCCAAGTTACACTGAAGCTCATGATGAGAGGTGTGGGAAAGGGGTGGCCTGGTCTCCTCCTCCCCTAGGGTTAGAGAACAGGGAGGCTCAGAATTTGGTGAATTCATGTCTACACTGATCTCTTGGTGTTAGCACTTACCAGCTCCACACACCTTCAGCTCAGGATCTCCTGCTGGTGTGCTAAGATGGGACTTGCTGGTCCTACACTTGCCCTTCAGTCACAATAAGAGAAACTCTTTCTGTAGATCTAGCTTGCCTCCTGAGTTGAAACACTACTGTACCCCTTCTACTGGCTCCACTATTCCAGGATTTTTCTGGGGCAATATTCTCTGGGTTTTGAAAGGTCAAGAAGGGGAAGGTGAGAGCACTTACAGTTTACTCCACCATTTTGGCTCCCAGAAGTTCAAGTAGGTGACTTTCAAGCATTTAGTCTGCAGGCTGATAGCCCCAGGAGTAGCTGCTGCTGCTCCCATGGGCCTTGTGCTTTTTTCTCACTCATTTCTGCTGGACTCCAGTCCTATTTTGAGAGGTTTGGGAATCCACACAGCTGCTTTTGATTTAGTCTACCCCAGGGCCATTCCCACTCACTATAGTCAAGTCTGTACAATCTGTGATCCCCCAGACCCATGAAAAGATCCTTCCCCTGAACCAAACAGGATGTCATGGGTTGGAGATCTGTCACACTCTGTGTCCTAGTGGATTCTGCCATTCTAAAGTTGTTCAGATTCAGTTTTTAGAAGTATCTGAAGGAGTTTGTGTAAAAACTCAAGTGAGTCCCTGCTTTCACTCTCCCATCTTGGCTCCACCCCACCAAAATTATGCTATTTTTAAAAAGTATTTTCCAAGTATATTATTTTTAAAATTTTACATTCATTTAAATATTGGGTTCTAAATTATCTACGTCCTTCCTATTCATCCCCCAGTACTTGAGAAGACAACCACTATGATGATTATACATATAAAACCATCCAAATTATACTTCCATCTTAGCCATCTTGCAAAAGAAAATTCACCAAAAAACAAAAAACTACAAAAAATAGCAAAGTGAGAAAAGTAAATTTTAGTCTGAGCTCAGAGTTCATCAGTTCTCTCTCTGGAGGTGGATATTAACATTTTTCATCGTGATTCTTTCGGAATTACCTTGGATCATTATCTGGATCAAGGTAGCTGTCTTTCACAGCTGATCACTATTAGAATATTGCTATTATGTCATACATTGTCCTCATAATTCTGCTCACTGTACTTTGCATCAGTTCATATTAAATTTCTTTTTTTGTTGTTGCTGCTTTTCTGAAACCATCCTGCTGGTGATTTCTTACAGCTTATTCAATTATCCTCTATCAGTATGGACAATAGAATATGGAATTATATAGTCATCAAAGTTAATTGCCAGTATTATAGAAAATATACTGTGAAGAATCTTAATGGAATAGAAATTGATGTGCAGCTGGCATTGTACAGATGGTTTTAAACTCCTCAATGCAATCCATAATGTCAGAATTGGCCTGACAATCCATCAAGGAAACAACAAGTGGGTAAGGAATGCTAATCATCCATACTATTATGTACACATTCGTAGGCAGACCATTGAGTAGGTTAATCTCTACACTTATCTCATTAAAACTTTAGAGATGGACAGTGAGAGGTCAAGAATTGATCAGGAGAATAAGAGCAGTTGGATTGCATTTGGTAAATTACACAGTGCTTCAAATAATCTGAAAGTTCTAGTCCAGCTCCTTGCGTTTCTGTCTCTATATCTCTGACTGCATGTCTCTATCTCTCTGTCTCCCTATCTACCTGTCTGTCTGTCTGTCTGTCTCTCTCTCTCACACACACACAGACACACACAGATAGAAAGAGAGAGAATCTTTAGCACAAAGAATAATAATATTAAGATACACATTATACTGAAGAAATAAATTTCAAAGTAATGTACAGGGCAATGTAAAGATGGGTAATGGATATAAATAGGTTTTCATATCTTACCAATGACAAGTGTTATGCAAGAAACACTATAAAAGATACCACAAGAAATATTTGTTTTGAAAAGCAGTCAGGTTAATAGCAAGAGCAAATACAGTCTTAGAAATGTTTTAGTACTTATGGATAAAGGATTTGAAGTAGTGCATGGTACTTGTAACTTAAAGACCTAACCTAGTTTCTCTAACAAAGTAGCAATTTAGTAAACAACTTTGGATCAATTGATTTATTGTATTTGTATAAATGCCTAAAGTGACTAGAGGCAGAAAATTTAAAGGACTTAAATAACAAGATATTATATTTATCCTATAGTCAACTAGAGAGTTTGCAAAATGCTATTGTTAACCAATTGTAAATTTGTTGTATGCTATATATCATATCTATAATTCAGTTTTAAAGTTTAAGAAAACAAGTTTCAATTCATTTTGCAACTCATTTATTCCCAACTGAAAGATGGAGTAAAGGTGTAGGGATGCGTTATGGCCTGTTGGAAACTGAATACCGTAGCTACTCAGATAAAGAGGCAGATCTTGGTGGCAAAAAATGTAACTTATACCAGGTATATAAGAATTGCTGCTGGATAAGACATCCCTTAGTCTAAAGTAAGCCATTTGCTCTATAGTGGGCAAAGTCTTGTTGAGAATTCTTAGGAAAATAACTTCTGATCTTTAAGGGAATCAGTTGTTTGTTAGCAGGAGAGGGAATGACAAGAAAATGTGTATTCTCAGAGAGGGGAATATTGGCTATAGAATTATATGATAGAGTCCTACACTTTGAATTGGAAGAATTCTTATAATTCTTCTTCTGTAGTCCTTTTTAAATCATCAATCACATCTACAATATCCCCCACAGGTATTCATAAAGACTATTCTTGAGTAAGTAACACATTCTATTTTTTTTAAAGTTCTAATTCATATGAATTAGAACTAGCTCCTGATTCATATGAATAATGAAGACCCTAAAGTGCTGGCATAATTTATATTCTCACTGCCTATTTTGGATGTACTAGAAGCAATCTTATAAAATTCCAAATAATGCAAATTGTAATGCATGTGACAACTTCAGTGTAATCCATTGTTCACACTATTAGAACCTGGTTTTATTCCTTTATGTTGGGGCAGTCTGGTAATCCAATGGATACAGCACTAGACCTGATATCAGGAAGCTGAATTAAAATCTGATCCCAGATGATATTTGTATGACTCTAAGTGAAACACCTAAACTATTTACCTCAGTTTTCTTAACTGTGAAAATGGGATAATAAAAGCTTCTGCCTCCAGAGTATGAGATAATACTTTGTATGAGAAAATATTTCTAAGGTGCTTAGGTTTTGGTAGTGGTGGTGAATGAGTCAGATTCTGACTCCTTATAACTTTCACTCCTTGGTTCTAGTTTTGTTAACCAAGGTCAAGCAGAACTAATGTAATCCAATCTCTCTTCTGCATGTCAGCTCGTCAAATGTTTTATTATAGCTATTGAGTCATCTAAGTCTCTTCATCTCCAGGCTAAGCATCACCCATTGGTTCAGTCAATCTTCAAATGGCATAGTTTCTAGTCTCTTCATCTTTCCGCTGTTCCTTTATGAATGTGTTGTTGCTTGTCATATTACTTCCAAAATGTAGCTACTAGCCCTGGAAAAGTTTCTCCAGATGACATATGACTCGAGCATTCTAAGTCTATTACTTCCCTCACTGTAGTCCCTGTATTGTGTTAAAGCATGGATGTATTTGTTTGTTTGTCTGTCACATCATACTCCTGATTCATATTGTGCTTAAGATTGCCTAGAAGCCCAAGGCTTTTTTGTAGATAAATACTTACTAGAAAAGCGCCCATCCTAGACTTCTGCAGATAGACATGTGGTAGATGAAAAATGAAATGACTAAGGAAGCAAAGGTTCAAGTTTTCAAGTATTTCAATTTATGAAGTAATACATGCCAATTATCTAATAATTCAGGACCTGTCACTTTCCTCACCTTTGGTACTAGAGCCAGAATACAAAGGGAGATAAATTTTTATATATAAAAAAATCAAATGAGATCTTAATTAAAGAAAAACAATTACCATATTGGGAGGGGGAGAACAAAGAGGTGCAATTCCCTGAAATCAGATGGAGAGATGTATCACTCCGCAAAGTGTCTGTTTATAAGCAATGGATAATAGAAACAATAAGTAATTTATTAGTATGAGGTTATTTTTCCAATTAGATATATTGGTTTCTTGATATGTGTGATTGTAGAATAACTTCTTGCATCAAGTTTTGAATTGGACTTGTCAGCAAAACTTAGATCCTTAGGCAAATATCTCTAAACAGCAGACAGAGGCTGTCCATCTTCCCAACTTCATACGACTAGGTCCAAACAATCAAATAAAATTATCTTCCAAATCCTACAATTGAATAAAGTCTTCTCATAAGACAGAAGATGGACTAGGCCCATAATTGAATAAATAAGGAGCTGAGCTAGATTTAGAATTGAGCCACAACATGGAGTCAGTGTAGTTCATTCAATTCCCACAATCATTTGCTGTCCTAAACCTCTCAATTCCCTCAGTCATTAGTGGTAAATGATGTACATATATGTTCATAGGATCATAAATATAGAGTTGCCAAAGGTATGAAAATCCACCTGGCATTACCTTCACATTTTACAGATTAGGCAATCGAGATATAGACAAGTTAAGGGATTTAGCTAGGATGAAACAAGCCATGTCAGAGCTTGATAAACCCCAATATTCCAATTCTAGTACCACTCTCTTTGACAGAAGCATGCTGCTTTCCTATGAGTGACTGTACTTTGTCTTGTTTTTCAGGAGCAAAAAATCTTTCTATAGATTTTATTTTCTGTTAAATCACCAGTATTTTCTATAATTTATAACAATATTGACATTACATACAGATTTAATATATAGTTCAATCTGTTGAATGCAAACACATAAAAACATTCATTAAAAAGCACATTTTTGAATTGAATTTTCATATATCTAGGTCTCTCAAATAACCTTTGCCTACTAAATTCCATTTTGCTCTGCAGAGAGTCTCTCCCTGTGTTCTCTCCAGAGCTATAATTTTCATTCTAAAAAGCATGTATTTTATATGTAAAAACAGTTTTTAACATTCATTTATAAAACTGAGTTCCAAATTCTCTCCCTTGCTCCCTCTCCACTCCCACCCCATTGAAAAGGTATGAAATTCAATATAGGTTATACATGAATAATCATGCAGAATGTATCCATAATAGTCTTGTTGTGAAAGAAAACAGACAAAAACAACTCAAGAAAAATAAAGTTTAAAAAACTATACTTCAGTCTGCATTCAGGCATCATCAGTTCCTTCTCTAGGAAAAGATAACATTTTTGTATTATAAGACTTTCTGAGTTGTCTTGGATCATTGCATTGCTGAGAAAAGCTAAGTCATTCAAAGACAATCATCTTGCAATATTACTATTACTTTGTACATAGTACATTTCACTTTGTATCAGCCCATGCAAGTCATTCTGTTTTCTCAAAAGCATACTGCTCATCATTTCTTATAGTATAAAAGTGTTCCATCATAATCATATACCACAGCTTATTCAGCCATTACCCAATTGATGGGTATTACCTCTATTTCTAATTTTCCCCAAGAATTAGTTGCTATAAATATTTTTATAAAGATAAGTTCTTTTCCTTTTTGTTTTTTATCTCCTTTTGGACATAGACTTAGTAGTGGTATTTCTAGGTCAAAGGGCAAGGTTGGTTTTACAGTCCTTTGGGCATAGTTCCAAATTGCTCTACAAAATCATTGAATCAGTTCACAACTCTTCCAACAGTACATTAATGTCTCATTTTCCAAATTCTGTACGCATTTTTCATATGCTTTTTCTGTCCTATTAGACAATGCAATAGGTATGTGGTAGAACCTCATAATTGTTTTAATTTTCATTTCTCCAATCAATAGTGAGTTTTCATATGGCTCTATCTATGTCATCTGAAAACTGATCATGCCTTTTGATCATTAATTAGATGGAGAATGGTTCTGATTTTCAAAAGTTTTACTCAGTATCTATATATTTGAGTAATGAGGCCTTTATTAGAGAAACTTGCTTCATTTGTTTACAGTTACTATTGCAAACTGCATTTCCTTCCATCCTCTCCTCTCCCCCTCAGTTTATTCTATTCTCTCCTTTCACCCTGGCCCTCCTTAGAAGTGTCTTTCCACTACCCCCTCCCCAAATCTGCTTCTCCTTTTAGCACCACTTCTTTCTCTTATTACCTTTCTCTCCTATTTTCCTATAAAGCAAGATAGATTTCTATACTCAACTGAGTGTGAAAGTTATTCCATTTTTGAGTCAATTATGATGAGAGTAAGGTTCATTTATTTCCCCTCACCTCTCCACTTCCTCTCCAATATGAAACCTTTTTCTTGCCTCTTTTATATAAGATAATTTACCCCACTGTAGCTCTCCATTTGTCTTTTCCCCAGTACATTTCTGTCTCACTTCTTAAATTTATTTTTTAGATGTCATACTTTCGTATTCAATTCCCTCCTATACTATGTTTATATATGCTCCTTCTGACTACCCCAATAATAAGAGCACTCATGACATACAAATATCATCTTCAAATGAAGGAATTTAAACAGTTTAACCTTACAATTAGGACAACACAAGATCTAGCAACTTCTGCATTAGGGGATCAAAGGGCTTGCAATATGATATTCCAGAAGTCAAAGGAAGTAGAATTAAAACCAAGAATCACCTACCCAGTCAAACTGAGTATAATACTCCTGGGGGAAAATGGTCATTCAATGAAATAGAGGATTTTCAGGCATTCTTGATGAAAAGACCCAAGCTGATTAGAAATTTTGACTTTCAAACATAGGAATCACAAGAAACATGAAAAGGTAAACAGGAAAGAGAAATCATAATGGATTTACTAAGTAGAACTGTTTAAATTCCTTCATGGAAAGATAATATTTGCAATTCTTAAAACTTTTCTCAGTATTTGAGTAGTGGGAGCTATATACATTTATATATAGACAAAGGTCACAGTGTGAGCTGAGTAGGGGAAGGAATGATATCTAAAAAAAATGAAGTTAAGGAGTGAGACAGGAATATATTGGGAGGAGAAAGGGAGAAGTGGAATTGGGCAAATCATCTCTCATAAAAGAGGCAAGAAAAGACTTTTTTAATAGAGGGGAAAAGGGGGATGGTGAGAGGTAAAAAGTTAAGCTTACTCTCATCACATCTGGCTGAATGAGGGAACAACATGCACACTCAATATGGTATAAAAATCTATCTTACACTTCAGGAAAGTAGGAGAGAAGGGGTTAAGTGTGGGGGAGATGATAGAAGGGAGGGGAAATGAGAGGACAGAGTAATTAGAAGAGAACACTTTAGGGGAGGGACAAGGTCTCAAGAGAGAATAGAATAAACGGAGTGCAGAAAAGGATGGAAGGAAATACAATTAGTCTTTAACAATATATTATGGTAGTCTTTTGCAAAATTTTACATATATACCCTATATTGAATTATTTGCCTTCTTGTGGGGGATGGGTGGGGAGGGAGGAAGGGAAAGTAGTTAGAAATCAAAGTTTTAGGAACAAATGTTGGGAATTGTTTTTACATGCAACTGAGAAATAATAAATACAGGTAATGGGGTATAGAAATTTATCTTCCCTGAAAAGAAAAGAGAGAAGATGGGGATAAGGGAAGGGAGGGGTGTGATGGAAGGGAGTGTAGATTGGGGGAAGTGGCAATCAGAATGCATGGTGTTTTGGAGGGGAGGGGAAAGATGGGGAGAAAATTTGGAACTCAAAATCTTTGGCAATGAATGTTGAAAACTAAAAATTAAAAAATAAAATACAAACATGAAAAAAGTGCTTGAAAGTCCTCTATTTTATTGGATGTCTATTTTCCCCCTGAAGGATTGTTCTTAGTTTTGCTGGGTAGGTGATTCTTGATTGTACTCCTAGATCTTTTAAACTCTGAAATATATTCCAAGCCCTCCAAACCTTTAAAGTAGAAGCTTTTAATGTTGTATAATGTTGTATGGCTCCACCATAATTGAATTGCTTATTTCGGACTAATTGCAATTCTTTTTTCCTTCACCCCCAGGGTACTCTGCAATTTGGCTGTATTATTCCTGGCAGTTTTCATTCTCTTTCAAGAAATAGCTTGTGGATTCCTTCAATTTCTATTTTACTCTCTGGTTCTAGAATATCAGGGCAGTTTTCCATAATAATTTCCTGAATGCTGACATCTAGGCTCTTTCTTGTTTATTGTGGCTTTCAGGAATTCCAATAATTTTAAAATTATCTCTTCTGGATTGGTTTTCCATGTCACTGTTTTTGCCAATAATATATTTCACTCTGTTTTCCATTTTTCATTCTTTTGATTTTGTTTTATTGTTACTTGATTTCTCATAGAGTTAGCTTCCATTTTTCCTTTCTAATTTTTAAATAATTTTTTTTTCAATGAATCTTTGGGTCTCTTTTACCATTTGGCAAATTCTGCTTCCTTTTTAAGGCATTTTTCTTCTCATTGGCTTTTGGACTTCTTTTACCATTTGATCTGGTCTGTTTTTAAACTCTTGCTTTCTTCATTATTTTTTGTGTCTCCTTTATCAAGTTATTGACTAATTTTTCATGATTTTCTTGAACAATTCTCATTTTTCTTCCCAATTTTTCCTTTCCCCCCTCTTACTTGATTTTTTAATATTTCTGAGCTCTTTCGTGGCTTGAGACTAATTTATATCTTTTCTTGCAGATTTTGGATGTAAGATCTTTGCTGTCTTCTTCTGGATATGTGTTGTGATCTCCTTATCACCACAGTAACTTTCTATAGTCACAGTTTTTTTCACTGTTTTCTCATTTTACCAGCATATTACTTGACTTTTTAACTTTTTGTTAAGATAGGACTCTATTTCCAGTGTGGAGGTCATACTGTCTCAAGCTTCAGGGTTTTATGCAGCTGTTTTCAGAGATACCTCTAGGGAACTGCAAATTTTCAGCTCTTCCAAGTTAGTATGATATAAGAAAAGCTGTTAACTACTCTCCTGACCTGTACTCTTGTCTATGAGTAACCACAAGAACTCTTTTTTTGCCCTGGAACTACAAGAAATGCCCCCTCCTACTATGGCCACAAACTCTACCAATGCTAGTGCTCCTCCTTGTCCTGAGACTACCACGTAGGACTGAAATCTGGATCTAAATATGAAAAGAAATAGAACCCTCCCTCAATACTAGCAGAAAGACCTCTGTATTCTCCTTCTGATCAGTTGTTAGACTCCCTTACCCTCTGTGAACTGAGAGCTTGGAAAGGAGTCTCTGCCATTGCTACTGCTGATTCAGTTACTCCCAAGGTCTTTTCCTAGTTTACTCTATCCCTATCTATGCTGACACAGCTTGTGCTGAATGGCATTCCTCTCCCTACCTGGTTAAACAGCACTTTTATACTGACCTTCCAAGTAAATTTGGGCTAAAATTTTTTCACTCTGGCTTTTTGTGGGTTTTGCTGCTCTATAACTTATTTAGTCATTTTTAGAGGTATATAGAGGGGGTTAGGGGAGAACTCAGGCAAGTTCCTCCCTTTGCTTCACCATCTTGGTGTGTCTTCCTCTCGAGCTATAAATTTCAAGAGCACTTCTCAAAGTAAGAGGACCCAAAAGAAGAAGATTCCAATTCCACTCTAAGATTTATTATGAAATCTGAAGAAAGAGGTTCACCTCTGAGGTTTATTAGTTGTATGATCTTGAGGACAGTACTTTAAAATAAGGCAAGGCTGCTTATAGGTTTGTATGTTTGATCATGAATATGAAGTCCCAGGATTGTTCGATAAACATACTTGGGGTGAAAATTATGAATAATGTCTTTGCATCAATTTTTTTAAATAAATAGGCAAATGTGGTGCTTGGTGGGAAAAAGAAGCCTTGGAGAGAAACCTTGAACTTAGGGAGACAAATTTCTGTCAAAAGAAATTTCAGGGTATGAAGCTTCTGTGAGGCATAAGATATCACAGCCTTGTAAACGAGCTCACCAGGGTGTCAGGAAGCATGATTGGTAGCTTTCCATTTTTAAACCACCATTATTGTTAACTAGGTTCTCATCTCAGATTTTTATTGTTGTTTTAGGGATTTTCATATGTTATAGTGGCAGGGTGACTATAGAAACACTAAATTTTGGCACCCTGGGCAAAGAAGTCCTTTTTATACCTTAATTATAGCTTCAGAGCTCTCAGGCATAACCTTTTCCCAATTTTCAGCATAGTAATGCCCCACTATTTCTTAAGCACTGTAAGCAATTATTCCTCAATCTCGACATATTGTCTGAAGACGTCCTGAGTGGTAAGTATGATACGGCCTTGACTCAAGACTATGCTAGTGACCAGTAAGGAAAGAAAAATCATGATTTCTGGAGTCAAAGGAGAAGGTGGGATTGGGAGGACTACAGTGAAAGGAGTTGTCATTTGACCCAGGCAAGACAAGACTAGAATCTGGATCCTTAGCCCTTAGGGTAGGGTAAAGGAAGTGGTTATCTGCTTAACCGAATATTCAGTTGCCCGATAATTTTAATCACCTACTATGTACTTGTCTCTGTGTTGAGGACTCAGCAACCATTTCTTTAACATAGGACTTCAGCATGCAATCAGAAGCATTACAAGTAGTATTAGGTATAGAGCTACTGATGATATGCCCCAAGAGGCCATTTTCTATAGGTTTCCCTATTCCAGAAGTAGGTATAGCCAAGTCTTTTTTTTTATTTTCCAGAGTGAGATTTCATAAAAATCAGTGTCATATTCATAATCAAAAATTTATGAATTAAAGACAAGTAGCACTAACTCCTCCTTCTTGAGTTAATCATGTTAAATGAGACTTTGGACATTTATCTTAGAACTGTGCCATAATTATGGACAAGGGGTAAATGGCCTTTGCACCTACAGTACTGGCAGCAACATAGTGTGATATACTTCCTTTCCAGGCAGCTAACTACCAAGCATATGACTTTCTAGGAGGAACCAGTTCTTCCTGATAAAAATTTTATTATGTTCCATGTCCAACTTGGTAGTTCCCTCTGACAGGCCACATACCAGGTGAATTCACTCCCCTTCCAAACCCCTAATTTCACCTACCTTCTGTGCTCTCAATCCTTTACCTCCTAACCAAGTGTAAAAATTCATACTTATATATGTTAACACTGTCCTCTGCGTACCCCTAAAACAGTCTTATGGTGGAGGAAAACACAGAACTCAGGATACTATGAAGATACTGCTGGGGAAGAGACTGCTTGGAAGTAAATCTGGCATGAGGACAAAGTAAGTTGAAGAGGAATGACAATTAGAAACTTACCAATGTAACTAATTATTCATAATTGGTTTCTGAGAGGCAAAATGGCCAAATAGGGGTTCTTAAATTTGTTTTTCCTGGTTACATGGACCCCTCTGGTAGTCTGGGGTAGCCTGTGGACATTTTCTCAGAATATTATTTATATGCCTAAAATTGAATATATGAGATTATAAAGTAAATATATTACACAGAAATTGCATTATCAAAACGCTTTTTAAAAAGTTTATGTCCTCCGGAATACTGGAGGAAACCAATGGAGTAGAAATCAAAGGGTGACTTTGGAATCATTGTTAAAGTCCCATACCCAGCACATTTTAACTTTGTGCCACTTGATAAGTCATTTAACATCACACTTCAGAAGTCTTTTCTTATCTTCTGCCCTAGTAATTTTCTGAAACTAAAATTTCCAGAAGAGGTGCAAGGATGAATTTGGAGATTGAACTTGAGATTGAAATTACTTACTTGAAATTACCTGAAATATTGAAATTGTAGAATCTTCTGCCTCCCAATCCCCATAAAGAAGCAAATAATGTTAAATTGGTTGCTATATTGAAGAATGAATGAAAGCACTATCAAAACGTAAATTTAATGCTTTGTTTTAATTGAACAAGCTATTAATCCAGTTATTTTACATTTTGTAAGTTGTGATGCTATATAAAATTGTGACAACTTTATGAATTCAAGAAACCAGGGAAAAGCTAAGTTTAGATTCTTCTTTGTTGTTCTGCTAACTCATGTTTTTCATTATTTTTCTTTTCTTTCTGACCTCATTTCATTTTCTTAAGTCATTCCAGATAGAATCTAACATGATTTTTCCCCTCTATGTTAAAGACTACTCAAATGCTATTAAATCTACTTTTATTTTATTATAGAGACAGACATTAGACACTACAAAAATGTCCATTTCTCACTAAAATGGCCCCTATAAATTAGCAGAGAAGTACATTAAATTCAGGGAGGAAAACAACTATTTTAAAAAATCTGAAGGGATTTGTAGCATTCAATGAGAAATTAAATTTGGAAAAGGCAAATCCTTATAGTTCTTTTGGGAATGATGATCTTTTTCAAAGTTATTGAAATGGTTCTTTTCTCACCCTAAATACTCTGATCTTTGCTCAGGTTTCAAATATCTATCTAGAGTCAATTACAATGTCTCTTCAATGATGGGTATTAATGAAACAGAATGATAAGTTAATGCAAGAATTCCAGTGATTTTATTGATTGCAATAGAGATGGATAGCATTATTATTTAGGAAACAAGACACAAATTTTGATCCCATCAAATTTTGGATGAAGTTGCTATTACTTTGAATTCCATAGTTTATGTTAAAAAAAAATACAGCAAGTAGCCAGATGATGAGGGAAAACAAAAGATTTCACGTGTATTTCTTAAAGTTTAGTGGCATGAACAACAAAACTCTTATTACCTTCTTACTGTCTATGGATTAAGGATAATGTTCAATGACATAAGACAAAAATATACCATAATATACATTATACTTTATTGTTAGTCCCATTACCATGGTCTTAATTTTTCCCATTGAGGTTTTGATTTTCTTTCCATATCCTGCAAATTAGATTGGATTCTCTCTGCAATGAAAAGCCTTCAAATATATTTCAGCAAACCTTTTAAAGATAGATGTTCAGTACTCCCAATTGATTGAAGTCACATTTAAATATAAAGTCCACCAGTCCACAGTTTATTCACTTGAAGGATTTCCTGATACATATATGTGTATAAAGATATTACACATAAACACACACATATATACTTATAAAATCTACATATGCAAAATATACATGTGGGTTTTTGTGTATATATGTATATTAGGAAAATAAGTAAATAGAAATAGGAATGTAGTGAATATACATATAAATATGTACATATTTTATTTTGTATGCACACATGTATGCACACACACATACACACACTATATATACACATTATGCTTATGCACAAATATATACGCGTCTGTGAATTTTTGCTCATTTTTTTTCTATTCACATACTTCCTATCTTGTCTAGTTCTCTATTTATGGCAAAGGGTGTGTATGTCTCACTGAAACCCAGAAAATTAGCACCTTCTTTCAGACATTTGCACAGCTTGTGGAGTCAGCACTATATTCTAAGCCTGCCTCTAGAGCCCACAAGAATAGCTCTCCTTGGTAATTTCTTTCATCAGACAGATACCTTGTCACTTTCTTTGCCTGTTCTTTCCTTTATTTGAATCTCTGGTGAAGTCAAAGGATATGTGGAAGCAGAGGGTAGCTTACACAATAGAAAGAAAAATTGATAATGGAGAGTGAAGAGTAAATTATATAATTATCCTCTTCCCCCTAGGGTGGGGTACATTTTTAAACTTGATTGATTTGAACACGAAGAAATTATGCAGAGATTAAGCACAGGAGGGATAATTAGATCAGTAGGAAAGTAGTCTTGGGATTTCTCCCCTCTGTGTATAAAATACTTGATGAGCTAAACCTTAAGATCAAAGTAATAGGTGTCCCTTCAGAAAAGGTGAAGCACTCCCAATAGTTGAACACAACAGAAAATATAAGTATAGTAAAACACTTTGGTGGTTTAACAATATGTGCATGTTTAGTAACAACAATCTGACCTCATGTAGAAAGACTTAAGTCACTTTTCACATATGATGGTTGTGACCCTGAGCAAGTCACTTAATATCCTACCATCCCTAGGGAACTCTCTAATATTAAATTACCAAACCCTAGCCAGTTGGGGGGAGGTTTTATGCTCTCTAGGAGTTTCATATATTAACAAACTCACTGGCCCTGGGCATATATAAATGTGTGTATGGGTATTTTATATATGCATGTGTATATGCATTTGTATGTATATATGTACATGGTTATGCATGTGCATGTAGTGTACATATTCACAAGTGTATTGAATATATATATATATATATATATATATATATATATATATATATATATATAAACATGGATGCAAATGAACACCCATTATCTATTTACATTGTCTATTTTTGTGTGTATATATTATATGCATACATAATTTCAAGACACTTTATGATTTCAGGTAAGTTTCAAGATTTTTGCTGTAATTAACACCTAATATGAGGAATAACAGACAAAAACCAAGGTAGATCACATTTCAGCTTACATAATTTCATTTGTGTCATGTCAAAATGAGTTGACAGAGTCAAAGAAGGAATCATATTGATAGAACCACTATGTCTACAACAGAGACATGCTGGTGGCTTTTTAAATAACCTAATTTTGGAAGCCTGGGTATTGAAAGAAGAAGAATCCCCTCCTCCAAAAAAATGCCTTAAGTACAGGAAGCAATTAAAATTCTTTCAGTGTCACAAAAGCACATACTATTTTCCTTTTCTATACTTTTAAAAGTACAGAAAGGCAATTTGACTGTTAAATGAGAACATTTACTCTTTATATCAGTATAAGGTGATAAGTGTTTCTTGGAAGTTGTCTCAGGGTCAAAAGGAATTTTTAATCAGAAAAATATTGCCTTGCTAATCTAATAAACTTTAAGACTCTTGTGTCACTGAAGTCTTAAATGCCTGTAAGATTGCCATATAGAAACCTCTGAATAATGTATTGTAGCCCATCTCTAAAGAGGTATTATGTAAATATATCCATTTAGTTAATATGTGTTGTAAATAGATCACTACTTCTTTACTCCTTTCTAAATCACAGTAGAGATTAAAGCAGTAATACTCTTATTACCTAATAAAATAGCTAAATATTTAAAGCAGATCTACAAAATGCTACCAGGACAAGATTTAGGTTGTCCTCTTCTAGGAGAAGCATAATTTCTGCCTTTACTATCTCAAACCATGGAAGGATTATTGACCAAGTTGTTAAATGGATTAAACTCTCTTCTAAAATCTCAGTTACAGAAAGGTCATTACTCCATAATGGAAACCTTCAAAATATCAAATATGGTTTTCAGAGATTAGCAAAGTATACCATTCCACAATGTGTGCCAGTGTAGTGGCTGGTTAGGTTGTCCTTTCCTGACCTCAGAATGTGACTACTTAGCCCCTGCATTATACTTCTTCAATTCCAGAGTACTTCATTTACTGCAGAAGGAACCAGTTAATGATTTAGGCATCAAGGAAAGCTTTGCTAGCAATCATTGCATTTTGCATTTCAAAGAGATGAAAAAGTACATCACTATGTTCCTAGGTATAGAGTGAACATCACAGTGAAAAATGACTGGGACTTTAAAATGATAATTTTATCCATCTTTAAGGGTGAATGATGTCAAAAAATAAGGGATAAGTTTCTAAGTTATGTAGAAATCAATCACCAAGAGATTACCTGTGGAACTGAATCACACTAAGAACAACTTTTGTTGATCTTGGATTCAGATTCTTAGGTTCCTTAAAGAAGATAATGTTTATGCCCATTGTACTTTTAATCTAAATTGGAAGACAATAGCAAAATCAGGGATTTATAACCAAAGTAGCATGTATAACTACAATTTTTCCCTGCATTTTCTGGATTCAGGATAACATCTTTATTGCTTGCTTTTTTTAACATTAAAAAAAGGAGAGAATGGAATGATTTGAAAGGTGTTTTTCAAACAAGGACAGATAACTCCTATAAAATGAAGACAGAGAACTAGAAGACCTTTAAGTTTCCTTCTAACTTTAAATTTATGGTTCCATGAACTAGGAACTGCAACAATTTTACTTAGGGTAGGGGAAGGCCCAGGGCAGATAACCTACAAAGCTCACTTCTAGAAAAGGGAAGAGCTCTCAGTCAAAAGTACTAATGGGCCCTTAGAGAGGAAAATAGGCCTCAATGTAACACTAAAGTACATGTTCAAAAAAGTGAAAGTAATGGGGAGTAGCATCAAGTAGCTGACCTTATCTATAATGGCCCTGAAAGGATCCTCTGAGTTCTTTGTAATGACCATTTTGGGCACGGTACTGGTATGCGGACAATTTTTCTGGGAGTCTGAAGTGTTTCCCTGGTTGCCAGGGAAGGAATTTCCAATATGTGCATCTCATGGGGCTCCTGGACTGATGATCACACACATCTCAGAGTCATCCCAGAATTGACAGCAGATCAGCACCATGGACAACAAACAGCAAACAACAGAGTAATGGCCTAGATCTATAAAACTAGAAAGGATTCCTATTCTTGCTCCTTCCAGTAGAATTTATGCTTCTTTATGTTTTATTCTGATTAAGTTACTCAAGGAAATAAAAGGACAGAAAATATGAGATCTAGTTAAATGTACCTTGGTTGATTTTTTCATTTATTTGATGTGAAAATGTTTTCAAAACATTTGTAGACTTTTGACATGTAAATGTCATCTATCCAGTGTTTAGCATAATACCTATCACATAGTGGGTAACTCCTAAATACATATTTATATCAATTTACTGTACTATTATAATTATAATTAGTGTAGACTTTGGATTTGGATTCAGATTCTTAAGTGCTGTAAGAAGATAATGTTTATGCCCATTGTACTTTTAATCTAAATTGGAAGACAATAGCAAAGCCAGGGATTTATAACCAAAGTAGCATGTATAACTACAATTTTTCCCTGCATTTTCTGGATGCAGGATAACATCTTTATTGCTTGCTTTTTTAACATTAAAAAAGGGAGAGAATGGAATGATTTGAAAGGTGTTTTTCAAACAAGGACAGATAACTCCTATAAAATGAAGACAGAGAGTAGGATGCTCCTCTTCAAGATAATCCTTTCCCCTTTCACCTTCTGTAACCTATAGTCCCATAGAATTGGTAAATGAGAATCCAGCAAAGAAATGAGAATCTGGATCTGATTCAAGATCTTTTTTACTCCAATGATGATTTTATATTCATTACACAATTAAGAATTTCTTCCATCATTATTACCCTATTATTTTTTTCCTTTTTGATGGGATTCAGAAATTTCCCTAGTCAAAACATGATAAAAAATATACTACTTTTTGTGTAACATGGACAATTTTATAAACATATAAAATTGATTTTTGCAGTTGAATAAAAGTAAATGAATACAATATCAACCTCTGTATATTCACTCAAAGCAGCTATGATACAACTTCTCTTTCAGACAAAAGAGCAGGGAAATTACATGATTCATCCTGTTTCTACATGATTTGATCTCTTCTATTAGGTTCATATTTTGTGAATATTTTCATTCTATAAAGGTTTGAGACTATGAGTATTTGATATGGTGGTATCTACTAGAAGCATTTTTAAAATATATTTATAGGTTATTGTGAAATCCAAGGAATTGTGAGCAACCATAAATCACTATGAAAATAGCCTCATTCTAGCACAATTATTTGGTTGAGCA
>CM053769.1:638438987-638458752 GCA_028658325.1 Potorous gilbertii
GAGATTTCATCTGAGAATTACTTCTGCAGATATAGAACCTCAGATTCCTTACCAATCATAGGCACTAGATATATAGAAAATAAAGTTCTCATCATTAAAATTCTGGATACTGTCAAATGATTCACATCAGATATGTATATGCTATTATGAATGCAAATGGCATTAAAGAAGGTATGATTATATATATTGATACTGCGTATCAAAGACTACTGGTCATTCCACATTACTTGCAATTGAAAAAATTCCAAGGGGAATTTGTAAGGGGAAACCTTATATAAGAAATAATATATAAAAAAGAGATTTATTGAAGAACATGAGCTTCTTGAGTGTAGGGACTCTTTATATTTTTATGTCACCAATGTATAACACAAGGTGTGGTACATAACCATCATTTAATGAAAACTTTTACATTCATTCATTCATTTAGCTCCAGTCCTGTCTACCTACCTAGATGGATGTTAATTTATTCTTCTCTATATTGGGCACTATGCATTTAACAGAATTTTTCATCAAGGAGTTCCTTTATAGGTCTCATGGCTTTCCCAACATTACTATGGCAAATCCACCTCGTGACCCTTCTATATTCACTATTTCTACTGTTTTGGTATCTCCTCAATAGCCAGGATCCCTGGAGCCATAGCCTTCAAATTCTGACAAAATCTCTACTTTTAATGAGTTCTTAAGGAAACAAATAGTCTCTCTCATACACATCCTTTTCAATCTTTGACAAAGAATTTGTCAAATTCAAGAGATGGTCCTACTTAAAATATTTGTTTATAACAATTCTTCATAAAATGAAGATTATTGTAAGAAAATACTCAGTGGCATGGCAACTACATAACAATAATCAAGGACATGTACTTGATAAATGAAAAAAAGGAAAAAAGACAAGCTTGGAAGTCTGGGCAAAGGGTCAGGTAGATAGAATCTGAGCAAGTCTAGAAGTTGCCTCAGCCTGTTCATTGCCTGTGGCTCCTTCTTTGATTCTCTGCTACTACATTTATCTTCTAGAAAGTAGATCCAAGGGTAGTAAGTATTCTCTGCCTATCCATCTTGGTAACTTAATGCCTCTTTCTGCCTGCAGCTATATACATTAACGTTTTAGGTAAAATCTATAGGCTGATCAATCTTCTGCATGAGCTGTAACACCAATCTGTCATGTACTGTAACTCACCCCTTTTCCTCATCCACATTTCCCCAAACCTGCATTTATTTTGTCAGACGATTCTGTCAATGTGCTGCATGGCAAAGGACCACTCATATGTTAGCAATGCTTATTAATAACTTAAGATTCACCATGAACTTCTCCTTGATGGATGGTTGCATTAGTGTAAATGCAGCATGACTTATAAATCTCTGGGCACTATGATCTCAAGAGAGAAAATTCTGTCTTTCTCTTAGCCACAAGACGAAACTTCAGTCATATAACTGGATACATCACATTCTGATCAAAAATTACACAAAACAACCAATAATAGGACATTGCATCAGAACTTTGAACAGAAGTTGACATATTACAGATTTCTCTGTTTCCATGGGAAATGCTTATTGATATAATCATCTTTTTAAAGACTAACAATAGAAGTCCTTTACGACTAGAATTCCTGTGGAATTTAGGAAGTTGAGTATAGGGCATAAAGACCTTCATCCCTCTGAAACACAGCTCATCTAAATAATCCTTGAATAGTAGATCAATGACTCAAATGTCTCAAAGTTCTGTGACAGTTTAGACTAACTTAGTTTCAAGTGTATCTGATTCATTATCACATTAAATTCATTAAACCCTAATAAAATATTATTCTTGTTTGTAATAATTAATAATAATTCACTGCAATGACGCAGGAATCCATGATATCAACCCTTTAGTTACTGTCTCCCTTCAACACATTGTTACATATAGGTTGTAAGCCCTCACCATCTTAGAAATTGCTTTCAAAGTGTGCTGGGGGAGAAAAAAATCATTAGTATGTGACCCACTTTATGGTTCCTTTGCATAGTCTGACTTTCATCCCTAGAAAGCACTCCTGCCTTATTTCTGTCTCTTAGCTTTCTTCAAGGCTGAGAAGATTTTCCATCTGCTCCATAAGGGTTTTCTCAATCTCCCCAGATTTTAATGTGACCCCTCCCTAATTACTTTGTATTTATGTGTACTTAGTCTATGAACATAGTTATACACTTATCTGTATACATTCTTTCCTCCAAACCCCACAAATACAAAGCAAGCTCTCAAGGGCAAGACTTATATTGTTTTTATTTTATATACCCAGTGCCCAGCACAGTTCTTTAGGAAGTACTTACATATTTTTGGGGTGGGAATAAGCCTCTCTAAAATAATCAGGATGTTCCTTAAGATAGAAAAGATACATAGTCTGTTAAAAGACCTGTACTTAATGTCATTCTTACTTGATGATACTTTAAAAGTTTGCATGTGCTGTCATAGGAGGCACCCTAGTGATACTTTACTATGTCATTTATATAGCAATATTTTACAAAAGCATTTGATATTAATGATATGATTTGATTATTACAATGATTCTATAGTACAAATGTATTACTTCTTTCTTATAGAAGAAGAAATGGAATAAAAGAAAAGTTAAGTAACTTTCCCTAAATTCACACAGTGTGTGATCAATCCATCACTCAGCAAACATTTTAAAAATATTTTCTATGCACTAGGCACATGTGCTAAGCCCTGAGATTACCCAAATAGCAGTGAAATAACTTCTTTTCTCAAGGGACTGAAATTTTTACAGGGAAGACAACACTTGCACAAATAAATATATGTGTATTTATGCACACACCTACACCCACACATACCCACAAACACACACACATATATATATTCATTTATAGAAACACATCTGTGCATCTGTATGTGTGTATGTATATACATGTATACAAATAAATGCATTTATGCATACATGTGTATATATACATGAATATGCATATATAATATTCAAAATAATATTTAGGTTTAGAAAGGAACAAACTACTTGCTAGATGGAGAGTGGGATGGTCGAGAAAGACATTATATAGAAAGTGGGATATAAGTAGATCCTTGAAGCAAAACCATGGATTCATACAATTAGAGGTAAAGACAAAGTTCTTTCCAGGTGCAGGAAAAAGCCACTGCAAAAACAAAGCATGTTTTGTGGAGAAAATATCAAGTGAGCCAGCATGGCTGGATTCACATAAGATATAAGAGGACATAATTTGCAAGAGGACTTGAAAAGTAAGAAGGTTCACAGATATTAAGAGTTTTAAATGTCAAACAAGAGGTAGTAGGAATCGACTGAATATTATTGAACAGAGGTTTAATATGAACAAAACTGAACTTTAAGAAAACAACTGTAGTGGTTATGAGGAGACTACATTAGAATGGAGAAAGACTTGAGGCTGAGAGATGACATAAAAGGATACCAAAGTAGTAAAAATAATAGTGGCTGTGTGATGGAGAGGAAGGCACATTTGAGAAATGTGGAGTTAGAACAATATTTGTCACAACATAGGGTTCATGTGGTATGCGGCAGTAAGGAGTAAAGAGCGGGGATGCAGTGTAAAGAGCAACTGACTCTAGAGTCAGGAGGAACTGAGTTCATATCTGACCTCAGACAACTACTGACTGTGTGACCCTGGGCAAGTCACTTAACCCTGATCACCTCAAAAATTTAAAAATTTTTGAACATGGTTGAGTGGAAGGATGGTGATGCTCTCGGAGTAACAGAAATATTCAGAATATGGATGGATTTTGTTTTGAATATATTTGGTTTGAGACACCTATAGTCATTTAGTTTGAATGTCTGTTAGATGGTTGATATGTAACCAGAATTTAGGTTCAAGATTACGTCTACATGCAGAGATCCAGGAATCTTACAGGGAAGTAACAATGATAAATGAGACAATATTTTTCAATCATTTAAATCTTAAATAATTACATAAATTCTATCTATTAGCTATAGTAATTATAATTGAGCCGAGATCACGAAGAGAAGAGAGAAAATGACTGAGGATGGAGCCTTGATCTGCATTCACAATTGATACATGACATGGATGATGAATGACAGCAAACTGAGAAGGAATGGTCTCACAGATAAGAGAATGAGAAGGGAGAAGTCATGATAATGCCAAGAGTATTTCCAGAATGAAGAGGTAATAAATACTGGCAAAGTTTGTGGAAAGGCGAGGAAGAATGAAAACTGCCAAAAGGCCACTGGGTTGTTCATGAGAATATTGGTGACTCTGGAGAGAGAAGTTTCAGTTGAATGATGGCATCTTTACCCAGATTTCAGAGGGTTTAGAAAGCAATGAGATGAGAGGAATTGCAGGCAACCTCTGAGGATGACTTTTTCCAGAAGTCTGGCTGAGAAAGTGAGGAGAGATATAATATATATAGCTTTCATTGACAGGAGACATAGAATCCATAGAGTAAGTGGTAAACTTTACACAGTGTCCCTTTACAATCTGTCTTATCACACAAATCACCACTACAGAAGACACTGCCAGCCAAAGTCAATGTTTATGAAGAATAAAAACCAGTATATTTCATAAACTCTAGAGTCAACCTTTTCAAAACACAGCGTGGTACATCAATTTGTAGAAGGCAGCACTTTGGGGCATTTCACAGTTTTTAAGTGTAAATATGAATCTTATGGTCTCTAGAACTTTCAGTCTAACATTTTCTTCAAAAACTAAATCTGCTTGGGCAACCATAACTGTATTCTACTGGATAATTACATTTTGCCTTTGGTTCAGCCTGACTTTTAAAAATGGAAGCACTATGCAGCAGGATTCTAAAAATATCAGTTTTGTCATACATATTTATCATGGGTATGCTTTTTTCATGACAGAAAAACTGAATCTCATTCCAACTTTATATTAATAACCAGTACGTATGTATGATGCTAGTATTTTGCAAATATTCTAGAGAACTAGATTGGGCCCCAAAAGGATTTTCAGAGGCTCAAATGGTAAACTAAATTTACCTTGATGGTATTTGGTAAGAATTAATTTAAATACGCTATTGGGTACCAAAAAAAGTATATAGAAGTACACAGAAAGAAGAGTAACTACTGACAGTTATTTTTTTTCTTTATATTAAGGATTTTAATGCATTCTAAAGCCATCATGCATTACTATTGATAAAGCATCCAAGAAAATCTTAAGCTACATTAATGGTATCATTGTGTTGAGTGCGTAGAGGTTATTAATTTAGTTTTCATCCTTGATCCTACAATATCTGTAGTTTCTACCCACCATCTCACCTTCCTATTACTTGCCTACACCCCTCCTCCCATTCCCATAAATCCTTATATATTCCATTTTAACCTATTCCCTCACCCTCCCCTCTAAAGATTCCTCCCTTGTCCTCTCCCTGCTCTCTATGCCCTTATCATTTTATTCCTTCTGAACTTAGAAGATTTTTATATTCTTCTAAATATGTATATAGCGTTCCCTCTTAAACTCATTCCTGATGAAAGTAGGTTACCAGAATACCACCCCTCCTCCCCCATCTAATTCCTCTATATCAATTCTGCCTCTTATACCTCATTTGTATAAAATAATTACTCTTTTTTTAGCTATCTCTAAATCATTTTACTTTTTAATTTAATAACAAGGTCAGGTTTACCCCAATCTTTGTTAGGAGTTACCCAATTATTAATAAACATCTTAGGTGTATATTCTGTCCTTATGAATCTCTTATAATTAGTTATTATGTTTCTCTTGGTTCTTGGATGTTGAATCTTCTATCAAGTTCAAGATTTTTTAAACAGTATCTTGAAAGTCTGAGAATTTATCAAAAGTCCATTTTTTTCATTCAGAATAATACTTAATTTTACAGGATATAATATTTTGACCCAGTTTTTTACTCTTCCATATATTGTGTTCCAAGATATGCAGTCTTTTAATGTCTCTGCTGCTAGATCTTTGTGATTCAAATTGTAGTTCCATCATATTTAAATTGTTTTAATCTTGATGCTTTAAATATTTTATCCTTGAGCTGGGGGTTTTGGAATTTGATTGTGATACTCTTGTGAGTTTTCCTCGTAGGATCTCTTTTATGTGGTTATCAATAGATTTTCTTTTCTATTTCTACTTCTTTGTGTTCTGACGCTTCAGGACAATTTTATTTAATTATTTCTATTTTATCTATTTTTATCAAGATTCTTTTTTAATCATAATTTTCAGTTAGCATGATAATTTTTATATTTTCTCTTCTTGATCTATTCTCCAAATGTATTGTCTTTTATAAGATCTTTCACTTTCTCTTCTTTTTTCCATTATCCGTATTTACTTAATTATTTCTTGATCCCTTATAATTTCACTAGCTTTACTTTGACCAAATCTAATATTCAGGGAGTCCTTTACTTCCTTAATATTTTGGATGTCATCTTCTAATTGGTTGACTTTTTTTCATAACCTTCTTGTTTTGTCTTGGATTATTCTTATTTTTTTTTAGTTTTTCTCCATCTATGTCATTTGAGTTTTAAAATCTTTATTAAGATCTGGTATAAATTGTTTTTGTGCACGTGATCATTTGGCATTACTCTTTGGTCATTTCTTTGCTTCAATATACTCCTCTGAAATGAACCCTGGTCATCTCTACTTCCATAATAGCTTCCTATGGTTTGATTCTTCTCCTTTGCCTGTGCATTTTTTTGTGGTAATAGTTTAATTTTTCTAATCACCTCTAGCCCTGGGGTATGGGAAATGGTGCCTCTTGCCCCAAATCTTCAGTTGTTCCATGTAGTTTTGAACCAAAACCAAACCTCCAACCTCCTGTAAGTGCCTGCAGCCAATCTTTGTGCCCCACTGCTTCTGCACTGACTGGATTTGTGCTGGTTCCCTCTCTCTCTGCTGCTCCACAGCACATCGGGGTCTGATGTCCTTCTTGAGCTAAAATATCCAACTCCTTCCACTATCTGGGGGTAAAAGTTCCTGCTGCTGAGCCCCATGCAACCTTCTAAACCAAATAACCCTAGGGCTTGCCATGAGTTGTAAAAGGGAACTTAGCCTGGAGTTGTTGGCTCTTCTGGGGGAAAAACCTAGTCATGGGATTTTTCTTCTGATCTTCTTGAATTGTTCAAGGAAGACCCCTGTGGTATCCTTATTCTTATTTATCTCCACTCACACTTTGTTTGTCCTTAGGTATTATTTTGTGGGAAAAATCTTGAGAGCTTGGAATTCTCTGACCTAGTCCACCATCCTCCTAGAATCCTCTCTTCTTGGTTTTAAGACAAAAACAACATAGATAAATGTGCTTGAAATAAGGAACAGCAAAATGGGAAAAGCCAAGAGAATAGTTGTGTATAGTGTTAGTGAAATTCTTTTAAGAATGACTTTGAGAGAATAAGTTATTTTTCCTCTGTGTCTAGAGAAAAAACTGATAAATTTAAGTATGTATAGAATGATTTTACATGTACACACTTATTTATCTGTGAAGGTAGCCATCTTTGGGGGGATGGGGAAGGGAAGGAAAAAGAAAGATACGTGAAAATTTTACTACATATATAAAATGAATGGCAAGTTGCACAGAATAGATTTGCAGTTTCATGTGCAATCATCTCTTTTTAAAAATTCTATGTTATGAAAATGCTTGTTTTATTTCACAAATTAAAAATTATTTAAAAGTTAGTTACATCTATCCTGAACCCTTCATTTGCCTTTACCCTCATGTTTAATCAATTGTAAATTATTGATTTTCCTTCACAACTCTGCATTCATCTTTTTATTTCTACTCTTGCAACTACCATGCTAGTTTAGACCATCTTCACTTCTCACCTGGGCTATTATAATAACTTTCTAGTTAGTCTCCTTCCCTCGGATTCCTCCTTCTTTCCATTTCACAAGCACATAGCTGCCAAAATGATACGTCTAATATGTAGCAATGCCAATTTCGTTGTTTTCATTAAGAAGTTCCAACAGGGGTTGGTGGCAAAGTAGTATGAAGAGATGCACTGAGATAAATGCCCCAACAATTTCATCCAAATAGACTTACAAAATGCACTAGAGTAAGTACTGATAGGGAAATACAAAAAGAAGTTATGATGAGTCATTTTTCCCCATCAGGTCAGCACATAGAGACAGAGAAGTCTATGAACAGATGGAAAGAATCATACTACTCAGGGAGCATAATAGCCCAAAGAGAATCTGTGCAGAAGTGTAATAGGAGGTCAAAATCCAAACCAAGGCAAAGCTATGAAGACAGGTGCCAACTGGTTACTTTGTCACCCACTAAACAACTCTAGTTCACAGATTCAAGAAGGAATGAAGATGATGCTGGTATTATGAGCTAAAGAATAGATGGAGACCCTGGGTAGTATACTGGCAGAAAAACAGCAGCATACAGCTCAGATCTTAAGAGCAGATTAAGATCTTGATCCCAGCTTCTTGTTCAGTCTGAAGCCTGCATTGATACAACCAGGGAAGATATTTCTTATCAAAGAGGAGCCTACAGTTCTATCACATGGAACCATTAAAGCTTCTATGCTCTTTGAAAGTGACTGAGCCCAGTGGTATCCTATTGTTGCTTAGATCCAAACCAAGATCAGAAAAATGCAGAGCTCAGCAAGAGGGTAGTAGTCAGTCTTTGCCTTAAATCAAATCACTTTGGGAATACTGAAAGCTTACAGGATCCAAGTCTGAGCTGTTCTTGTAATTCTGGAACAATACAACCATTCAATAACTCAAGAAAGCAGCAATAGCATCAGTACACTTCTCCAGGAATGTGCAGATTCCAGTCTTACCATCAAGTCTGAAATCAAGAAATACTCTGAAAGAATTAGAGAAAGACATAAATCAACACAAATTCTAAAGATGTAGGAAAATATTTTAGCTCTTTTGGAGGTTGCAAAACAATGGTAATCTGAAAGGGTACCCATAAATAAGAAAAATGCTCAACAACTTAAGTCATTTAAATGCTATATAATACTAGTGTGCTATAACAAATGATGAACAAAATGTTTTTAGAGAAACCTTAGAAGACTTTTATGAACTAATGTCAAATGAATTGAAAGAACTGAACAAAAACTGTATATGATGACAACAATAAAAGAGTGTAGAAAAAACAAGCAATATACTAAAACTAAACAATATTTGGGTCATACATAGCCAAACATTATTCAGTGAAGAATTAATTTCAGTCATGGGAGGTAGAATCTACAAAGAAAAGGAGAAAAAAGATATTATATGAATGGAACAGTATTATAGCCAATTTGGATGATGATAATGTCTAAAAGAAATCAATATGATAGAAACCTGAAAAGGTAAACGTGACCAATATAGGTCAATAAAGGTCTTAAAGTGGTAAATGGAATTCATATCTTATCTGAGAGAAATTGCTGGAGATTTATATGTAAATGGATGCATATATGCATGTGTATATGTATGTGTGTGCATATTCATATGTATATGTATATATACAAGTATATGTGTATACACGATATATGTACACACATATAAAAATGTGTATATATATACATATATACATGTACCACATATGCACATATGTGTATATACACACATATATCCTATATACACACACATATAATCATATATCTCCTCTCTTTAGCCTTATAACTTTAAACATTTATCTCTCTATGAATCACTTAATTTATTTGAAAAAAAATAATCCTGCCCTCTCAAGCTCACAAGGGTTGTTATGATTATATAATTAGAAATCATCAGAGTCATCTATGAATTTTAGCATAAAAGAGAAAGGGGGAGAAAGACAGAGAGACAAATAGAGGGAGAGAGAGAGAGAGAGAGAGAGAGAGAGAGAGAGAGAGAGAGAGAGAGAGAAAGAGAGAGAGAGAGACTCTTGTTTGAGCATGCCAATCCACAATCATTTCTTGTATGGCACAAGTCTTTAGAAAGTATTATGTGTCTGGCCATTTAATTTTCTGTTCTGGCTTTAAGGAGAGAAGAGGGTGTTTCTAGGAAAGGAATTTGGGTGCAATGGGACCCTTAGAGGTGGTAATGCTGGTCCAGTGATGGAGCAAGATTCATTGCATCCATACTTTGCATCATAATTGTCGAAAACACAAGAATTGTGAATACAGCATCTGTGTGAGAGCATAGAAGTAACCCCAATCTTGGACAATACTTTCCTGGGTCCAATCGTAGGTCATAGCTTTTTCTTTCTTTTTCTTGATGACATAGACCCCATAAGAACAATATATCTCTTCTCAGAATAATTTTTAATTAAAAGAAAACCACTTATGTTCAAATAAAGGCACATTTTTCTTCACAAGTTAATAGGTGCTCTGAAATATGCTCATGGAAATTCTATGGACCCACGGCTAATTACTGGTCCCCCCAATAAGAACTCCTTCACTAAATAATATATGCAATATATTTTGCAAATATGAAGTGATATGAATACCATCTATTGTTCTCAATGATGTTAAAAAATGGTCTTCATATTTTAACTGGTTCTTTCAGGGGGCTGAATGAAAGGATACTTGGCATCTTTTCTTCATTAAGAGCTCTGAAGCTCTGATACATTTCTATACTCTTTTATGGACATAGTCTCTCAAAATCTGTAGTAAGCTATCTAGAAGGTGCTGTTAAGAAGTGTGATCCATAGTCCTTAGACAAGTCTAGTAGTGCCAGGAAGTGCACGTATTATGGATTTCAACCACATATGATTCTTTTATAGAGTTGTGAATATTGCCTCCAAGATCTAGTTATGTATTCCAGTATGCAAGCATTCTGTGAAAATTCACTCAGTGGAGTCAGCATGTTATGATGTTGCCAGTAGGTTTCTAAGGAATTGCTTAGAGAAAAACAAAGCTTCCTCTTCTGATGTCCATGTGAGAAGTATGAAGAATTTTATGGATTCTATCTCAGACCTGTTGTCCACTGACAGGACAAGTCATCCAACTGCTGCAATCAAACAACGTTGTTGATAGGAAATTTTCCATGTCATTTGGTGGAAATTGGTCAGCTAATATAAGAATGGAATGCTTCCTACTCTTTGTTCATTGGAATTAAAATTGGTAATAAACATGGACAAATATTTATTAAATTAGGACATATGTTTCCATGAGTAGAAGGTTGGTATATTGTAAGAAGACAGTTTCTTTAAAACTGAAAATAAACTCTCAATAAGACCTCTAGGTAATAAACAGAAGGATGAATCAGGCTAAATTCCTAACAAGAGGAATGACATTGAAAAATCCTCTGTCCCCTACATCTATTAATGTGATGGCAATGACAAAGTTGAGAGTCACAACAATATTGACCATTACCAAAAATAAAAGTTAATAGTTTATTTCCATATGCATTCTAAGAAACTGTTTCTGTCACTTGTCTGTGTTCATTATTTTTAGAACTTCAAAGATTATCAGGTAGAAAATTCATTAAAATGAGAATGAAGTAGAGACAAAATGGAACAATAATTTGTACTGGTATTTTCCCGATCTGTAATTACCTTGATTTAGGGTCACTACTTAATGACATTTTTATTTCTTTCTATCCTGTTCTTTCCAGCTGAAATGAGTACAATAGCAGTGTCTTTAGTAAGTACCCATAAAAATAGACTCAGTAAAAATAAATTGGACTTACAGTGCTCTCCTGTTTTCAAACAGATCTTACAGTAGTCAGACAATGATATGAATTTCATAAAACAAAATGTGACCTTAAATTATTTTTAGTTTATTTTAAACATTTAATTTATTTTAAAAATCCATCCAGCAAAAAAAAAAATCTATCAAGAAATTTTGTTTTTCCTCAGTTTCCTCCCTATCAAACTCCAGATACTCTTTTTCAAAGCATTGTTGAGAGTTTCTCTCTGTCCAAATTCTGTAGGGAAAACATCATAGTGTGAATCTCATTCCTTGGCCCTACAACTGTCTCTAGAATTGTTTAAACTGCCAAAACCTGATTCTGGGTAGTAGGCTCTGTCCACCATTAAAATTTTATAAGCTTTACTTAACATTTTAAAGTGTTCAATGGAGTGAGCAAGTGACAAGAATGTTTTCTAAAAGGATAATAGCAACAAAAATTGAATAATTTGAACTATGTTAGAAACATCCTCTGAACAAATAATGAAATCTCATTCTTATGAAGGTTAGTCTCAGAATGATATCAGGACATTTCTGATCGGTACTTGCTGGATTATATTTTATATGCTTAAACACATTTTGACACTAGATCATTTATTTATTTATTTTGTTTCCAAATTGATTGCATCCTATTTACTAAAATGTCTTTTGTAAGGTTTGAGGCCAGAACATTAGAATTGCTTAATTGATTAATGTTTTTCTTCAAAGGAACTTGGTGGATCAATCAAAAATTATTTTAGCAATTAAGTAATTTCATCACAAAATGAAAGTAGCTCTTTGATGGAAATAAAATAGAACAAAGGAAAACAATTCAGCTTTGGTGTGTGCAGGCAAATCAGATTTGCCTATTATAAAAGCATATATTTAGAAATAAAAGATAACTTAGAGATCATCTGTCTAACCTCCTGATTTGAGAGTGAGAGAGAGCAAGAGAGAGAGACAGAGCAAGAGAGAGAGAGAGACAGAGAGACAGAGAGGTAGAAGCCCACAGTCACAGAAGCAAATATTTTAAAGCAAGGGTTTCTGACTCCAAATTAAATATATCTTCACACAGGAATCAGCAATGCTATGTACTGATATGGGAAAAAACTACCCAAACATTGGTTGGAATAAAATTTAGCTTATATTAGTGTTACAATAATAAATACGAAGTGGAGGCAAAAAAGAAAAGAACAACAATGTATCAATGGAGCTTATTATTTGGTTTTATATTTAAAATGAATAGAGTTCCCTGAGGTAGTTTAGTGAAATCTAATTTCAAATTCTAGGAAAAAATATTTACTATGTGATTTACAAAATGATCATGCATACTGCTACTCTTAAATTAAAATGTATTGATTATCTCATGGCCAAAAATATGCAAAGATTAGTCTGAATCCTCAAATTTTAATTTAAAAGAAGATTTTTTTTAAACATCTGAAGTATGAGTTTATATTTATATCATATCTTGCCACATCTAATAGAGAACTTAGAAAATGATAAATTAATGGGACTATATACATATGGAACTTATGATGCAATTAATAAATTCATAAATACAGTTTAAATGAATTAGAACAAGGTAAATAATATTTTTTTCCTACACCCAAATGTAAACACTGGATCTAGAAAAGAAAGACTGTAATATAACCCCTAATCTAGAGTATTATCAGCTGACGTTTCTCTATTGTACACTGAATATGGGCACCATGAGGGACATGGAAGGTAGGATGTAAAGATAATTTTCTGTACCATAAAAGGCAACCTCCATAAATTGAGGTTATATGGTATAGGAGAAAGAAGGGTTGACTTAGAATAATATCTATAGCATAATTCAGCCTCAAGATTTACTGACTTTGTAGTCATGGGTAAGTTACTTAATATTTCTAAGACTCAGTTTCTTCACAAGAAATACTGAGAAAATGATATACTATTTATTTACTGGGTTTGTTGTAAGAAAAATTTTACAAAAACAGTAAAGAACTATGCAAATAGAAGTAACTTTTATTAAGAATAGAGAGTGTCATGGAAGCAACAAACATGATCTTCAATAGACTTTGGGAGATGGTGGAGAATAGGAGGACCTAGGACGTGATGGTCCATGGGGTCAGGAAGAATGTAATACAACCAAAAAAATGAACAATAAATATTAAATAATTATAGGAAAGGAGTTATTGTAAAATTATTCATTCTTTCATAAAGTCTGTAGATGAGGAACAGATGACCTCCTCACAGGATAAAAAAGTAACAAATGGCAGACACAAATAAAAGGTACTATCATGCTGAAAAATCTGCAGGGCATGTCTTTTTGATATCCATTAACACCAAATAACAGAAATAATTAAAGAAATTAATTGAGATTAAATAGAGATAGACACCAAAAATGAACAATCTACTCCAGAAAAATATCACCATACTGAATAGTGAATGATCAAGAACACAATATGAAACAAAATTAAAATGATTTCTTCAACCCCACATCTCCACAAAAATTCATCTAGAAGCCCTTGGGAATATTGCAGAAGAATGTTAGTAAAGGCAGAACAGATAAAAATGCTAGAATCCTCAATTTCCAAGTACAAGCAGAGAAAATTAATTATAGAAACACGTAGTTTTCAAAGGATCTTAATGACTGCAGGAATCCCATAAGAAAGTGTCAGTTGCAGAAAGTCTCTTACACCTTGGAAATGATGTTGGGTTCTAGTGATTAGTGTGATACATGTGTTTTCCATAGTGATCAAACTAAGATTGCCAGGGGTAGGGTCTTTAATTCTCTAATGCTCTGTGTTGAGATGTGAAAAATAACTTTGAAATTCCAATTCTGTGAACCTCAGATATCCAGAGTATACCAGGAGGAGAGGGTAACACAGGAAGTCTAGTAACCCAGGTAGAAAACAAGCATGACAGATTACTCCACTTCAAGTGAAATTCAGCTCTAGCACAAACCCTGGAGAGATGAATAAACCAAAAACACTGAACACTTTAAAGGATTATTGAATGTTTAACATTAACTATAAATCCTAGGTATGGTCAGTTTCTCCATAGAAACTGCAAGCATAGATTCTAAGGAAAAGATGGATGTACTGCAAAGACTTAGATATTTAGAAGAGATGAAATAGAAAGTCAAAAAGAACAATAGAAGAAGCACATACAAATAAATTGGAAAGAGAATTAACTTAGAAAAGAAATTGATAAACCTTACATAAGCAAAGAAATTGTTAAAAATTAAAATGTACCCCAAAAGGTATGAATAATTCAATAAAAAAATTTGAATAGAACAATTTCAAGAGATCAGAAAAATAGAAGAAAACATAATGTATTTTCTAACAAAAATAACTGACCTGGAAAACTTGTTTAGAAGAAAAAGTCTTCAAACTTGCTGAAAACTAAGATGTGAAAGCAAAAAGCCTAAAATTATAATTTTGGAAAATGGTGTATGAAAACTGTCCTCATCTATTGGAACCAGAGTGTACAGTAATGATGGAAAGAGTATATCAATTACTTCCTGATGGAAAAAAAAACACCAAAAGTGAAATTCCCAGGAATATTGCAGCCAAAATTTCAAGTTATTGTATCAAAGAAAAATACAGCATGAACATCCCATAAGAAATAATTTGAATATCAAGGATCTATAGTCAATGTCACACAAAACCTGGAAACTGTTACCACAAATGGGAAATCTTGGTGTAAAATACACCAAAGAAGTTAGGTTAGATAGATAGATGGACAGACAAACAGATGATAGATGATAGATAGATAGACAGATAGATAGATAGGCAGATAATGTATATATGTATGTAGCCTTATATTGGAGAAAAAATTAATACTGAAAAGCTGAATGGACTCTTATAAAGGAATAAGAAATGAACTCTTTTCTATAATAGAGTACTTTCAAGCATTTCTGATGAGAACAAAAACAACTGAATAGAAACTTCAAAGTGCAAACAAAAGAGACAGGAGAAAATTCAAAAGTAAATGCAATTCACAAGTGAAAGGGACTCAGCAATGATATGATGCTAATATTCTAGTCCTTGAGAAGAATTAATTACTCCTCTCCAGACCTTGAATTGCTTTAAGTAAAATTATGAAGAATGTCAAACAAAGAGAAAAAAGAGGTCATGATTTTGTTCTGAAGGTTTTAAGAAGAGGAATGGAGGGGTTAGGCTAAAAGGAATTAAACATTCTAGAAAGGAGGAAGAAGAAGTGGAACTTGATATTTCTCACATTTGATATGAGAGAAGTTCTTGCCAATATGGAGAGGAGGAAACATTTGAGAAAATAATTTTTCTGAACCAGATAAATGAGGGTTGAACACACATACACACACACACACACACACACACACACACACACACACACATACAAAGAGAGAGAAACAGAAGAGAGACAAACTGACAGACAGAGAGACAGAGACAGAGAGAGAGAGAGAGAGAGAGAGAGAGAGAGAGAGAGAGACACACACAGAAAGAGAGAATTTTATGTAGAAATACATCCCATGAAATAGGGAAATATGTGAGACTGAAGAGTGATGGTTAAGAAAGAGGATAGTTAAAGGAAAATGGCAATAATAAAAAATAAAGTTCTTCACCTTGAGGAGGGGATCAAAAAGAGGACAGAGCAAAATAAAGAAGTGGAAATTAGGGATTGTTCATCAATTGGAGAATGACTGAAAAAAATAAAATTGTGTCTCATTGAACCATAAAAAAAACAATTCTGTAAGAAAAAAGTCTTTGTAAAACCTAAGGACTCTATTTTTTTTAAATAATCAATTTTATCTCCAGAGAACTTTTGATGAAACTTGGGTTACCCAACCCCAGACAATCACATATTGGACCCCAGGTTCAAAAAGAGTCATTCAATTTTGCTCATAGCTAATGTGTAAATGTTTTGCTTGACTTTGCTTATTTGTTATAAGGGATTATACTTTTACTTCCATTTTTAATGGAGGAAAGAAGAGGAGGGGGTGGGGTTAACTAAAAAATGAATCAGTTATAGAATGCACAGAAGACAAGGGTAAGATTTGGAAAGAGATGCAGATAACAAGGGTAGTTTTTAAAGTGTTGAATTTAATGCATTTTTTGAAAGTAAGTACTATGAAATGGAGATTCACAATTTCAATACAAAATTTTTGATATTTGGCTTTGCATATGGAAATACTTGTGTGTGCATGTGTATATGTTCATGCATGTGAATTGAAGTTCAGAATTTTAAAAAATATGTAAACATCATTCAGATCCCTAAGTCTGACATGCAAGGCTCTTTGCAACAAGATCCCAAACTACTTTTTCAATCTTATGCCCTGTTATTTCTCTCATATATTCTAAGATAGAGCCATGCTAGAGTACCTTTTATCTTCTTTACTGGCCTCCTGCTATCCTGTCTGAAACTGCTATTCTCTAAATACCCACATCCCTTTAACTTCTCTAATATTTATTTGATCTTTAAAGTGTAAATAAAATTTAAAAATAACAAAAGCAAATAAGGCATAAGATACTTCTCTGTTCTGGACACTATGCAAGGTACAAGGGATACTGTATTGCCAAGGCAATATTTATAGCAATGGTGGTGACTATAAATATGCCAGTGTAGTTCTCAGTCACAAAATATGGAAGATTCTCTATATAGAAGAAGGAAAACATTTATTTAGATACCAGAAAGCCAAATCCCAGAACCAGAAAGCAAAATCCATGATGGTGACCAAGATGTTAATAAATATGATCCCAAGCCTCCCCCTCTCAGCCAGAGCCTTCTCACAAACTAAGACTCATTTTGTTTGCCACATGTGCCTGCCTGCTTCCTCTACCCTCTGACCTGCTTCTGTTTACTCATTACCTTCCAGTCCTTCTCCACCTTTTCAGCAAACTCTTCCCAACACAGGTTCCATGGGACTTAATGGATTATTAATGAATAGGAAAGATTTTCCAATTAAATTACTATTACAGATACAAAAATAATTAAAACAGTCCTTGCCCCCAAGGAGCTCATAGTATACCTGAAAGAAACAACACATTCACACTGTAATTATTTGGTTGGAATGCATGATCTACTCCCAACCCTAGATTCCGTGACAGTAACTCATTTCATTGAAGCTGAACTCCTCTAGATGTATTGTGTAAGTTGTATTTTCAATATAATTTGGAGACTTGAGTTCATTCTAATTTTACTTTTACTTTTCTCCAAAGAGGGCAATCATTTTGTTTGTTCATTTGTTTGTTTTGGTTTTGTGAATAGTGTGAAAATTTTTCTTTGTTTTCTGGAAAAGTAAAAATGATTATCTCATTTGGAAGGAATCTTGTGGAATGCCTCTGGGAAGTTTTGCATGCCAGCAAAGTGTATTCAAGTTCAGGCCATCATCAACATTTCTCTAATAACTCTAATATCAATGCATGAAATATTTTCATGTTCTGAATATCAAAATTTCATGTCCACATGTGTGTTTAGGTGGCAAACAACATCATAAATTTACCTTCCTTGAAAAGTAATTTTATGTTTGTTGATTTTATGTTTCTCAACAGACAAGACAGAAACAGTGATCATGTAATAATAAAACTCAAAAACATTGAGGCTTTAAAGAATATTATCTTTTCCTTTGTCATACCAATGTGTAAAAAAAGATGTGTGGTACACTGTTGGGGACAAGGGGAGAAGGCTGAGATAGTAGGGGATTGATTTTGGAATAGGAAAAGAAGGAAAGTATACAATGATGTCAGCCATGACCTTAAATTATTTTTATAACATCTTTAAACTTGATGATTTTGTCTAAGTATGCAACCATCATTCTTTCATGTCTTGGAGGTTAAATTTTATGATACAAAAGATCATTTTTGTAAGGATATTGATGAGTTCAATAGTATTCAGATAAGGGCAACCAAGGAGGGTTAATGACTGAGATCATGCATAAGAAAGAATTAAGAATGTTTAGCTCAGAGAAGAAAAGACTTATGAGGGGTACAAGAAGCATCTTAAGTGTCTGGAGGGCTGTCACCTAAAAGAAGAATAACATTAATTTTGGCTGTCTCTAAAGGGAAAAACTAGCAACAATAGATGGAAGTTGCAAAGGCAAATTTAAACCAGATGTGAGAAAAAATTACCAACAAGAGCTATCCAGAAATGTAATGGACTGCATCAAAAAGTATTATGATTCATTCATTGGAGATATTCATGCAAAATTTTGAAGTTGTTTATGTTGGAAGTATCGTTATATAGGAAAGGACAGAACTAAATGGTTTGTGAGATAACTTCCAACTCTGAGATTCTGTAGTATATATTACACTATTTTACATCATGTGGGTTGAAGTTACAATGGCCTATAGTTTGTAAGAAAGAACACCACACTTCAACTAACAAATGGCATTCTGTAGTATATATTACACTATTTTACATCATGTGGGTTGAAGTTACAATGGCCTATAGTTTGTAAGAAAGAACACCACACTTCAACTAACAAATGGCATTAGGAGCAAAGAAATGCACACATGTAAATGTTTTCTCTTTACCTAGAAGGATAAAAAGCCTAGGTAGGGTAGGAATACATGCATATTTTATTGAATGTGTATATTTTATCAATATGAAATTGTCTGATCATGTGAAATGTGAATTTCCAAATTATCAAATTAAACAAATAATTATTCCAACCAGGTACATATGCAATGTTCCAAAAAGCAAATGAAAATATAGTTCATGTTTTTAACATAACAATCAATATTGCAGTTATATGGAACTAATAGAAAATTAGCATCTATTGCCATTCTTTTGCGGACACTTCATGAAAAATAAATTGCATATTTTTTTATAAATTTATTTATTTAACTTTTTACATTCATTTTCACAAAATTTTCGGTTCCAAATTTTCTCCCCACTTGTCCCCTAGTCCCACCCCAATACACTGAGCATTCTACTTTCCTTTATCACCAATCTGCCCTCTCTTCTCTCATCCTTCCCTTCCCTTGTCCCCATCTTCTCTTATGTACTGTAGGGTCAGATAACTTTCTATTCCCCATTACCTGTATTTCTTATTTCATAGTAGCAAGAAAAATACTCGACAGTTGTTCCTAAAATTTTGAGTTCCAACTTCTCCCCATCCCTCCCTCCCCACCCATTTCCTTTGGGAAAGCAGGCAGTTCAATATAGGAGGATTCCTTGAATACTTATTTTGCATTCTGCTTCTAGAATATCAGGGCAGTTTTCCTTGATAATTTCATGAAAGATGATGCTAGGCTCTT
>CM053769.1:638459252-638572526 GCA_028658325.1 Potorous gilbertii
TCTCTCTCTCTCTCTCTCTCTCTCTCTCTCTCTCTCTCTCTCTCTCTCTCTCTCTCTCTCTCTCTCTCTTTTCCCCAAATACACACACACACACACATTACACCGTAGTGGATGATCCCTATACAAGATCCATCCCAGTGCATATTATAGTCTAGTCTCCAAATTTCCTTGGTTCACATCATCTTGAATGTCTTAGGGATCTTTTCAGAACACCTCTAGATCAAAAATAACTAACACTTCCGTTTATTAACTAGTTAAGTCCAAACAATATAATAAATATATGTCTTGACAACTTAGCAACTATTTGAAAAATAACACACAAGAGAAATAATGTTTTCCCATTTTAATTATAATTACTAATGTAATATACGTGCCTGTTGGCACTGCACAATGTCACACCTTAAAATCATATTGAAAATTGCTGCCCTCATTTTATTACGCACAACAATGGCTTTTTTGGCAGAATTTATTTTTTTAGTATATTGATTTCCAAAACCCCTTCTTCATAAAGATTTGACATCAGAGATGCAAACCCTATTCTTTTCAGCTTCCTCCCCTTATGAAGAAAACCAAATCTATTCTTTTCAATGCATACAACTGAGGAAAAATGGTTTTGGGTTCTTTGTAATGATTTGCATATTTCTGTATATGTGCAAAGCCTTCATTTGTATAAGGGAAACAAATTCTGTGTAGTTTGTTGCCTCTGTGCTCATCAATAGTTACATTTTTCTTTGACAGTCTTCTTCAGTGTTCTTAAGATGAATTTGCCATGGTATCCTATGGATTATTCTTCCTATTTTTTTTTTGTTTCTCATTGAATAGTTAGCAACGCAGCCTTGATGTATGTCTGCTTAATAACGCTAAATATGATATCCCCACATCTCAGTCACATGCCATTTTTCAGTTAACTTGTTCATCTGTATCTTTGTTCTTGTGTATGAATTTCCTTTCTTTTTTTCCCACCCTCATCTCAACTTGGTTGCTTGAATAGCACAGATAGCTAGATGGAGAGATAGATTCGTATGTATGTATGTATGCATGTGCATGTGTGTATGTATATGTATGTATGTATATATGTGTATGTGTATATATTATATATATATGTATGTATGTATGTATTACTTTAAATAAACATCTCTCCAGATTATTTTCCAGATACTCTAATTGTAGCCTCATTTCAATATTTAATAGGACTTTTAGTCCATCTAATCATAGTCATATCCTAAATTAATGGCATCTAATCACCTTTATAAATAGGTATTTATTATAAACATATTACCCTGTTTCTACCAATATCTTTCTCCAATGTTTCCCCACAATTTGGAGATGATGCTAGCCTGTCATGGACTATGTTAGCAGAGTGAGGTATTAACCTTACCAACCCAGATAAGCTTCAGTAATGTACATGTACACTACTAGCCTAGCTAAGTTTAGGGAAAGTCATCTCCAGAATTTTAACTTTCAGGTAATAGTTATTGGTCATAACTCATTGAAGTTAACTCATTTTTTAATATATAAAGGGCTATAATCTGCATAAATGAAAAGGGTATTCACACTGGTAAAATCATGCAACCTTTTAAATTTTGAAGTATTAATCAGAGGAGCAAAATTAAATGATTTAGCAGATATCTAATGGTCAATCAGCAAGTACAGAATTTCCATCTTCACATTTTGATCTTTCGTATAATTTGAAAACTGTGATCTCTGGGACTTTGACGCCTCCTAGAAAATATGCTACAGTACCCATGAACTTACTTCAATAATAAGCTATGACTCATTTTTTGATTCATCTGTGTCTTAATTATGACAAATTTGATTTTATATTGTAAGTTAATTTATCTGTGAAATGTAATATGGTATTTTAATTGTCAAGTTTCTAACTTGAAAAATATGCCCGATGAAAACAACATGATGCTGTTTTATAATTCATAGTATGAAAGCATGGAGTCAAATGACATTTTAAACAGGTACAATAATTTTTATAAAATTGCAAACCACTTGGTAGATTACACACTTTCATTTTCCTCATTTTCCTCACAGAATATGTTTTGGCCTCTCTTACTGCATAGATTGAGGTTCAGTCATTGCTGGCTCCCATCATCTGTTCCTATTTGACTGAACATTTGGGGTTGAATGGGCATAGACTTAATTACTTTTAAAAATTGTTCAGTTTCCTATGAAGTAATAACAAAAAAAATGGAATAGCCTAACTATATGTGTGTGTGTATGTATGTATATATACATACATACACACACACACACACATATATATATATATATATATATATATATATGTGTGTGTGTGTGTGAATTTTAAAGTCCACATATTGAAATTGAATCATATGATATTGATAGATCATATTTCCATAACATATAGTAACAAAATATTTTGACATTAACTATATCATTCAATTCTGACAACAATGCTGTGAGTAAGTGGTGTGAATGAAGAAGTATTCTGGTGAAGGTTTAACAAATGTTACTCCTGGGAAAGGGGGAAGCAGGACACCACACACTTTTAAATTTAATCTCCATTGCAAACATTTTTCTGTCATGTTCTTAAAACTAGAAAAAATAGAAAAATGAGAAATTAATCTTTTATGAACAGCATTTGCCACATGAAGTCACTTCTTGCCATGTGGTTTGAGTGGGCTCCATCTTCCTCATATATGAATTTAATTATCTTCAATTTACAGATTAAGAAACTGAGACTCAGCAAGTTGGTTGATTTGTTCAAAGTTACAGAGAGATATAGTAGGATTGAAATCTGATTTTAGTTATTACAAAATCTAGTATGCACTCTCTCACACTCTATGTGTGTGTATATATATATATATATATATATATATACTTATATGTATATTTACATATATAATACACACACATACACATATCCATATATGCATATTAAGTATATATATATATATATATATATACACATATATACATGCACATATGGCATGTATATGTATATGGTATATCTTTGTCTCTATATCTCCATTTCTAAATATACCTTTTGATTCTCATTAGGCACCATCCTTCTGTCCGAATACCATGTTCCTTCTAATATGTTGAATATTGGAGCTGAAGTTAGAAAACACTGGTTGAGTTTGATTTTTTTCAATTATGTTCATTTTTCCAAGAAACATTTCTCTGAAGATGAAAATGGATTTGACTTGCATTACTAAAAGACTCTTCTTCTACCATTCAATGTCCCCTTGACCCAGGTAATCATTTAAAAAAAAAACATCCTATGAGCATCATTTCCTTTTCTATTAAATCTATCTTGTGCCTTTTTCTGGAAAAAAATTAACTTAACCCAGAAATCTTCACTTAATAATTTGCTGATTTTAGGTTTAATGGAAGCCTGTGATAATAGTCTCAGGGTCTTAAATTCCAACTAGCAAGAGTTTAACTGAGTGTAATGAAACTCCAAAACAAGCCATATTGTGGGAGAATGATATAGTCTTTGGGAGATATTTCTCTGTACAACTATTAATCTACATTTATGAGGAAAAAAATGTAAATGTCATAGTAAAACATGGCAAGAACCTCAGAAACTACAATTTTAGAAAATAGTCTAAGACCTCAGATTATGATGTTAAATTTCTATCCTGAACTTTTTTTTTCTTTTGACCAAATGTATATTATCATTTTAGTTAGTTGTAAAACCATGACTAAAACTGTGTATCATAAGATGTCCAAGACAATTCTTTTACTAATCAGATTTAGCTCTAAGCAATAACACAATTGTGAATAAACTTTATTCAGTTGCCTATTAGTCTCAGTGAAACATTAACCTGAAGTTTCGGATTTTCTTCTAAAGGAACTTAAAATCTTGACAAAGGTGATCAAATAAGGCTTCAAAACAGACCAATACATTATTAAATATTTTTCATCCATGTAAAAAATGAAAACTATGAAGTGAAAATATGGTGAAAATTCTGCATTTATATCACAGGCTAGACCTTATATTCACTCATTTCAATAGTTTACAGCTCTTCACCCTCGCCTTCTTGTCTTGTTCCATCCCTATTTTTGCCCAGCTGTAGGCATCCCAAATGTGTGTCCCAACTATATTAATTTCTCACTTCAAGTGTTCTAAATGTGTGTTTTCTCTGCTCCTATTCTTGAGCAATCAAGTGCTTATAGAAGTCACAAGACCATTCTTCTAACTATGTACACCACAAATCTATACTTTCTAACCTCAAACTGGAATTTTGCTGCTATAGAGATCTCAGAAGCAGATATCAAAGAACCTCTAGTACAAGAAATACCAGAAGTTGGATCCCCTTAACAACAAAACCAAATGATTAGGGAGTCTTGAAGATCTCCACTGAGGGGTAAACCATGAATTCTTTAGGATGATTTCCTATTTGCATAATTTGAGTAGCTAGAATGTTTTTTTCCCTTAGAACAACTCTAAATCTGTTTTCTACAACTTAGCACCATCATACTTAGTTCTGCTCTCTGGGACCAAGCAGAACTAGAATAAGTCTAAGTTCTCCTCATCATCACAGCTCTTCCCTGAGTCTTGACTGAACAAATTATTCTTACTTCCTCCAACCAAGCCATGGGTGATGTGATTCTTTTTTAAAAAATTTATTTATTAGGGGTAGGGTGGTGAGCCGAGGTGGTGGAGTAGGACAGACCTGCTTTACCTCTATCTCCACAGCCCATAAAATATCTCTAAAATTGACTCTAAACAAATTCTGGAGCAGTAGAAGCCACAAAATTACAGAGCAAAAGAGATTTCCAGCCTAAGACAACCTGGAAGTCAACAGGAAAGGTATAATGCACCAGACTCAGAAAGCAGTTCAGCACAGTCGTGGCCACAACGTGCAGCATAGACAGGGCTGAAGTAGTCTTCAGAACGTGGAATCATGGGTAGCACCTGTGTTTCCCAGATTTCTCAACCCACAAATATCAACGACAGCGTGAAAGGTCAGTGAGAAAGCTCTTTCACCTGGATGAAAAAGGAGCAGAGTCTGACCCTAGCCCACACCCCAGGGTGGAGAAAATCATTGCAGCAGCATCCTCTTTTGGAGCCTTCTACCTAAAGATCCTAGGGGAATCAAGCAGCTGATCTGGGCCTCAGTTCTGGGTGGTAGGCCTGGGGTGAGGAAGAGCACTGCTGTGATGGAGCTGGTAGAGGCTCTGGTGAGGAAATCCTACTCACAGATCCTGGGCAGGAAAGCTTGTGGTTGCTCTCAGAACAGAGCACAGGCCAGAAGAGGAGTAAACTCCTCCCCCTTGATTGTGCCACCTTGGAGGAACTGAGAATTTACAGGTCCTGAAAGCATACCCTCCACTAGACAATGGACTCAAAAATGAAGTAACTGACAGGGAAAATGCCAAAAAAAATAGAAAAAATAAAGCTATAGAAGGTGACTTCTTTGGTGAACTGATATTTTCTTCCATCCTTTCAGATGAGGAAGAACAAACTATACCATTAGAGGAAGTCACAAAATTCAAGACTTCTACATCCAATACACCCAAAATAAATATTCAATGACCTCAGACCATGGAAGAGCTCAGAAAGGATTTTGAAAATCAGGTGGAGGAAAAATTGGGAAAAGAATTTAGAGTGATGCAAGAAAATCATAAAAATGAATCAACAGCTTGCCAAAAGAGACAGCAGAAAATGCTAAAGAAAATAATACCTTTAAAAATAGATTAGCTCAAATGGCAAAAGAGGTTAAAAAGTCAATGAGGAGAATAATACTTGAATAAGCAGAATTAACCAAATGAAAAAGGAGGTTCAAAAATTCGCTGAAGGAAACAGTTCCTTAAAAATTAGAATGGAGCAGATTGAAGCTAATGATTTTATGAGAAACCAAGAAATTACAAAACAAAACTAAAAGAATGAAAAAATTGAAAAGAATATAAAATATCTCATTGGAAAAGCAATTGACCTGGAAAATAGATCCAAGAGAGACAATTTAAAAATTATGGGACTACCTGAAAGCCATGATCAAAAAAAAAAGCCTAGACATCTTCTTTCATGAAATTATCAAGGAAAACTGCACTGATAGTCTAGGACCAGAGGAGAAAATAAATATAGACAGAATTCACCAATCACCTTCTGAAAGAGATTTGAAAAGAAAACCTCCTAGGAATATTGTAGACAAATTCCAGAGTTCCAAGGTCATAGAGAAAATATCGCAAGCAGGCAGCAAGAAATAATTCAAGTATCATGGAAACACAATCAGGATAACATAAGATCTAGCAGGTTCTACATTAAGAGATAGAAGGGCTTGGAATATGATATTCCAGAAGTCAAAGGAACTAGGATTAAAACCTAGAATCTTCTACCCAGTAAAATTTAGTACGATATTTCAGGGGGGGAAATGGTCACTCAGTGAAATAGTGGTTTTTCAAGTCTTTTTGAGGAAAAGACGTGAACTGAATAGAAAATGTGACTTTCAAACACAGTGATCAAGAGAAGCATGAAAAGGTAAACAAGAAAATAAATCATAATAGACTTACTAAAATTGAGCTATTTACATTTGTACATGGAAAGATAATATCTGTAAATCTTGATACTTTTTTCAGTATTTTGGTAGTTGGTTGGATTATATACATATAGACTAAAGGCACAGCATGAGTGGAATAGGAAGGAATGATATATAAAAAAATAAAATTGAGGCAAGAGAGGAAGGAGAAAGGGAAAAATGGAATGGGGCAAATTATGTCTCATTAAAGAGGCAAGGAAAATCTTTTGCAATGGAGGGGATAAGAAGGGAGGTAAGAAGGAAAAAGTGAAGCTTTCTCTTATCACATTTGGCTCAAGGAGGGAATAAAATGTAGTCTCAATTTGGTATGAAAATCTATCTTACACTGCAGGAACATAGGGGAGAAGGGGATAAGTGAGGTTGGGGGGGATGATAGAAGGAAGAGCAAATTGGAGGAGGAAGTAATTAAAAGTAAACACTTTTGGAGAGGGATAAGGTCAAAAAAGAGAATAGAGTAAATGGAGGCAGGATAGGATGGAGATATATAATTTTTCAAGGCATGACTATTGTGGAAATCTTTTGCATGTATAGCTTAGATTTAATTGCTTACTTTCTCAGTGTGAAGGGAAGGGAGGAAGGTAGATAAGTTGGAACTCAAGGTTTTAGGAGTGAATGTTGAGAATTGTTTTTGCATGCAATTGGGAAATAAGAGTAATGGGGTATAGCAATCTAACTTGCAGTACAAGAAAAGAGAGAAGATGAGAATAAGGGAAGGGAGGGGTGTGATTGAAGGGACAGTAAATTGGGGCAAGGGGTAATCGGAATGCATTGTGTTTTAGGGTGGCAGAAGAGAAGAAATGGGGAGAAAATTTGGAACTCAAAATGTTGTGGCAATGCATGTTGAAATTAAAGAAAAACCAAATTAAAATAATAAATTTGTTTATGTTTAGTTTTCAACATTCACTTCAGTAAAATTTTGATTTTCAAATTTTTGCCCCTCCTTTCCTTCTCCCTTCCCAAGATGGCATGCAAGTTACTATAGGTTCTATTCATGTATTCCTATTGGACATACTTTTCATTAGTCATGATGTAAAGAAGAATTAGAACTAATGGGAGTAAACACAAGAAAGAAGAAACAAAACAAAACAACTAAAAATAAAATTGAGCAAATATTATGCTTCCATCTGTGTCCAGATTCCTTAGTTCATTTTCTAGATGTGGATAGTATTTTCCATCATGAATTTTTCAGAGTTGTCTGAGATTTTTGTATTGCTGAGAAGCTAGGTCTATCAATCAGTCATCACACAATGTGATTGTTACATGCCTATCATGTTCTCCTGATTCTGCTCATTTTATTCAGCATCAGTTCCTAGAAGTCTTTGAAGGCTTTTCTGAATTCCACCTGCCTATCATTTCTTAGAGAACAATAGTATTCCATTATATTCATATGCCACAGCTTTTTCTGTCATTCCCCAATTGATGATTATACTCTTAATTTCCAATACTTGGCCACAACAAAAAGACATGTCATTAATATTTTTGTGCATTTGGATCTTTTCCCCATTTTTATGAAGTTAGTGGTGATGTTTCTGGATCAAAGGCTATAGCCCAGTTTTATAGCTCTTTGAGCATAATTCCAAATTGCTATTCAAAATAGATGGATAAGTTCACAACTACAGCAATGCTACATTAATGTTCCAGTTTCCCCACATCGCCAGCTATTATTATTTTTCTGTCTTGTAATGTTAACCTGTTTGACAGGTCTGATGTGATACCTCAGAGTTTGCACTTCTCTAATGAATAGTGATTTAGAGAATTTTTTTCATATGATTATAAATAACTTTAATTTCTTCATCTGAAAACTGCCTGTTCATAACCTTTGATGATTTATCAATTGGGGAATGACGGAATGATGTGATTTCAAGGCCCTTTACCATCCTTGACAACTTTCTCTAGGCAGTGTCCAGCTTACCAAAATCATCCTAAAATGTGATCCATAGAAGTGTACTATTTCATTAGTCTATATTCTATATCTAATCTGATCACACAAGTGCACAATTCCTTTTTTTATCTCGTCCCTTATTCTTCAAATTCCCTAATTCATATTAAGCTTCCTGATTACAAAAAATATCTTAGATCCTAAACAAGTTTAACATATGCTGCTTATCTTATAATATACTGATGTAGGATATGTGTGGTGATGTACTATGTGTTTTGCTCATGTAGGTCATTTGTGTTTACATAGATCTATCTAGATCTGCCTAAGGAGATATGAATAAATAACTCTAGAATCTTCTGCTCTCACACTCTTACAAGGGAGACTCTGTTTCATACCAGGAGAAAGAGCAAGATATTGGATCAGAGGTTGGCAACTCTGCTCACATCACCTCAAAGAGAAGAAATACCATGTTATAACAACAATAGCAACATTAATTTAGAACTTGTGCTAGGAACTTTACAGTTATTATCTCATACTGTCTTTACAACAGCCTTAGGAAATAGTTTCAATTATTACCCCCATTTAACAGATGAGGAAAATGACATAACAAGAGGTTATTGACTTGCTCTATATTGCTTAGCATTAGTATCTCAAGTTCAATTCAACAAAATTTACTAAGCATCTACTATGTATAAGAAATTGTCTAGTTGCTAGGCATATAAACACAAAAATCCCTATCTTTACAAATCTTAAATTTTCCTGATTCAACATTCTATTCTTCCATAATTTTACTACATTGATTATTTTCTCTCTTGTGTCATCATTGATATTTTATTTAGTTTTCCTTTACTGCCTTCTCTTTTCAAAATTTCAAACGTTCTCAGGTCTCCCGTATTTAAAAACAAGTACATGTATTTCTTTTAATTAGAAAATCCCTTAACTTTTCATCCTAAATCTCTCCTCCTATTCACTGTTAAAGTTCTAGAATTTCCTGTCTATTCTAATTATCTCCACTTCCCCATTTCCTACTCACTCTTTATGCAATCTGGCTTCAGATAACGCTTTACTGAAACCACTTCCTTTACTTATTTTCTTCTTTCTTCATTCCTTTTTCTTTTCTTTCTTCTTCCCTTCCCTTCCTTTCCCTTCTCTTGCTCAGGCTGAAAGTAAATGGGATTATTCAGGGAACCAATATCTTTCTCAGAGCCGTTTTGAGTCATTTCCTTGGTCTTAGTCATCCTGGTTCTCCCTCTAACTTCTATGAAGTCATTATACAACTACCAAAGTCAGAACAGACACAAAGTCAAGGGATCTGCCATTTTTGTCTTGTAAGTAGATGGGATTATAGATATGTATCACCAATGTATCACCAGTGTATCACCAATGATTTCAATGGCTTTTAAATGTCTCATTTTCTCAGTCTTCATTCTCCTTGGTCTTTTTGCTCCATTTGTCCCTGCTGATTATCCCTTTTGCATATACTTTCCTCCTTTTGTTTTCTCTTTTTTCCATTCTGTTGGTTCTATCTCTAGATATTTCACTGTTCTTTATCAATCTCTTTTGCTAGTTCTATATGCATTTTCTGTTCCCAATATGTGAGTGTCTCATAAAACTCCATCCTGGGCCATTAATTTTTTACACACCCTCTTTTACAGATGTCATGCATTCAAATAGTTTAAGCAACCACCTCTGTGCAAATAACTCCCAAAATCTTGCTCTCTAGTCCCAGTTTGTCCTGTGATAGCTTCAGAATTATAGAAAAGATAATAAAATTCATCATGTCCAACCATCTCATTCAGGTAGAAGTGCACTGGAATCAGCTTCAAATAACTCATGAGCTATTGTGAAATTGGTATCAGCATTAACACTTAAAAAATCAACATTCTCTACAAATTACAGCTTGAGTTATTGTTTCATTGAATGTCTAGATTTTTGAAAGTGTTGATAACACAGATTAAATGTAAAAGCATGTGTGCTCATTTTCCCCAGAGATTACATTTATTAAACATTTACCAACAATACTCTGTTATTGTTCTACTATTATTGCTTGAACTCAACAGGGCTACAGTGGAAAGCTCGGAGAATGAAGTTATCACCAGACTACAGGCCTAGTGATGGTAGGATAACAATATTGATGATGATAAATAGTAATAAGAAATAATTGGCATTTATAGAGTTCTTTAAGGTTTTCAAGACACTTTTTACATCATTTGAGCCGCACAGCATCTCTGGCTATAGTTTGGTATTTAGGTGAAAAGAAGGTCCAGTCAATTTGCGAATCCAGATCACTAAATGGAGTAATTATTGATAACAGAAACAATGCTCTATTTTCCTGACTCATGGCATTATGCCATGAGGCATCATTTTAAAAATAAATCTGAATCTTCCAGATAATTTTAACTAGATATTTTTCTACCGTAGAAATGAAAGTATCAAAAAATAATTTTCCCTGTTGATACCAGGAAATGAAATATCAAGAAACCTACTTTTTTCAAAACAGTGAAGAATAAAATCTCAAATTAATATGTCATTTTGCATATATTATCCCATTTAGTCATAATAGTCTTGTTGGACTCATAGTATGAATCTCACTATCCTCATTTTATAAATAAGGAAAATTAGATTCAGAAATCTTGTTTGTTCAAATTCACCAGGTATTAACTGGTAGAGGTGATATTTAAGGGTCTTCTGATATTAAACGGTATTTTACCCCATAATTTTAATAGGAAGAATAGAACAGTTTGGAAGTAATTACAAACATCAATTTAAACTCATTTGATCTTTTCAATGCTATGGATTTGATGGTGGCAGTGATAAGGAATTTGTAAGTGTTTTTAAGCATTGATGCTTTCCTTAAAGAAGTCTCTCCTTTTAAAGGAGATATGTACACCTTCAATTTTCATGCATTTTAAGGTCACTTTGTAAATAACTGAGAGAGAGGGACAGAGAGACAGACAGAGACAAACAGAGAGAGAAACACAGAGAGAGACAGACACAGACACAGACACAGAGACAGACATAGAGACAGACACAGAGATAGAGAGAGTACAAATGTGGTTATGGAAATATTGAATTTATTTAAATTTTATGGAAATATTGAAGGTTTTTATGGAAATATTGAATTTATTTAAATTTTGCTTAAATTAACTACATACAATACTCATCATGCACAAGAAGTAAATACACATTACCACTAGTGTAACTGAGAAATCTACTTTAGTGAACTCATATAAGATTTAAACTTTAATTCAAAACTGCCACCATATTGGGAGGGGGGTAATGAGGATGTGGTTTATTGTCTTATGTGAGAAAGTCAAAGAACCAAATCAAGCTCCTCTTAGCTTCTTATACTTTTTTGAGTGGGTTCATAAATTTCTTTCTGGGACTTTATCAAAACAAAATTCCTGTACAGATCTCTGGGTTCACCAGGATTATTTGAAAACTTAATACTGATAATTATTTCTTTTTGGCATGCTTTCCTTCTTCCCAATTAATATTAGCTATTTATCTACTCACCATAAAATTTAAGGAATTGGAGTCTTATGTTTCCTTCCTGATGTATCTGCTGTATCTGATAACAGGAGATTTATTTGTGCTAAATGTCACATTTTTTTTACTTTGAAGAGCAACCCATGAATGTTAAATAATGATTCATAGGTACATTGCTCTGAGTTTTAATGTAAAAGTGTATTTACTCAGCATCATACCGAGAGAATATTTGTTAAATATAACGGCATTGGGAAAAATGGTATAATAACATATTTTTAGGATTTAAACGAATTATTTTCCTCATATAAGCAATCAAACAGTGTGAAATTCATTCCCTGATGGAATACACATGTTAATATGATTGCAAGTTATTAACTTCTCTTTATTTTTTCTCCGTTGTCAGTTTGTTTTCACTTGAAATTCTTTCTTCATAAAGTACTTTTTATTCCTTTTTCCTCAAAAAGGAATGTTTGCCTCTTACTTTGTGAGAAGATTGAAGTAGCAAACTGGTTTGTAATAAGAAAGAAGTGAACCTTTGCCCTGAACCCAAAATAAACCTTCAATGTGCTTTCTGGGACTCAACAAAGCTCAAATACATTATTTAAAAATGTGTGTGGAGGTGAAACTCCATAACTCTTAATTTGGCCTACATCTGGAAGAAAGAACTGAAGAAAGAACTGAGAAAAGCCAAGCAAAAAAGCTTCTCTAGAATTTGTAGTCTCATTTGTTGTAGGAAAATAGAAAACTCTTATAAATGTGGCTTTTCACACAAATCTTTTGCGGTATTTAAGAATCAAGAGATTTAGATAACTTTTCACAGTGACTTAAAGAAAAAAAAAGACCTACTCAACACGCCTGGCATTCTGTGATACTAGGAAGAAACTTAAAGGACTCTTGAGAGTAATTGCCTTTTTCCTGACTCCCCAGAGAAATTAAAGAACTGTGAACACTGTTTAAGCATAGATTGCCCTTTTTAATCTTAGTTTTAATTAAAGAGATCCCATGGGTTTTCTGTTGCTGGTTTATTAACTTCTATGGACCAAAGGAGCCTTTTCATAAGGTTATGTCCATGAAGTTCTGGATTTAAAATATTGTTCCATTTGAGGGAGCCCAGGGTCCAGATCAAACTTTTCTATCTAGTACTTACATTTCATGCACCCCATAAATATTTCTAGGTCTCGAGAATTCCGAAACATGGTTCTATGTAAACTTGGATTAAATTCTTCATGTTGGTATCTCCTTTTGGCATATTATAATTATTATTAATAATATGAAACATGTTTTTAAAATGCCAGCCTTGATTATTTCAATAAACTTGGGAGGTGGATGAAAAAATAAAAACGTTTGTTTTGCAAGGAACACAACTGTGATTTTCTTTGAATTGTCAATATCAACTGATCTGAGCTCCCCCATCACAATAAATTGGGCTTTTAAAACTACTTAACTAGACATTTAGAATGTATTAAAATACAAACTGTTGGAACATGGATCCAAAATCCTTAGCAGAATTCTGGTAACAATATGTCTGTTTTACAAGTCTATGAAACATCTGCCATTTTTTTTTTTACAATCTGCCCAATTTGAAGTAGAACCTGAGAAGTCCTTTACCTTGAATTAATTTAATGATAAGAGATTTGGGGAAATTTTTCTTCCCATAGACTATTGATTTCTTCATTTTTTAATCTACTGCTTCATGTCTTTTCACTATTTATAATTTGGGCAATGGTTCTTACTCAAACAAATCTGAATCAGCTCTCTCTGTAGGGAATGAGATAATAAGAGATAAAGTTGCTGAAAAATTTCCCTCAGGTTGCCTGTTCCATGTTGTGTGGCTAAAAATTTAAATGACTGGGAGCAGCTAACTTGAGGGAAATTTCCAACAAGTATTTAAATAATCAACAATATAATCAAAGAAGGTTGGATTTTTAGAGTTTACTGATTTCTGAGGTATAAATACACTGAAATTTTGACAATTGCTTCTTGTTTGCTGTCACAGCTAATATCAGCATAGCCCTTCCTGACTTCCTTCTAATTGTAGTGGCACTGGTTTTGTTTGTGAAAAACTTAATTTAATTTAAGGAATTCAAAACTGTCCCCTTTGTCTTCTGCTATCACTTCTATTGTGCATTTGGTCATGAACACTTCCCCTATCAATAGCCAAGCTAATTATCTCCTGACAGGCATGTAATCAATTGAGGGCACAGAATGGAATATTTTAATTTCCTTCTCATTGGAGGTGAGTTCACCCCTTTCATTTTTGATATTGGTAATTTGATTTTCTTTCTTTTTTAGATCAAATTAACCAGAGGTTTATCAATTTTATTGTTTTTTTCACAAAGCCAATTCTTAGTTTTATTTATTAGTTCAATAGTTTTCTTAATTTCAATTTTAGTATTATTTCCTTTGGTTTTCAGTATTTCTAATTTGGTGTTTCTACTTGGGGATTTTCAATTTGTTCTTTTTCTGGCTTTTCAGCTACATCCCTAATTCGTTGATCTCAGTTTTCTCTATCTTATTCATGTAGGCATTCAAAGATATAAAACTTCCCCTATGAACTGCTTTTGCAGTATCCCATAAGTTTTCATAGGTTGTCTCATAATTGTCATTCTCTTGAATGAAGTTATTGATTGTTTCTATGACTTCTTGTTTAACCCACTCATTCTTTAGGATTAGATTATTTAGTTTCCAACTAATCTTTGGTTTATATTTCTATGGCCTTTACTTACATACTATTTTTATTGCATTATGATCTGAGAAGGATGAATTGACTATCTCTGCCTTTCTGCACTGGATTTTGAGGTTTTTATTCCCTAAGACATGGTCAATTTTTGTATATGTGCCAAGTACTGCTGAGAAAAAGGTATACTCCTTTCTATCTCCATTCAGTTTTCTTTATATAGCTATCATATCTACCTTACCCAGAGTTTTATTCACCTCCTTAATGTCTTTCTTTTCTATTTTGAGGTTAGATTTATCAAGTTTGGAGAGGGGGAAGTTGAGGTCTCCTACTAGTAGAGTTTTGCTGTCTGTTTCTTCCTGTAACTCCCATAACTTCTATAAGAATATGGATGCTATATCACTTGGAGCATATAGGTTTAGTAATCATATTGCTTCGTAGTCTATGGTGCCTTTTAACAGGATATAGTTTCCTTTTTTTTTGGCTAGATTTATTTCTGCTTTTGCTTTGTTTGAAATGATGATTGCTATCAACTGAAGCACGATATATTCTGTTCCAAACTTTCGCCTTTACCCTGTGTGTATCCCCCCCATTTCAAATGTGGTTCTTGTAAACAACATATTGTTGGATTATGGTTTTTAATACATTCTGCTATCTGCTTCTATTTTATGGGACAGTTCATTCCATTAACATTCACAGTTATCTGTGTCTTTCCCTCCATCCTCTTTCCCCCAATTTATGCTTGTATTTCTCTCTTCTCCCTTCCCTCCCCAATAGTTTTAATTTTTGACAACTACCTCTTTCAGTCTTCCCTCTCTTCTTTCAGTTCCCCCTTTTTACTCACTTTTTCCCTTACTACTTCTTCCCTCCCTTTTAGCCTCTCTTCCCTTTTCTTTCCCCTTTCCCCTCCTACTTTTTATAGAGCCAATTAGCTTTCTATAAACTGACTTTGTTGTTCTCTCCAACCAAATCAGACAAAAGTAAATCTCAAACGATGCTCATCTCCCTTCCCTCTTTCTCTCTACTGCATTATGTTTTTGTGCCTCTTCCTGTGATATACCTTTTCACACCTTCCATTAAAATCTCATTACACCCTTAAATCTTATGTTTATCATCACATCATTTAATTTATACTCACTCCCTGTATCTATGTATATCTCTTTTAAGAATCATAATAAGTACACAATTCTCAGGATTAATAAGTATCATCTTTCCTTATATGGATATAAATACTTGACCCTTATTGAATTCATTTTTCCCGCTTTCCCTTTTTATGCCTCTCTTGAGACTTGTCTTTGAAGACTGAATTTTTTATTGAGCTCTGGCCTTTTCATCAGGAAGGTATGGAAATATCTTATTTCACTGAATGTCTATCTCCTTACCTGAAATATTATGCTCAGTTTTGCTGGGTAATTGATCCTTGATTGTAGTTCAAGTTCACTTGCCTTAAGGAATATCATATTCTAATCCCTCTAATCTTTTAATGTATAATCTACAAGGTCCTATGTGATCCTGACTGTATCTCCTTGATATTTAAATTATTTCTTTCTGATTTCTTGCTCTATTTTCTCCTTCACTTGATAGTTTTGGAATTTGGCAATGATATTCCTTGGAGTTTTCAGTTTGGGATTCCTTTCAGGAGGTGAATGGTGAATTCTTTCAATGACTATTTTTGCCTTCATGATCTAACACTTCTGGTAAATTTTCTGTGATGATTTCTTGGATTATATTTTCCATGCTCTTTTTTCATCATAGCTTTCTGGTAGACCAATTATTTTCTTAGATTTTTCTTTCCTGGATCTCTTTTTAAGATCAATTGTTTTTTCCACTGAGATCTTTTATATTTTCTCCTATTTTTTTCATTCTTTAGATTATGTTTGATTGATTCTTGATGACTCATAGAGTCATCACCTTCTACATGCCCAATTGTAATTTTTAACAGATTGGTTATTCAGCTAACTTTTGCATCTCCTTTTCCATTTGCCCCATTTTTCCTTTTAAGGAGGTATTTTCTCCAGTTAAGTTTTGTAATTCCTTTTCTATTTGTACAATTTTCCTTTTTTAGGAGCTGTTCTTTTCAGTGACTTTTTTCCATATTTTTAAAATCATTGGCCACTTTTTCTTCTGTTTCTCTAATCTGACTTTTAAAATGCTTCTTGAACTCTTTCATCTTCCAGTGCTCTTTGGGCTTGAGACCAGTACACATTCCCTTCTGAATTTTCAGATGGAAGGACAGTCTCAATGCTGACCTCTTGAGTATTCATGTTTTGGTCCTTGTCCCCATAGAAAGATTCTGTTGTAATTTCTTTTCTTCTTTGCTTCTTGCTCCTGATGATCTCTGAGAAGTTTGCTCCTTATGATCACCCTTTTCCTGGCTTTTAAAATAGATCTCTGTTTCTGAGGAACACGGGGCCCTGTCACACCATTCTTGTTCTTAGACCTTGTGGAATGCTGCAACTTACCTAGTGCTGAGTTGGCTGGTGTTGGAAAGCAGAGACCAGGAGAAATCTTTATGGGTTTCCCTGGAGTTACCCTAGAGCTAGTTTGTTAAGTGTGGAGGAGGGGGTGGTCTTTCCACAAGAGGTCTCCTCTGCTGAGCTGGATCATAGGCAAACTCAGTGGTTGGTGAATCTTTCTGCATTAGTGTCTTCCAGATTCCCCTGGGGTGCTGAGGCAGGCCTGAGGTCCTGGTGTTGGTGATTGAGGGCTCCACCCTCCCAGGGCTCAGAATGTCCTCCCAGTTCACTGAAGTGGGGCTGTCTGGGAGAGCTCTGGTCCCTCAATGGTCTCTTTCAGCCACAGAAATAGGGACCTCCCTTTGTGATTTTCCTAGCCTCATGGGCTAAGAGACTGTTTACCTCTTCATTTGACTCCACTTTTCCAGGCTTTTTCCTGGGGAAATATTCTCTGGGTTTTTCAAAGTCAACAAGGGGTAGGATAGAGCGTTAAATGATCACTTATCCATCTTGGCTACCAGAAGTTCAAGTAGGTGACTTATAACCATTTAGTCTGTGGACTGATATTCTTAGGAGCGGTTGCTGCAGTTACCTGGGGTTTTGCGATTCTCTCTTGCTGATTTCCACTGGTTTCCTGTCCTGAATTGATATGTTTGCTGCAGCTTCAGATTGCCAGGGACCTCCTGCTCAGCTTTGCTATAGAGGTTCATGCTGGTGCAACCTGTGCACTGTCCACTGTGCACTTCTCCAACCCCATGAAACAGATTCTTCCCATTTACCTTCCAGTCTGCTTAGTTGGAAATCTGTCCCAGTCTGTGTTCTATTGTATTCTGCCACTCTAAAAGTTGTTCAGATTCTCTTTTTAGAGGTATCTGAAGGAATTTTCCCCAAAGCTTAGCTAAGTATGAGCTCTCACTCCACCATCTTGGTTCTTCCCCTCAAGAATGGGATAGTTTAAAAATGATCAGTAGAGGCACATGTGCTCTTTAAACTTAAGTCCACGCCCTTCAAGGACATTATATGAGTGCAGGGAGATTATGTCCAAGAATTTTGGGGAATTTATATTTCTGTGTAAACTTTTCTTGCTATATCTGCTTAGTTAATAGCCTTTTCTTAAAGCAAATCAATTCTAGATGGTTTATCGTCAGTGGAAATCACTGCATGCAAGCTCAGGGGTAACTACAAGAAAATGTCCCACCTCTCTAGAATTACCCCTAAAACCTTAAGGGATAATTCACATATGATCAAAGTATAGATATGGAATACATTTTGGTATAGTTACACAAATTTAACCAATAAATGCTTTCATTTTAAAAATTAATGAATTAAATACGCTGGCAGGGCAATGCTCCTAGTGTATTCCTGTTTGTCTTTTAGGTCTTTAGCTAAGCCAGGATGTAGTGAAATATTAACACCTGGAAAATCTTCTGACTAGTTTCCACCTATAATCCACTTTCAGGAACCCTTACCAGTTTACACCAAATTTTATAGTTTATTTCAACATTTTACCTGATTTTGTGCTTTAAGAGAATAAATTACAATTGCTGCATCTCAGATAATACTGCCATAACTTTGTGAAGTTTGACTTAAGTAAACAATGGCCCAAATTAAAATATAGCACTTAGCAATCTCTATGTTAAAAATATATGGTAAATAGCTATGGTTATGGCTGCACTGATTTGGGGTGGGACAAGTAGTGCCCAAACCTTTTTGCAGAAGAATTATAACATAACCAATATGTACTTCCACTTGGTAAAAATTATTACATCAGTTCTTCAAGGAGACTTGTTTTTTCACACAGAAAAGAAGGGATATTTGGCAGATATCATGTAGTATGTGTTACCCTTCTTCACAATCTTTTCAAATACACCAAATTCCAGGCCATTCAAGGTATCTTCTAGCTAATGCATCCATGGATATGTACACTGTTCCCAGATGTGTTGTTTACAGTGTAATCAAGATAACTTGAAACTGCCTTTTGGATGATGATATTTTTTTATTCTGTGAAGCATCATTTGCAGGCAAAACCATTTCTAAAATCTCTACTGGTGAATGAATTGAATTATACAGGTAATTTTTCTGCCAACCACACATTTTAAGATAACAGACAGATCTGTGATATCATGAAGCTAAGATTGCTATTTCTTTAAGTGAATCATGGAAGGTGTTCTCAAACTGGAACTTTTGCTGGAGGTTACACAACATAATCAGGCAGGATGTTGCTCTTTTAGCCTTGTAGGCATAAGTACTTGCTGAAAATCTTTGCTACATTTGTGATGACATAGCATCATAGACTGAAAGTTGGAAGATATCTTAGATATATTCTGGTTCAAGCTCCTTATTTTATAGATAGAAATATCTGAGTCTCAGAAAGAATAAAAATCTTGCCTGGTTTCAAACAGGTGCAATTAATGTAGACAAAGTTCCTACCTAGGTCTTCCAATGTTGAATCCAATAAGTATTCCTTATAGCATATTACCTTGCCAACTTTGGTTGGGTTTTATTTCTACCTAGGAAGCTAGGTGGTACATTGAATAAAATTCTGGGCTTGGAGTCAGGAAGACCTGTGCCATATTTACATTAGATATCAGACACTCACTAATTACATTACTCTAAGCAAGTAACTTAACTTCTTCCAACTTCAATTTCCTCAACTGTAAAATGAAGATAATATCTGGAACTACCTCATTTGTATGGATCAAATGAGATATTAGTAAAATCTCTTATCAGAATGCCTGATACATATTAGGCTTATATAAATGCTTGTCTCTGAGTGTATACATACATACATACATACACACACACACATAGAAAGAGACGGAGACAAAGAACACCTCTGGTGTGAGGATTGGCTGAGCACTTTTCAGTGTTACTCATATACCTTGGGTGTTCATGTTCATTAATCCAACTTTCATGTGTGGGCTCAAGAAATTGTTAGCATGTGCGGTGGCCACACCCCAGAAAAATCATCTCAGCATACACTAAAGCAACTGACAGGCCTAGTGAGTTAGGGTGTTGTCTAAACCATACATGGGAAGACTCCCCCCATAAGAATGGGCAGATGAGAACAATTTGCTCCAAAGGCCATGAAGGCCACTGTAGTAGGTGCTATAGTGTTTGTAGAGCTTAGTCACTAGTTGAAGACATCAAGGTCATTTGCTGTATCTTGGGCCATCACCAGTCATCTTGACTTGTCTTGCTGATGGACTCAGCTGATTGGAAGAGAGAGTGAGCATGATGAACTAATGCTTAATTTCCAAGGTAAAAGGAAAGATTTTTGTACTGATTATTGCATAGGTCTCTATCAAGGAAAAGTTATAATTTAAAGCTTATGCATCATAAAGCCTATGCATCACAAAGTAGTGTTGGCTTTAGCAATATAAAATATTAAAACATGAGATAGTGTAATGGAAGTAGGATTATACCTTAAAGTCAGGAAGAACTTATTTCAAATCTTAACTCAAACATTTACTGTATAACCCTGTAGGGAAAAAAAAGAAAAAACAATTAACCTCTCTCAGGTTTAATTTCCTCCTATGTAAACTAGGTACAGGAATAGCATGTATAACATATTCTCTTTTGTGAGAAAAGAATGAGTTAAGTTATGTAAGCATTTTGCAAACCTTAAAGCACTACAATATTTCAGCAATTATTGTTAAGAAAAAGAAATTTATATTTTTCTTGCTATTCTAACACAAATCTTTTTTTCCATATCAGTTGTTTTTCTGATATTTCACATTGGCTTCTTTTTTCATTCTTTTGGTTTTTTTATTCTTTCTTGATATCTCACAGTCATTAGATTCTATTGCTACATTTTAATTTTGAAGGAATTATTTTCTTCAGTGAGCTTTTGTACTTCCTTTTTCATTTGGCCAATTCTGTTTTTTAAGGCATTCTTCTCCTCATTGTCTTTTTGGACCTCTTTTGTCATTTTGCCTAGTCTGTTTTTTAAGGTGTTATTTTCTTCAGTATTTTTTGTGTCAGCTTTACTAAACTGTTAACTCATTTTTCAATATTTTCTTATATCACTCTCATTTCTCTTCCAAATTTTCCCTTTTCTTCTCTTATTTGGTTTTCAAAATCCTTTTTGAGCTCTTCCATGTGCAGAGACCAATACATATTTTTTTCTTGGAGGATATTTGAATATGGGAGCTTTGATGGTGTTTCCATCTTCTGAGTTTGTATTTTAATCTTCTTTTTCAATGTAGTAACTTTCTATACTCAGATTTCTTTTTTTTCCCACTGTTCACTCATTTTCTGAGCCTATTATTGACTTTTGTTTAGTTCAATCTCTGCTTCCAGTGTGGAGAGTGAACTGTTCAAGGCTTCAGGGGCTTAGTTTAGCTGTTTTAAGATTTGGCTCCTCCACTCTCCACTCCTTTTCTCTCTTCTCTTCTCCTCTCCTCTTCTCTCCTTTCCCTTTTTAACTGAAGTGCTCTATCCAGGGGAAGGTACACATTAATGGCCAAAAACTGACTTTTTTCTTTTGTGTTTACTATGGTGGCAATGCATTGTTCACAGCACTCACAGAGGCCATGAATATCCCAGTGCAATTCTGAATTGTGAAATACAACCGACTCTGTACATGAAAGAAATAACCAAAACATTTATTCAAACACCAGAAAGCCAAATCCATCATAGTAACAAAAATATACAATAGCAATACAGAAAACAATACCCTCCCCAAGCCCTTCCCCTGCTAGGCTTCCCACAAATTTTGTCCCTTAAACAAATCAAAAGCAGGCCTTCTCATAATCACAGTCAGCTGTAGGCTTGCCTGGATTCTTCAGTTCTGACTACTCTCCTGACTAACTTCTTCCCAGCTCTGTCTCTTCCTGTTGGACACATTTCAGCAAACTCCTCCCACCACAGGCTCCATGGGACTCAGACTCATGTGATTTAGGATTCTTTGTGATTCAGGCAGATCACATGGGCCTATTAATTAATATGAAATATCTCCCTATTTAAATTATCATTACAATTTCTTACTCAGAGACCAAGCCTTAAGCACAATATATTCTGGAGTTCATAGACTGGAATGCAGGTCTCTACCTTCCTAACACAGAGTGAATGCAAATAGTAAGTGACTGTTCCCCTTTTGGCCAGGAACCCTGAGGGTTTTCCTCTCAAAGTTTTTTTTTTCTTTTTGTTTAAAGGAATCACCCTTTGAGTAACTACTTAAAGAAGCCTATTCACTGTATAGGAATACCTCACTCAAAAGAATCTGAAAAGACCTTAGTTTAAAAGGGCTTAGGTCTCCCATTGCATCCTGGGCCATTTCCAGTCTTCCTGATGACTATCTGGGCACTGGATACAAATGACTCTGGAGAAGAAAGTGAGACTGGTAACTGTAAAAGCAAGCACCCCAACATACACAGGAGGCCCTGCTATCACAGATTCTTTTATCTGCTTTTCTAAAATGGAAGCAACTTTGAGGGATGAGCAATCACTTTAATCAAACTCATGTATCATTTGCTTAGTTCAGGGGAAAAAATAAGTACCTGAACTTCAGAGAAAATACTGAGAAACCAAAATCAATAGACATGGCTTCCAACTGCCTGAAATAAGCAATACATACTTAGATAAACGGACAGATCCAACTGTCCAACCATTACCTACATAAGTAGTTACCAAAGTGAGAAGCACCAACCTCTGGGTTTTCAAAGCAGGGGGACTCCTTGGCAACTACCCAGAATCTCATCAGTCAGACAAACACTTTCAAAATATAAGCCCCAAAGTAAAACTTTGCTGCAGAGTATTTCTACATGTTTTAGGCTCATTAAGGGGTGGGGAAGATCTTCCCATTAAGAAGCAAAATTATATAAATAATAAGCAAAAATGCATTATCAATTACCTTGCACAACCTTCTCTCATTCAAATCAGTGCCAACAGCAAGTCATGTCATCATCTCCCTGAGGTCATGGTCCTCTTCCAGAATAAAGGACAAACACAATACTTCTAGAGAACTGTAAGTTTTCAGTTCTTCTAAGGTGGTATGATCTAAGGAGATGTGTTTTCTACTCTTCTGGCCTATACTCTGGTCTGTGAGTGATCACAAGCACTCATTTCTGCACTGGAACTATGAGGAGTGTCTCTCTTCCACTGTGACCACAAGCTCTGCTGTGCTAGTATTCCTTCTCACCCTGAGACTGCCACTCAGTCCTGCTACCTGGATTCAAGTAACAGAGTCCTACTTCAGTTCTAGCAAAGAGACCCATATAATGTCTCACTGACCAGTTGCTTTACCCTCTTACTGTCTGTGGGCTGAGAGCTCTGGAAGAAACCTCTGTCACTGCTTCTGCTTCTTCAGTGACTCCTAAGGACTGCTCTTGTTTTGCTGGGCCTGGAACTATGCTGCCATAGTGTTCTGGACCATGTTCCTTTCTCCCCCTGGTGCTACAAACCTTTCCTGTTGACCTTCTGAGTTGTGTTTGGTGTCTGTAGTCTGAGAAGTTTGGAAACTGCTATTTCTGCTAGTGATTCAGTCATCCTTAAGTTTGCACTGGAGTGCCTTGTGTTGGACAGTCTTCCTCTCTCATGGTGCAACAGAACCTTCCTGTCAATTTTCCAAGTTGTCTTAGACTGTAAATTTTTTTCACTCCATCTCTTTTTGTTCTGCTGCTCTAGAATTTATTTAGAGTCATTGTTAATGTACTTTCAGGGGTTTAAGGAAGAGCTCCACCTTTACCATCTTTCCTCTGCTCCTCAAATTCCAACTTTTAAATGCTCACCCTGAAAACTTAGCAAAAACCTCCCTACATAGAAGCTAGCTCCAATGTGCTACCAGTTTTCTGTGAACCTGAACACTTTGACTCTCTCTCCCTCTCTCTCTCTCTCTCTCTCTCTCTCTCTCTCTCTCTCTCTGTAATTCCAGAATTATTGAGTTGATGTGGTATCTCTTAAGATCTCCCTCATTCTTTTCATGAATACTGCATCACATTCATTGAAGAATGAAACTATGTTTTGATGTCCTCCTCTGCTCTCTTCACATCTCTAATTACAACAGCATGAAAAACACAAAAAGTCAAAAGGTTCTAATACTGTATAACATTAAAGACCCCAAGAGAAATTTTTAGGAATAGATTAATGAAATTTTAAAATTGGGAGGATTTTTAAAGAGAATTTATTTTAATTTTCTCATATAACATATAAAAAAATAGCACTCTTAGCTGAAGTAATTTTCTAAATGCCATAGAACAAATTTGTGGAAAACTCCATCCTAGAAGCCAAGTTAGAATGAGACAAAAGTTTCATTCCTTTCGTTATTTCTAAGTTTGAAATTCTTCTTTCCTTCCAATTACCTGCACTTTCTATGGCACTTTCTCTGATTCATGCATAAGGTTAACTCCAAATTTCGTGGTTGGAGGTTGTGCTTTTGACACTACATAATTGTGTGACCACAAGCAAATCAGGCAATTTCTCTGACCCTCAATTTCCTCAACCATAAGAAGCAACATCAAGCTAGATGATTTCTGACGTCCAAATCTAACATTTTCTTTGTCACTTCTGTCTAAAAGTCACCTCTTATTTCAGGAATTTCCTTAGAGAAATTTGTCTAAAATAATCCTTTATTTTGTAGTATTATTTTTTACATATACTATATGCTATTATTAGTTTCTCGGTACCTTGAAGGCAGGGACTAGGTTAGCATTGTATCATACACAGCTCCTGGTTATTGCCCTACATATCATAAACATTTAATAAGTGCTTGTTGAATTATTTCTTAAGTTTGGTTCTACAGAATATTTCACAGCATTTATCACCTTGAAACATATTTGTATAAAAGTCAAAGTATTTTTATCCACATTAAGAACCCTCCTAAGAGTCTTTCAATGTGCCTTAAATATTTCAATGGGTTATACCTGGAGAGAGAGAGAGAGAGACAGGCAAGAACAACCTTGAAATATAGAGATGCAGAAAACAAGACAAAGATACACTAAGAGAAATAGCTAGAAATGGACAGAAGAGGGAGAGATACAGAGACAGAGAGAGGGAGAGGAAGACAGAGAGACAGAGACACAGAGAAAGATATTTTGTTCTAAAGTTGGGGAGGGGGAAAGACTAGCTACCTGAGTACTTGACTAATATCTACTAACCTCACAGAAGGAATTTAAAAAAAAATTACAGTGTGAACTGATTAAAACTGGGATGGAAGTACAAGGAGATATATTGCATATAACCATTACTCTGTTGGCAGAGAGAACTAATAGATCTTTTCTTTCAATTCAATAACAGGATGGCAGTGGCTGTCCATTTGGAAAGGAGCCTCTTTCATTGGCCATGATCCTTCCCAATTCCACAGTGCCAGATGAAATGAATGATTTGTATTTTGGGAAGAAATAGCACGACATTTTCTCAATTCTGTCATAATTCAATTTTCCATGTTGGCTGCTACAGTTGACTTCAGATTCATGATGCACAGCAACATATGGTGGCATGATGGGAATGGGTGAAGGTAATCTTCTAATGGTAAACAAACAAAGAAACAAAAATACCTAACCAACAGTCAGGAAAAATTAATAAATGCTGTTAAATGCTTGGATAGTTGAGCTTCTCAGAATATCTGAAGGAATCCTACTCTTTCTTCTCACATCAGGCTCGGCTCAATATATTAATTTACATTGTTGTACTGAATTTAATGTAATTCCAAATAGAAATTCTTAAAAATAAGCTTCCACTTTTCCTGTTGTCTGCGAATTTCCTTATTCTGCACCTCCCAAACAAAACAGGTAAAATGTGATAATCCCAACAGAACGCAAAACCTAATTATTTCTGTAAAACAATTCCAAAATAAATCAAGAGAAGCACATTTCATTAAAGGGGGGAAAGCAAGAATTCACTTTCCCCTGCTCTTCACTGAAATCAGGATTCAGGCTTGTAGAGATAGTTCACTGAAAACCAAATACATTTCCATGTTTTTCAAGTTAATTTATTCAGACCAAAGAAGCCGCTAAACTCCTCTCTCTTTCCAGTTGCCAAACACTTCATGAACTTTTTTTTTCATTTTTGTTTCTATAATGCTAAATAGGAAAATAACAATTTTCCATCTCACTGAATGCAAGGAAAATGAATAATAATGTGGACATTTGAGTAGAAGGGAATTTTTTAAAAAACTTTTTCGTATTTTCCATTTCTTTCAGACTTTGAGAATTAGGAAGCATTTATCTGTCTCTATGTTCCTCAGGGTTATTTGTTCAATTTCATCTTTCTTATTTCTCTGAAAATTGTATATAGATTAGTGGCTAGGGTCAAAAATATGAATACAGTCTCTTACACAGGAAAAGGCATTGTAATCCAAAGTTCTTCATATGTAATTTTTCAAGACTTTTGCCCTTTCTAAAGTGGAAGATAATATTTTGTCATCAAGGAATATATGTGGGAATTGTGTATGTGTGTACCTTGAGTGTGTCTTAGAATATGTGTGTTCTCCCCCCCTCCACACACATATATGCATATTATATATAATGGGTGCATAAATATGTGTGTGTTTATAGATAAATATCATATGTATACATTATATATTATATTATGCATTGTGTATTACATTAATTATAAATATATAATGTATATATTACATTAATTATAAATACATAACATGTATTCAATTATATTCATAGTTAATATATTATATATATATATATATTAATACATCAATTCTACCTTTCACTTCCTTATCTGCCCTCACTTTGAAGGAAGAGAATAAGAAGTTATATAGTGATTATTTTGTACTAGTACTTTTCAAACATTACTACATTGTCATATTGAATCCTCACAACAACTCTGCGAGTTAGGTGCTATTATTATTTCTTTTTTACAGTTGAGGAAATTAAAGCAAACAGAGGAAAAGTGATTTCCTCAATGTCACACAGCTGAGATTGAATTTGAATTCAGAACTTTCTGATTTCAGGCCCAGTACTTCATTTACTGTGCAACTTAGCTTTCTTGGCCTCTGTCTCTCCTTTGAGAATGAATGTAAAACAAAACCCTTGTTAAACACAACTATAGAGAACAAATGTCATCATCTTGGATACTCAGTCATTTTTCAGTCATGTCAGATTCTTCATAACTACATTTGGGGTTGTCTTGGCAACATACTGGAGCAGTTTGCCATTTTCTTCTCTGGTTAATTTTACAGGTGAGAAAACTGAGGCAAACAGGGTTTAGTGCCTTCCTCAGAGTGACCCAACTAGTGATTGTCTGAAGTCTTATTTGAACTTAGATCTTCCTGAATATAGACCTAGCGTCTACTGACAGCACCACTTAGCTACTTTAAATTTTACCATTGAATATGACCGAAAATATATGACTCATTCTGTCAGGATATGAGTTGCATATTTCATCATTAGTGTTCTGACATTGTGATTGGTCATTATATTAATCACAGTTCCTAATTCTTTCAAACTTATTTGCCCTTAACATATGGTTGTCTTTATATAAACCAGGTTCTGTTCACTTCACTCTGGATCAGTTCAAATTAATCTTCCCAGTTTTTTCTGAAACCATCCCTTCCATTATGTCTTTTAGCACAACATATTTATATGTCATAACTTGCTAATCTCTTCCACAATTTTGAACACTCTCTCAGATACCTCAGATATTTTCTTTCCTTAAAAAGAGCTATAAATATTTCTTTATATCTTCGTTTTATTTTACTTAGTACTAATCCTTTCCTTACTCTAGTTTCCATCTAATTTGCCTTTCTCTACTCTCCCTTTTATTTCCCTGCTGACTGAAATGTAGTTTTTCAGCGAACTATGAGTATGTGTCATTCCCCACTTTTAACCAGTTCAGATTAAAGGTGAGATTCAAGTTTCTCCATATTCTTCACCCTGTAAATTCTTTCCTTCTTGTTTGTATAGGTGTCTACTTGTATAACCTTATCAAGGGAGATAATTTCCCCCAACTCTCTTTTCTTTTCATCTCTATATATTCTCTTTGCCCTTTCTTTCCAGCCTTTATTGTTGTTGTTTTCTAAGATCATTAGCACAATAGTAACACATATCCAGGCCTTCTGTTTAATTGGATTCCTTCTATGACCCCTGTTAAAGATATTGTTTAGAAGACCCTACACATCATTTCCCCTATAATATAGTGTAAGCAGCATGTATTCGTTTAGTCCTTTGTTCAAGTTTATCTTTTTTTAAGTTTATATTATCTCCTATATTTGAAATTGAAAGTTTCTACCTAGCTTTAACCTTTTCATGAAGAATGCTTGGAAATCCTTTGTTTTATTAAAGGTCTATTCCACTCCCCCACTTCCCAACCCCCATAGGATCACACTTAATTTTTGTAGTTAATATTTGTCTCTAAATCTATATTATTTCCTTTGAAAATAATATTTCCAACTCACTTCTCTTTAGTATTTTATTAAATCATATATGAATGCTTTTTTTTTTGGCCTCATGACTTAGGTTAAAGCCAATGCTTAGGTTTGAACATTTCTAGAAAATTTGTACCCAAAGAAAAAATATAATTACAAACATAATTTTTATCCAGGGTTTCAAGCAGACAGATAAAGCATACACACACATACACACACACACACACACACACACACACACTACAACAATAAAAAGATAGAAGTTTATTCCCTCATGTAAGAAATTCACCCTAGGCTGAAAGAGAAAGAGATGTGTTAGGAGAGAAGCAAAAGCTTCTTGAGTCATTCAGTGAAATGGACAAAAATACACTTTAGGAATATCAATCTGACATCTAGATGGAGGGTGGACCAACGAAGGGAGAGGCTCGAGGAAGGGAGCACCATAAGAAGATATTCAATGGTGCAGGCAAAGGCAGTGAATGAGTGTTTGGACTAGGGTTGTTACTTTTTGAATAGAAAAAGGAGTCAGATGAAAGAGATTTTGAAAAGGTGAAATTGACTTAAAAATAATTTGATACAAAGGGTGAAAATGCATACATAAGTATCATACCTGGATTGTAAACTTTAATAAAGATAGATACATAGTTAGACATAAAGCCACAGGTACAACTTAAACTACAGATACAAATATATAGACACAGATATAGATTTCCTCTGTTAGACATAGTCATAAAATGCCCATTAGACTGAGATTGGAGATTCTTCAGAAAACTCAGTTTTTAGTACTGGTCCTTATCTGTAAAGCTACTTGATTGCTCTGTAAATGTAAATGCAATATAAAATCACTTAATTTCTGTCATTATCATTACCATCTATAAAATTTGTGCAATAAAACATTGATTAATTAAGCAAACACTAGTCATGTGCTGGCTAACAGGAAATTGCATATGAGACATAGTTGACAGTATTGAAAGAAAATAGTATTTATTTGGAGCAGATAACACTAAAAGTCATGAGACTAAGAAAAGAAGTACAGAAACAAAATGTTATTTTATTGTAATACAAAATCATTGTACAATATGAAGTGAATATGAGAAATTCAGAGAAGGACAGATATCTTGTAAGAACTTAAACAGAGCAAAGAATCCAAAATCAAGAGAACATATACACAATAATTAAATAGAATAATGGAAAAACCATGAAAATTCAGCTGACATGATATTTAATGATAAATATTGGTTCCATGGGGTAGATATTGACATATGCTTCCCTCTTCTTATTAAAGATTGCTAGTGGGGTCTATAGCTGATAAATGTGGCATATATTGACAAATACTGTCCCTGTTCAACTGATTTTGACTTTTATTTTGTGACAGGGAAGAGGTCTATGTTGGGAGATAGCATATATGGCAATAGCTGATATAAAAGACAAAGACTTAATTTTTTAAAATAGCAATTAATTTGGGTTAGTATATAATTAGTGGCTATGAAAAATAGAGGGAAGTTGCTATGTAAAAGGTAAATATTGGGGAGAAGGGCGGGAAATACATTTCCTGTTATTGAATGAAGCTATTTTGAAGAGTAAATGTGGTTATGATGTGAATGGTGGATAATCATCCACATTTTGTTTCAGAAAGGCCAGTGTTCAAACCCAGACCCTGATACATATTATCTGAGTGACAATGCGCAAATTTCCTAACTTCTCAGTATTTTAGACAAATTTTTAAAATTCTTAAGCTTCAGATGACATGCTGATATGCAGTTCTGGTGAGACTTTCCACTTTGACTGTAACCCAGATGCAAGAAAATACAGATATACTTCCATGCAAAGGAAGGAAGGAAGAAAGGAAGGGAGGAATAAAAAAGAGATAAAGAGGGATGGAGGGTTGGAAGATGTTGGTCATGAACTTTAAAAGTTTTGAATGGCTAGACATAAATCACATTTTATTTCCTCTTGCTTCCCTTTCCCTCTCCTTCATCTCCTTCTTATTTTCCATCTCCTTTTCCTCTCCAATTTTCTTCTCCCTCCCTTTCTCTCTTCCTTTCCCTCTCCCTTATCTTTTACATTTTCTATTCACATTCTGTAATATCATTCTATATTTCTGCATTTTATACAGATATATTTATAACACCAAAGAATAAGATTATCTGTGTCTACCTAGGTGTGGCCTGCCAGGCAAAATCTCTTGGCTTGTCCTATTGTGCTTGGATGGCTTATGCACAATTCCAGTTACAAACTTCATTTTTATTGTTTAAGAATCATCCTGCCTTTGTTCGCAGAAGTCTATCACTAGCATGGTGGCCAGTAGGGGATGATGATGATTCTGATGAATAACACTATGACTTTTTAACAATTCTCTAAGAATTTTTAACTAAATGTGGAGTAGGTCAATGGAGAGAGTAGTTACAGTGATCAAAGCACCAAAACTTGAAAATGAGGGAACATTACTCATCTTTCTATGTCCTCTTAGCCATCACAATCAAAGCTCTCTTTCATGTGAACATGACATTTTATTTTTGAAATGTGTGATTTATATTTTATTTGGAAACATACTAGCTTCAATCCATCAATGATCAGGAATTGGCTGTTGATAAAGGGTGTAATCAATCCAAGAAAACAGGTGGTGTTCATGGTGCTTACAGCCTCTTCCAAGATTATATGTTGTTCTGTTATCATTCACTTCCTGCTTCCAGCCTCACCATCCAGATTCTGTTTCTTTGGTATAAATTTTTTATCATTTCCATTAAATAGGAAAGGTCGCGTAACAACAGATTCCTAGGGCAACGTCCAAATACTGTTTAAGTCGATTTTGGAAAATTTGTGAGGGAGGTGACAGGGGTTGTGGTTCCTTTGTAAATGGCATAATGTCAGACCAGTTTTGATAATAACTGTGATTTGCATTTATATGAGGTCTTTCATTCTGACAGTCTTCAGACATTGCAAATATCACCTGTCACTAAGGTAAGCTACAAAACAGAAATGAGCAACACTATCCTGGAGCTTAGAGAACTGACTTTTTCAAAAAAAATGAACAGTGTTTCATTTAATTGTAAATAAGATGAAATGTGAAGTTGGGCGAATATAATTATGTGACCTGGAAGTGTGCCAGACCTCTTATCATGTTTGTAGAGCATTAATGGCCACAAAGAAGTAGATTGGAAGACTGGTGCTAGCTCCGGTGTGAAGGATACAACAACCATCTATAGGGAAACTCCTAAAGAGACTATGTAGTTTTTGTTCCTTCACAAAGAACAATATGGCAAAAACAGACCTTGTAAGTGATGAGATGTATGAGGGATAGACACCAGCCTTAAAGTGATTTTAGTCTCTAATATAAGCTTGATTATCCCTGAGAGTTGAACATTAAAAGTATTTAAAAGGGTAGTAAATATATAATCAAGCAAAACCAAACAAAACAGTTAAATGACAGGATTGACGAGCTAAAGCAGGAAGTGGTCTCAGTCATCCAACTCTCTCATTTTAGAAATAAATGAACACCAGGGATATTAAGCAACTTATCTAAGGCTATACAGGGAACAAGCATCAGAGACAGAATATAAACCCAGACTGTATTATTTTCAGAACTAGTGTTACATCCATTATACTCTATTGCTATGGTCCCAAAAAAGCAAATTATGAAGAATTAAGAACATGCCCACATAAGCACCAAGGCACTTCTGAGGCACTAAATATATACACTTGTTGAAATTCTCAAGCATCCAGGTTGTGAGTCCCATTTATGTTTGAGGGTGGAAAGAAAAGAGGAATAGGTATAAGTGATCATAGACATCGAAGTAACATTTTAAACTGGACCCTATACTTCAGGTTACTTTTCCACCCAGGGAACCCTGACCCAAAGTTATTCCAAATAGAAGCATTTCAGACAAGTGCTTGGCCACTTGTGATACCACTATGTATTTGAGGGCCTCTTCTCCTTCCCACAATCTTATGACAACTTTCTAAACCACCAAAAAGAGAACTTTTCCCAGCTTGGCCCTAAGCTTCTCTCTCTTTCAAGAGGCAAGATAAGGGAGTAGAAAGAATATGGGACTGAAAGTCAGGGAGATGTAAGTATGTATCCCAGTTCTAATATCTTTTCATTGGGGATATATTAGCAAGTCACTTTACTGTTAACAGCTTCTCCTGGGCAAAATAAAAGCCTTGAAAAGCAGGATCAAATCCAAAACATTCATTTTTCTGACCATTTGTCACTTTTCCTTCTGACTCAGTTCTATAATACAGTGGAACACTCTCAATTCAGCTCCCTAAGAACTTAAAATTGAGGGAAGGACTATATCTATAAAAGGCATAGTAACTATCACTTAAACTTCTAATCTCACAAGGTCATGATGAAGGAAGGAAGAAAATAAGCTTTTCTTAGTGACTGCAATGTGCCAAGTGGTTTACAAATATTTTATTTGGTCATCACCCCAACTCTGGGTGGTAGGTACTAATATCATCCTTATTTTATAATTGAAGAAATTGAAACAAATAAAGCATCTAACGTCAGCTTTGAACTCAGATCTATCTTGGCTCCAGGCCCAGAGCTCTAGCCACAGTGGCATTTAACTGTCTTTGAAGAAGAAAGAATTATGTAATCCCTCAAGCCATGAATAACAGCATGCATAGTGGTAAAAGTTCCAGATCTCAATTCACCACATCTAACTTTCATATTTGCCCTCCTACTGCCTGATGCTAGCAAAACATATCAACTGTTTGGGCTCAGTTTTCTCACATACAAGAGGAACCAGACTGGATCCCTATGGTCCTTTCCCCTCTAGATCATATATTTTCTATGAAAATGTGTGTTCTATTCCCTTCTCCCTCCATCTCATTCAATTCAAGAAAAATTTATTGGGGACCTACCATGTATTGTTTTTTGTTTTTGAATTATTTCAGACATATCTGATTCTTTGTGATCAATTTGGGATTTTCTTGGCAAAAATATTGAAGTGGTTGGCCATTGACTTCTCCAGCACATTTTACAGATGAGGGCCTAAGGCAAATATGGTTAAGTGACTTACCCAGGGTCATACAGCTAGGGGATGTCTGAGGCTCAATTTGAACTCAGCTCTAGATTCCAGGCTCTAACCATTGTGTCACATAGATGGCCACCATGCACTGTGCTAGGAACCAAAGCAAAAGGTAAAGAAAAATGATAAGCTTGTCTTCTAGGAGCTTAAAGTGTAATAGACCTCCAGGAGGATTACAAAATGTACACAAATAAGCAGTGTGGAAGGTAAAATGTGATAGGAGAAAAGGAGGGCCAGCATGAAAAATTTGAGATATCAGAGATTGCTTTCTCCCAAATATACATACATTCACACACACACACACACACACACACACACACACACACACACACACACCGTTATTACCTGAAAACAATTTTGTCATTCTCATAAGATACTATGTTATTTGTCTGCTCTAGTACTTTTTTTTCACAACCTAGAACACCTTTAGGACTAATAATCCTTAGAACATAAACTCACCATTTGTGATCAACATCAGTCTCAGGCTAACCATACTATCCTTATAAAAAGCCACTGCTCTGGAGCACTCATTTCAAGATATTTGTTTATTACAACACAAATTTTGTCTGAATACCACCTTGAAACTACGTGGTAGGTATGCTCCAGACTCCTTTTTTCAACTCCTTACTCCAACTGGAATCCTAATGGGCTACAGCCAATCAGATAAGTAAACAGCAAAGTCTTTCTAAACTTTTTAGGAATACTGGGGTGGTGTGGTGCAAGGAAAGTTTATGTGTGAGTTAAGAGACACTACAGCCAATCAGATAAGTAAACAGCAAAGTCTTTCTAAACTTTTTAGGAATACTGGGGTGGTGTGGTGCAAGGAAAGTTTATGTGTGAGTTAAGAGACACTTTCAAATCCCACAGTGGCACTTTTGGAAGTGAGACCAATGGTCAAGCAAGCAAGATATTTAACTTTTGAGATTGATTTCTTCCCGTATAAAATGAAGTTCAGAAACATACCAACTACCTACCTCACAACGTGCAGTGGGGAAAATGTTTTGTAAATCTTGAGGGATCTTATCTCTGTGAGCAATTATAATTAGGGATATCCATTGCACTCATCAAATTAAAAAAAAAAAACATCGTAATCTCCAGATTCCGGAGTAGCTTACAATGTGAAAAATAAAATCTGCTACTGATTTTTTTTCCCCTGGCATATAGCTCAGACTTTGACAACTTGAAATCTGAACTTCATAAATACAGAATAAATGAAATTATTCCTATTTTATATCATATCTATTGCCACTACCAATCCTTGTACAAGGAGAAACCATAACAGGTCTTTAAAACCATGGTTAACATATTGTGATGCTGTAACCCCTTGAGCCACTAGTAGATATCACAGTGGGAAGATGTTTTCCTTTCTCCAACCCAATCTTTATCTCCCAGTTTTCCTCCATTCCCACTGCCCTCTTCCCAAGTGTCAGTTTCTCACGTTGACATGGATTTGATTACATCCACACCTGGTAAAAGTATCCCATGTTTGTGTGTGTGTGTTTTAGTGTATTATGTTTTGATTTGTTATATGATTTCTTCCACTTATGTTAATGTGACTACATAGCATCACTATAATGAAAATATGCTCAATAGGAAAGTATATGTAAAACCTATACAGAATTGTATGCTGTCATGGAGAGGGAGGGGGGTAGTGGGGGGAAGGTGTGGGGGAGATAAAATCTTAATTTTAAGGAAGTGGTTGTAGAACATTTATAAATAAATAAAATAAAAAAAAAGTATCCCAGACCCTAACTCAACTTCCAACTTTGGATTTATTATCTTTTTCATCAGGCACAATCTGTCCTGCCTTTACTTCTATTTTTTTAATATTTTAATTTATTTTCTGATGCATTTTAATTTCTGAACTGTCTCCCTCTCTCCTTCCCACTGAAAGTCATCAACTCTGTCTCTTCCTCTCTTTCTGTCTCTCTCTCTCTCACATACGCACTGAGATAGATATATACATATATATCCACACATATATGTATATGTTTATTTATCTCTGTGTGTAAAATCATCCTATGCAGACTTCTGTTTATCAGTTCTTTCTCTGGAGGTGGAAAGCATATTTCTTCATAGAGACTTTGTAGTTGATTTGAATATTTGTAACACTGAATAACTTAGTAATTCATAGTTCTTCAATTAATATTATTAGTATATACAACATTATCTTTGTGCTGTTCATTTCAGTCTTCATTATTTCATGCAAGTCTTTTCATGTTTTCTAAAGTCAACATGCTCGTCATTTCTTAAGAGCACAGTAGTATTCCATCACAATTATAAACCACAGCATGTTTAGCCATTCCCCAATTGATGGGCCTCTCTCCACTCTCCAGTTCTTTGTCACCACAAGGAGAGTTATTATAAATATTTGTTGATGATAATAAGTTGTTTTCCTTTACTCCTAATCACTCTGGAAGTTAGATCTAGTAGTTGTATTGTTGAATCAAAAGGTACATAGTTTTATAACATTTTGGACATAATTCCATATTGCTCTCCAAAATGTTTGGATCAGTTCACACTTCCACCAATTAGTGATCCAATTTTTTCTACATCCCTTCCAGCATTTGTCATTTTCTTCTTCAATATTTTTATCTAATCTGATAGATATGAGATATATCAAAGTTCTTTTAATTTGAATTTCTTTTATTAATGACTAGAACATTTTTATGTGATTGTATATAGCTTTGATTTCTTCATCTAAAAATGACTGTATCTATTGACAATTTAGAAACTGGGGAGTGACATATTCTTAAAAGTCTGACAAGATTATCTAAATGTTTGAGTTATAAGCCATTTATCTGAGAACCTGTCTCCAGCCCCCACCTTTTCAATTTTCTGCTTTCCTTCTAATCTTGGCGACATTGATTTTATTTGTATAAAATCTTTTATAATTTAATGTAATCAAAATATTAAATTTTGCATCTCACAATGTTTACTGTCTCTTGTTTATTCACAAATTATTTTCCTATCCATCATTTGATTAACAATATATTCCATGCTCTAATTTATTTATATTATCTCCTAAAGTCATTTATCCATTTTGACCTTATCTTGGTAAATGATGCATAATATTTATCTTCACCTACTTTCTGCCAGAATCCTTTCCAGTTTTCTCAATAATTTTTACCACAGTGAATTCTTATCTCAAAAGCTTAAATCTTTATATTTGTCAAACACAGAGCTATTATAATGATGTGTTTTGTATTATATGCCTATTCTGTTTCACTGATCCACCTTTTTGTTTCTTTACCAGTACCAGATAATTTTAATTATTTATTTTTAATATATATATATATATATATATATGTAATTTATATATTATATTATTTCTTTACCACTTTATAATATAGTTTAGGATCTGGTAGTGACAGACTTCTTTACCTTTGATATTCTTGACTTTTTGTTCTTCCAAATTAATTTTCTTGTATTCTCTAGTTCAATAAAGCATTTTCTGGTAATATTATTGGGATGACATTGAATAAATAGATTTAGATAGAAAAGAGTTCTATAAATGACCAAGACATGCAATCTAGACATTGAAGATAGCAAACATAAAGACATATAGATGGAAATTGAAGTATCATATAGGAGAGAGAGAAAGAAGACCAGTCTGACTGCTTTTCAGAATGGAAGTGCAGTAGAATAATATATATTGTGAATGAAATTAACATTAAAAGTTAAGTTGGGAAAGATTTTCTTCATCCACTTGTGTTTTCTTGTGTGGATGGTTGAGGCCAAACTCTTTTTGGTGGTTACAAATCACTTCTGGGTATCATCCTTATTTGGAATGAATAGTGAGGAGTCAGGATGTGAATCCTTTTGATAACTTAAAAAATGACTCCATAAGAAATCAACCATACTGAGAACATTGGGCCTTATTACATATGAAAAGCAGTATTTTAAGCAAAGTTTTAAAAGATCTTTATGCATACTTCTTAGCTAGGGTCTATGGTAAAAAAAAACAAAAAAGCAAAACAAAAAAACTTTTGAAATGATATGGAGTAAGAAATATGTTATAGTCTCTACTCATGAGCTTCTAATTTTTACCAAGTGCTTGTCTATATTCTGTGGAAAAAACACCACCAGTGGACTTTATGTATATTCACACACATGCACGCACGCACGCACGCACGCACACACACAACCGTGGGCGCGTGTTGAGAGAGAGAAATGATTTTTATTATTTTCCAGCAAACTCTCTCTGCACTCACAGACTGCTTTCTATATCTCTAATTGCACACACACAGACACACATACACATGCATGCACACACCCACAGAACCCTCCCACATATATGTGTATATATATACATAAACATGTATATATAATTGTTTATACTACCAATATCTATCACTATTATCTATATTTACATTTCTACTTCTATATCTCCAGAATAACTGTATCTAACACCATAAATAGATATTGAATGGAGACCAGAACTGAGTAGGAAAAGAAGAATAGTTTAGATTACGTTTAGGAATCAGAAAAATGCTTTTATTAACACAAATTATTTCATGGAAACAAAGGACCATCTTTTAAAAAAACACATTTTACATATTTTGCAGAATGACTGGGAGATACACGTGTCACAACAGCATTTCAAAAATTTTAAATGAATATCATATATAAAGAAATACAGAGGTATATTTTGCATATTAGGAGGCTTCAAATTATAACCAATAAGGAAATTTGAAGATTTAAAGATGTCACTAGGGAACTGTATAATAGGAAAAGTGTATGTATTCATTATATAGCAAGGTGAAGTGACATCAGGAGGACAGCTGCAGAGCTCCTCTGTTATGCTTGTACTATAAAAGGAAAACAAGGAAGGCCTGTGCATGTTAGATGGATCCCCTGTATTGAAATTATGGAGAGGCCATAATAAGAGTTATTCAGGATGGGAAGATATAGACAGATGGATATCTACCTGATTGGAGGGAATATTCAGATTGATGTGATCACAGATTCACGTAAGTGTTTGTACAGAAATGAAATACTTTCAACATATAACAATACCATTTTATATCTAGTTCATGCTAAAATACAGCAATAAATTTATGCAAAGTTTGATCAGCTACAACACAATAGACAAAATATGAATATACAGAAAATTTTCCATAGTATTGGGGAAAATGATGACCTATCCCTTGGCTATAATTACATAATGTAATAATCAGTTGCTCAGAAAGACTTTGATTAACTAGATTCATCTCATAAGCAGATACACCTGAGGCTTCCTGATTGCTAAACACATTCACTTCTTAATTCATATTGACCTCATTTCTTTCAAAACATATCAGAAAATATTTGTTCTCTGAAGCTTACCTGTTTTATCCTCTTTCTAATGCATTGCAAAAGCAATGTAAAGGTGATTAACACTGATAACCTACTTAGTATCAAGATGTTTCAAGAAAACTCACAGCATATTCGCTTCCCAAAGGTCTCTGAATAGTCCTGTATTTCTAATTTAAAATGTAACACTATGACTTTATCAAACAAAGAAACAAACCCCACTGCAGTGACTTATTCGATTCCCATAATCGCCATATCTTTTAATAACAGTATAATCAGGCTTTATTGAATTAATGATCTTGAGTCACACTTGGATTAAAGACTTCAAACAAGAATAATGCAACCTCTCCAATTCCAAAATGTTCAGGTTTTAGGAAAGAGCAGCAGTTCAAACTTCAAGTTTTCAAATCAACCAGAGGTCAAGTCAAAGAAAGGCTATTATAGAATAAAAACAGGAATTCAGCTGAGATCTGATAAGTACTTCAATAGGAGGAGAAAATAAGCTAACACTGAATAGTATTTGCAGTGTGAGTAAACAGAGTCAGAGGTTAGGTAAACTGTGAGAAAGGATCAATTGCACCTTTATCATGTAGAAAGAAGTTTCTAGAATATCATGTGCAACATCACTTCTACGTGAACATAAATATGCTATTTTTTAAATTAAATCTACAGGGGATATTTAATCATCTGTTTTTCATTCTACGTGAATGCAAGTTAATTTGTGTAAGTTAGGGATCAGTGATATTTAGTCTTGTTAATACTTTCTGAAGCAGACTCTGTCCCTCTATAATTGATTAGAAGACAATTCAGCAGTTCCTGGACAGTCTGAGGGCTTAGAAAGCATTAGACTCCCACCTTTTTCATGAAGAGAAGAAATGATTGTTTATTCTATCTTTCATTTACTTCACTCTCTTCATAGAGGCCCATTCCCTTCATAATTCTCCTAATGACTTGGACACTTTAGAGAAGGGGTGAGAGACAGTGAGGAGTTAAAAATTACTTCTAAATTATGAACCTGAAGGACTGAGATGGTGGTGTTACATTCTTTAGTCATAGAGAAGGCAAGAGGGGCACAACTTAGGGAGAAAGCTGATGAGTTCTTTTTTAGAGATGTTGAAGTAACAAGGTTATTGAACATACATTTTGAGATATCTGAAAGGAGATATGATATGGGAGATCTGTGGAAAGACTAGGGTCAGAAAGCTAGCTTTGAGAATAAGCAGCATTCAGATATGTATTAGGGATTTGATGAATACTAGGAAAATCTCAAAATGGAGGTTCCCATTTGGGAGATACAAGGTGCCTACTTTTGGGAGAACACATTCTGTGTTGGCCTCTATGTGGGTAGGAACAGCCTCCAACAACTCAATGCAGACCAGCAACTCCCTGAATCTTTAAGTATACTTGAGGGTCGTCTATTCTCCCCATTCTCTGGTAATATCAAGTGACAAAGGTCTCAGTAATCAAATGCAATAAGCTGAGCAAGAAGGGACCATCTTCCTCCTTATGCCCTGTGACCCTAAGAAATAGACTTGGAGTTTCAGTCTTATTTTGTTGGACATTTTTGGTTCTAAAGGCAATGAGAGAAGTCCCAAATCTGGGAGCTAGAGACATGGTGACCTTAGTCTTGTCAATACTTTCTGAAGCAGACTCTATCCTCTATAGCTGATTAGAAGACCATTCAGAAGTTCCTAGACAGTCTGAGGGCTTAGCATCTAAAGCTTAGATCCTAGAATTCGAGGCCACGTTCTGTAACCACTCTAGCAGGGAGAGTCTGAGAAGCCAGGGTATCAGGATACCCTTCAAGGGGTGGGAGTGGGGTTGAAAGGAGGATTACACTTGGAGCTTGATGGGACCAATTTCATTTAGGATCTGAACTAAATTGTGAACCTTATTCCCTTTCCCTCCCCAAAGTCTGAGAGGATTATATTACACCAAGTATGGGGAGGCAGAAATTGTATGTTAATCTTGCTATTCTTGTGGAACAAATATTCCTTGGTAAAAGCTACTATGATAATTAATTTTTTAGGTGGAACTGAGTAGTTGGGGATCCCTAAAACTTGAGGGAACATAACTGCTTGTGGCTTGAGACACTTTTCTAAGGGTACTGAAAATCTTTGGGGAGGTTTAAAATAACACAATTGGACCTAAGTAAATGAAGCCAAAGTAGTCACTGAAACAGGCTGATACAAATGTAGATACATATAAAGATAGAGATTGTGATATAGGTGTAGGAAATATCAACAGATTTCAGAAGATTTAGAACAGCTGAGATGAAATGGGGACATAGGGTGATAGCTGGCTTTTTCAAAGAGTTGTAGTGAAGCATGAGTAAGTAGTGAATATGACATAAGAGATATAGAATGATAGCCAAGAGCAGGGGTGGGGAACCTGTGGCCAAGAGAGTGTGATAAAATCTAGTGAAGGTTTTATAAATTTGACCCATTTGAAGACAGCAGGGAAGAAACTAGTTACTAAGGAGATATTGAAGATTAGGATGGACAATCTAGTGTGGACAATCTAGAGAAAACGGGATGAGATAGGATCAAAGTTACATGTGTCAGAAAAACACAAGGATGTTCTAATGTAGAAAAGAGAAGCCTAGAGCTATGAACCTGTTCAAAATTTATTCAGATAATATAAGAATGAAATCCATAATAGTGTAGAATAGGTTGGAAGCAGCAGGAAAGAAAAAAAAGATAACACATCATATCTGCATTATAATCTGTACCTCCAGAAAAAATTGTGCACATAATGTAATTTGTAGAAACTATACATTTTTAACTAGAGAGAGAAAATAACAGGAAGTCACTAATGGAATAATAAAGCCATTTTTTTTAAAATCTGCAGATATGGCTAGGTGCAAGTGCACAGATGCTAGAGAACAACTGCTTCTGGGTTGGTAGTTATGTGGGAGTGTCTGGTAAATAGCATGTAAGAGAGGGTCAGGCATCTTGGGCAGACTCCCAGAACCATGCTGAAAAAGTGCAGGAGTGAAAACAGAGCATTGGGAGGAAAATGAGACTGACTAGTATTGCTGGGTGAAACATATGCCTATTAGGGCCAGCAAGTCATTGTTAACCATTGGAGCAATAAGACCCTCTGGAGGCTGAAAAGAGTATTATGCAAGAATGTTATACTGACTTCACACATGATTCCAGTCATGATGCAGGAACTTCACCTAGTCATTCTCTGAGTTTAATATAACTATGAGCCAAACTTCTGGGCTTTTAAATGGAATACATAAGGATGTTTTCTCCCCCTAATTGCTTACCTAGAGGCTAAGAGAAATTTCCTTTCTGAGTCCGTTAATGTCTAGTTTATTCTGTTTAATTTTAATTGTTATTGGCCTTAGTGCTTCTTGGAGGCTAAAGAGACATGGGTCAGATTTTGGTGCCTAGGACAAGTCCTAAGAGAATAAAGTTAATAATTATTGGAGAGAAGCCCTCTACCTTGAACCAGGTCCACTGAGTTAGAGAGTAAGGTCTACCAAACACCAGATAAATGCAAAACTGAACATGCCCACATGCTAAAATGAGTAATACAGACTGAATTATCAGGGTCTAAATATGATTTGGGTGGCATCCCTAGAGAAACAGCAATTTTAAATAAATCTAGAAAGATGGGTGGGATTTGGCTAAGTAGAGAGAATGAGATAGGCCTTTCATTGTGAAGGAGGTAGCATCTACAAATGCAGAAAAACTATGGAACAGTGATGAGTTACTTGAGAAAGCAAAATAAGGTTGAAGATTAATGAGCTAAAAAAATTTGGATATGCAGAGTGGGCATAGCTTCAATTTGAGTCAGTCAGTATTTATTAAGCCTTACTCTGTGCCAGGTATTTTTTACTTTATGCTACTGAAAATAGTGAATTATTTAAAATACATTAGAAATTAGGATAATGGAAGAAATATTAGCATTGAGATGTTGTGGAAAGGATATTGAATATGGAATAAGAAGACCTAGGCTTAAAGCCTTTTTTGTTACTTCATATCTTTATGATCAGAGTAATCACCTCACCTGTCTGGGCCTTAATTTCTTCATCTGTAAAATGAAGATATTGAACCAAACATTCTCTATGATAAATCCAAATCTAAAGCTATGATTCTATTATTGACTAGTAGTTAAGTAAGGAATAGAACGGAGGGAGACATGGCTATAGGTTGGAATGGGTGCAGAGATTCTTCAAATAATCCAAGAATAAAGGCCATTTACGTACCGAGAGGTGGTAGTTGAAAGAGAAAGGAAAAGCTGGAAATGGGAGTGATTTTGAGTTTGTAAAATTGTACACATGCTATACACGTAAAAATATTATTGCAATTGTATATGTGTACATATTGCACACATAAAAATCTGAAACTACTTAGGGAAAAAAGCATTTCTAAGTTCCTATATAAGATTCTTTCACTTACAGAATGATCCCATAGTAGATAGCATAGCACGGAAGACTGAAGGCCAGCCTTAAAGTGAGGAAAACTTTGATTTAAGTCCTCTGACACTTAATAACTTCATGATTGTATTAAAAATGACCTCTCTCAGCCCCAGATCCTCTAGACCTCCAAAAGACAAAGAAGTTTCCAATCTACCTTGAAGGAATCATCTCATCTGAGCTCAGGAGAACAATGTACCGTTGAATTCCATCCAGATCAAGTATGTATAATATGAGCTTTGTCACTTTATTGTGTCAGCAAGAAGCTTGAATGTTTATTCACATTTATGTAATGTTTAAATGTGAACAAGGCACTTCCTGACAACGAACTGAAAAGGAGATGGTACGTAATATTTGCTCCATTTTACACAGATGGCAGTAAACCATGTGAGATGTGAAGTCACTAATTTTAAGGTCTAGAATTAGAACCAGCATTCATATTCATGTCCTAAATCCAAATATAGAGCGTTTTCTGGAGACTTTAGTGCGCCCCACTGCTTCTCTTTCATTGGACAACTCTTCTACCCTGTAGGCACAAATGTAGATAAAAGAGAACATTAAGGTGCTGAGATCTTTTCTCTTTTGTGTTTATATTATTGTTAGAGTCCTTTACTGGATGGGAAGTGACATATATGATGTGAGACAAGGTTGAAAGGGCCATAGGAGACCCTGTTGTGCAACCCATACCTATATAATTATTCCTTCTATGATATACTTAATCAGAGATCATCTAGTCTTTGAAGACTGAGAGAAGGGCATCCCACAACCTACTTAAATGACTCATTAGATAGCTCTATTGTTTCAATGTTTTTCCTTTCATTAAGCCTAGAGTTTTAGAAGGAACTAGGTGGCTCAGATTAGAGCAGTGGGCTTTCTGACTACCTGAAGACCTCCAATTGTCTCAACTATAAAAGAGGAATAATAGTATCACTTACCTCCTAGGACTGTGGTGAGGACCAAATGAAATAATATGCGAAGCTATGAGTATAGTACTATACAGCAGGTGATTAATAAAAGCTTGTTCCATTGCTCCTTCTTGACTTCCTTGCAGTTCTCTGGAACCAACACAACAAAAATCTAATACCACAACTTTTCAGTAAGTCTTTAAATACTTGGTGAAATCTATTATATGTTATCTAAAACTTTCCTTCTCTAGGCTAAATATTCTTATTTTTTCCAAATAGTTCTTATAACTCTGTGTGTATGTGTGTATGTATGTGTGTGTATGTGTGTGTGTGTGTCTGTGTGAGAGAGAGAGAGAGAGAGAGAGAGAGAGAGAGTGAAGAAAAGACTCTTTGGGAATTCTACTGAAGTATATGTACTCCTTGTAGAATTATGTTAATGTATTAAATGAAATACATAGAATTACAAAGGAGGGCAATTATATTGAAATAAAGATGATTTTTTTTTCCCATCTATGGTCATGGACTCCTTGAAATCCACCATGGAGTTTACAATAAGAACTCATGTATAAAACATGTACTCAAGGCCTTTACCATCTGCATTGCTCTCATTTGTATGCTCTCAATTTAATAATTCAATTCAATAAGTGCTTATTATTACATCAGTAAGCACTCTCATATGTACAAGGGGGCCTGCTACTACACATTTTTAGATATGCATTTATAAAAAGAAAGCAACTTTTCAGCAGTCAATAAGCAACATTTGAGGGTTTAATCAAGCACATGTATTATTCACATAATACAGGGGAATAAGTCAGCACCCTGACCTTAGAGAAAATTCAGAGAAAACTAAATCAACAGAAAGCACTTCCAAACATTCAGACATAAGCAATAATCATAAACCAACAGACAAATCCAACTGTCTTACCAGAGACAGAAGCACCAGTATCTGGGTTTTCAAAGCCAGGGACTCTCCTTAGCAACTTCCTAGAGTCCAGTCTGGCCAAACAAAATACTTCCAGTCAGTAACCCAGCCAGAGGCCATTACAATCCTTGAGAACCAGCACCTCATTAGAAAATTAACAAAAGGTATGGGTCTTCCTATAAATCTTACCAGGCCCATTAATGGGTGGGGAAGATCTTTCCATTAAGAAGCAAAATTATATTAACAATAAACAAAAATGCATTATCAATACAATTATATACCTACTACACAACAACAACCAAAGTACCAAGATATATGTCACATAGAAAGACAAGAAAGAAAAATTTCTTCCCCTCAAGGACCATATTTCATAATATTATACATACGTACATATATATATGTATATATATATACATATATATATATATAGGTAAGTAAATACTTAGAGGAGAGAAAAAAGTTAACAAGGAAAGGCACCCTCAGATGAGACTTGAAAGATCTCTAAGAAGTAGATTTCAGGAGGACATAAGTCTCAAGCATGGGAAGACAGCCTCTGCAAAGTATAGAGGGGAAAGATGGGATATAATTTTGGGAAATTTCTAATAGGTCAGTTTGATTCAAATGTGGAATTAGTAAAGGGGAGGATAGTATATATGATGCATAGCTCAAACCCTCCGCAAAGACTATTGTTAAATAAACCCAGAAAAGTCACTTTTATCCATTATTTTGTTGCTCAAATCCAGAGTTTACTCTGGGGAAAATGCCAAATGTGGAGTTAATGTCTAGACTTCAACAGATATGGATATATGTACTTTGCAGTTCTCATATGATCACTCAGTATAGAAATGAATATGGGTAGAGGACAACCTTTATTTCACTCAATAGAAAAGGTAAAGGATGTGAAGAATGCACAGCAGCCCAGAAAGCACATAAAGTCCTTGTCTTAGTCTATTAATTCCCGTCAGAAGGAGACTGAATGTGGAATTATCTTTGGTATTGCTTCTACATCTAAAAATGCTCTTCATAAATATGATATTCAGAAGGCAATACAGTTCTCCAGAGGGAGTGTGACCAGAAAAAAGTACAGTGAGGATTTTGCCTCCCTGTATCAAATGTAGCTTGATGGGTACAGGGAATTAATATAAGCCAAAGAATTTCCTTTAGATGATCTTGGCCAAAGTTGGCAGGAAATGGGCAGAGAAGGAAATTAATTTTAGAATGAAAAATCTGTCATCATTTCACTATTAGTAAAATGCACTATCATTTTTCCTCCAATAGTACAAAGGAAATTGTACTTTCAATGATTATTCTGATATCAAAATGCCTAAAAATTAATTGACTCTGAAAACATATATTTTAAAATGTTAAAAAATTGGTGATGTTATTGGTTTTTACCAGTGGTAAGAATTAATATTTATATAAACCTGGAATCACAAAAATTTATGGAAAGGCTTAATGTAGAATTAGAAAACATCAAGGAATGTTTTCATTAAAATCATTAAAATATTCTTTAGTAATTAATATCATAGGGAGACATATATTTTAGAAATTAAGCCTAAACATTCAAAAGGAAAAATATATTTTGTGTTATCTTTTGTCATTTAGTGATTTTTAAGCAAAAATCTTTTTAAAAGGTACATATAATCACTTAATATATATGTGCGTATAATATTATCTATTATATATATACATGTACATATGTATGCATCAATATTTATGTTTGAATCTCTAAATTCATGCTGAGAAAAAATGAAATATAAGATCCCACTTTAAATAATAATTTTTGTATCTATCTTACTTGTTTAAGCATGAAAAATTGCCACTATAAAGGGGGTGAGGAAAAATAAAGTCTATTACCAGCATGTATTTGAATTTGGACCTATTTTCCTTCATTTTTATTTTATTCTATTCCATTTGTAGGCATAAAATGGGCTGGATGTATCATCTGAGGATGGCAGCTCCACAGGCAGCCCACCGAACTGCTAAAATAGTCTTTGTATGTGTTTATTTATATTTGCAATTGTATTTCTCATGTTAAGAATACACAACACAAGCTTTCAACAGTTGGAAACAAAAGTAAAAAAAAAAAACAATATGTGTGTATTCCATGTGTCATTAACATATTTTATCAGGGATTAACAATTTTGTAACACACCTGTAAATGATGAGGGGTGGGGAGGAATCTGAGAGATTCTAAACCAATAGGAGTTGTGTTTATGTGTATGAAGTTAAGGGAGGAATCTGGCCTTCATATAGTAGATAGTTTAATGAAATAACTTGACAGATGGAGCTTATTGAATCAAATAAATACGACTGATCATTGAAAAAATGATGCATGTGGTATTATAAAATGCTGGCTTGCCAAAGGACTGACAAGGTAATTTAATTGTAGATAAACTGCATGCCTAAGAGAGGTAAGTGTATCCAAGTACAATATGTTGTTTGCTCTGAGATAGTCTCATTCTGTTTAAATTATCTATTAGATATAACCTCCGGCTAAAGCAGGTAAGTACAAGATTTACTTAGGTGCCTATACATATAAGGATTAAATGGACAAACTGGTCTCAGGAAAACTAGTCTGCTCAGTGTGGTCTACTAGCCTCCCTGTCAAATACAAAAAGCCGCAGAAAAAGAAATGACAGCAACGCAATTGTAGAAATAAAGGCAGAGTATTTGCATCATCAGACAGATTAAACACCAGCAAAGAGTTGAAGAGGTCATGAGAAGCACACTGATGAGAATTTCCCTATAGTTCTCTTTGATCTAGTTTTCTTTTTATGTCCAGTCTTTTTCTGAACCTCTTTGGACTCTTGCCTTGTTATTTTCTCTTAGTCCCTATAGAGTATGGAAAGCAGCTGTCAGTTTGAACAGAATTGACCTTAGAAATAGATTTTCCCCCTTTTTCTGCTAATGGTGATAACATTCTTCTGGGTAACACAGATTTGAATACTAGAAACTATATTTGACTTACATTTTCAATGTTCACCTCTGATGGCTGTTTATTCATTTGACAAACATGTCAGTTCTCTATATATTTTAGAAATGAAACCTTTCTCAGAGAAACTTTAATTTTGTTTTATTTATTCTTGATATATTTCACTTTATTTAGTTTAATCCAATGTTCTAGCTCATCAGAATATTTGTGAATATTGATTCAGACATTTAGAATGTTAGCCATCCCTCTCTCTTTTCTGTAATCTCCTAATTTGTTAATCATAACATCTATACTTTTAATAAAATTATTGAAAAAATGTTAAAGAGCCTTGAGTCAAGTGTCCCTGAGACACTACACTGGAGACCTCCTTCTATGTTAATATTGAATGATCAACAACTGATCTTTGGTTCTACGTGTTTATTTGGTTTCAAATATTTATAATTATTTCTTTATCCATTCCTCATTGTTTCAAACATTTTTCAAGAATAATATGACAGAATTTTTCAAAGACTTAGTTAAAATGAGGGTAAAGCATACTTAGAACATTTAACTGAACTACTAGTATAATGGTTCTGTTAAAAACAACAAGAAAAAAGGAAGCACAACTAGGTCTCAATTACTGCATGTAATCAATCCCCTGAAGTGGTGATATGTATTCAAATTCACACTATATGAAGTTCTAATTATGTAAAATATTGTCATTGGTTTCAGTCCAATAGAAATACACAGTGCCAATTTTAATATTACAGTCAGTTCTGGGAAACTCATTATTCACACTCATGGGGACCTAGCTCTAAGGTTAGTCTGACATGAGCTGTTCTTGATGAAACTATGTCTTCTCTGTGTGATTACTACTTCATCTCTAAAGGTTGACAAATGATCAGTTTAACAAAACTCAGATAAATGCCTGAAATTGACATCAATCTGACTGATCTATAGTTTGTACACTCTAATTTCTTCTCTTTGAGTTAAATCAAAAGTATACCAAGATAGACAGGTGACATAGTGGAGAGAGATGTGGACCTGGAATCATAAAGATCTCAGTTCAAATCCAGACATGCCAACATTTACTAGCTATACTGTGACCATGACTAAGTCATTTAATCTCCGTCTGATTCAGTTTCCTTATATGTGAAACAGAGATAATATAATAGCTCCTACTTCCCAGGCTTCTCATAAGGATAAAATGAGAACATTTGTAAAGAACTTGGCAAACCTTAAAGAACTATATAAATACCAGTTATTGTTATCTTTTATTAAATCAGAACAACATCTGTCCTCTAAATCCATAAAATCTTACAAAATCTTCATAATCTTTCAAAGATCACAGTTAGTGGCTCAGTAATTGTCTCTGCAGGTTTTTTCATTACCTTAGAATATTATACATATGGTCTAGGTGGTTTGAATTTAACAAGGGTAGCTAGATGCTCTTTTAATGTTTTCTTATTTCTCTCAGCTACCAAATCCCTTTTATCCATATTTGTTCTATCGTTCCCATTCCAAAGTTCATTTTCCTTGGCAAAGAAACAAAAGAACTTTAAGAGTTGAGTAGCTCTGCCTTCTCCTTGGGTTGGATTATAATTGTCTAACCCACCCCAAATTATGCCCTTATCCCTATTATGGTTCTTCTTGCCCTCAGTGTAACCAAAGAAAACTTCTTATGGTTGACCCAGTCTTGGGTCAGCAGAATGAGCTATAAGCTAAAATAATAATTATGTGCATATGCACATATAACATCTGTGTGTACTATATATTTATGTGTGTAAACTATACATAAAATATGTGTATATGTGCATGTATATATACATATATGTAATGTGCATGTGTATATGGACACATGTACACATACATATATGTAATGCCACGCATTTTACTATTGCCTTCATTCTTGCATTGTGCCTTCTGTTTACTTCCAAGTGCTATTTTTGTCTACATTATAGCTACTCTGTATAGTATCTAGCTTGGTAGAAATATATACATATCTATATATACATTATATATATGCATATATGCACATATATCATAATGTAATATTCCCCCTTCCCTCATTCTTTTCATTTGAATTTTTGTTTAGATTTACAAAATTTTAGGTAGTCATTAAAGTATGCCAATTCACCCTACTTTATTAAGTACCTACTATGTGTCAGGCATGGTGTTAAGCATTAGGGATAGAAAGGGAAAAGAGGTTTTGCTTTCAAGAAGTTCACGTTCTAATGAGTGAGTCAACAAGAAAATATAAAAATGTATATAAATATATATAATGTCTACATACACATACAAAAAAGGTAAATACAAAATACATTGGAAATAATGAACAGAGGGAAGGCACTACAATTAAGGAAAGACTTCCTGTAGAAAGTAGTGATTTTTTCTAGTGCTTGAAGGAACCCAGGTAATCAAGGAAGCAGGGATGAAGAGGGAGAAAAAACTTAAGTTATGGAAGACAATGAAAACGTTTAGAGAAAGGAGAAATGGAATTCCTTATTTGAAGATCAGCATAATTTTTTTCTTCCTGTATTAGGTATGAATATTTCTCTGACTGGGAGTCTTCTATACTTTAAGATACCCTTTAGAAATCTAAACTCCATTCTTAAGTGTCTTTATCTTAATCAGTTGTTCACTTTCTAAATCTATTCTTTCCTTTTTTACCATAGTAATTGAAAAAGACTTCCTTCAAAGGAAAACAAAGAAGGAAATACACTCCTCAGGTCAACAGTTTCTTTCCAAGATTTTCTGTTTGGTAATGCCTCCTTGGTTGTTTGTAGTACAATTATTTGCATCCTTGTGACAAATTAAAAAGGCTTAGAAGTTTCATATTTCATCAGTCAATCAGATCATGCAATTTTGATGGTAAGGGACCTGTCCAATGGGTCAAGACTATGTTTCCTTTCAGATGAATAGAACTTTATCAAAGCCTCCATGTGGTATAAAAGGTGAGATGCACAAGAGGAGAAGTATTGTGTCAATTATTTGGGGAACACTGTTAAACCTTTGAATTTTATTACTTTTCCATATATGCATGTGTGGGGTAGTAATAACCATCCTATACCTCATACGATTGTTTCCTTGATTTCTTAAAAAGGAACTGGGAAACCTGTTATTCCATATTCATAGCAATCTGTTGAATGAAGAAACTTCAGTTTATCCCTGGAATGCCCTCTTTCCAGGTGAAGGATGCTACATAACATTGTCCAAGAAATGTCTTGATAATAGGTAAGGGAAATCCAGTAGAGAGACTAGAACAAGCACAGATATTTCACAAGTGACTCTAATTGATGAACTATATTTTCAGAAGAAGATTTTTTTGCTGCATTACTGAGGCATTCGAAAAATATTGCCAACTTTCTTTGCTCAGTTCCACAAAATCTCAGTGACTGCTTTGATGAAAGAAATGTAGTCTTTAATAATGGGAAATTGTTTTTTAATAGGAGAAAAAGTCACATGAAACCCAGAGTCAGAGCTTAGTCTGTTTCTCATCTAGTGTACCTGTCTTGAGGAACAAGGACCAAGTTTACCAGTGACCTTCAAAATTCTGGCCTATTGGAAAGATTCATCTGAATATTGAGCCACCCTTTGATGTTACATGAATGAAACTAGTGCTGTGATAGTACTAAACAAAATTGTGAACCTAATCCCTGTCCTCCTCTACTAAGAGACTGAGGTGGTAGCACAAAGGAATGAGGCATTATACCTCCCCGATGTTTATGGAGGAAAACTATATTTCTTCTTGCTTATACCTGTGTGGTCCATTGAATAAAGAAGTATGCCTGCAGTTAGAGATCTGAGATCAAACTTGGCTTCAGATATTTACTAGCTGTGTGACTCTGGGCGAGTAACTTTTAACTTGTGTGCTTCAGTTTATCTGTTTGTAAAATGGGGATAATGTTTGCAACTACTTCCCAAGGTTGTTGTAAAAATCAAATGAGATAATTACAGAGCATTTAGCAGAGTGCCCGGCATATAGAAAGCAGCATGTAAGTGTTAGATACTATTGTTACTATTGATAAGTAAATATTCCTTCATAAAGGTCAATGTATGTTAAATGGATCTGAAGTGCCAGACCTTTCACGCATGCATTGGGGATAAACACAATCATCATGGTTTCTAGTCTACATCAGAGAAAAAAAAACCCTCAGCCTCCTTCAGTTACCTGAAAATTACTAGGGAGTGATGTGCAGCAGGGTGGCCTTGAGTCGACAATACTGCACAAGATGTAAGCAATATTAGGTGATATTTATCAAAGTAAAATCTAGCAGAGGTCAATAAATCAGGAGTGACTTATCTTTTGGGGAGCTCAACAGAAATGTTTCAATTTCCAGTAAATCCAGAAATTGTTGTGGGACGGGGCTAGTCATGAATTTCATATGCATGTGCCATAGTTCCTCTAGGGGGTAGATCCTTCTTATCTTGACTTTGTATCTTAGGATCTGCTATAGCAATATTCTATGAACTCAATACTGTCTTCTTTTCTTTGTTTTCTTTTCTTCTTATTGTCAAAAATGTTATTATGATTGATTTTCCCATGCCAGAAATCAGTCCCAAAGATGTCTTCCATAGATAACAACAAAGGACAAAGCTCCTTATTCCACCCCCTCCTCAACTCTGCTCAATTCCCTATTATTTCTTAGTTCAAGGAGAAAATTACTGATTATCATCCAGTCTTACACACAGCTGGCTACAGCAATGCTTTGCCTGAGAGCCATGCAGAGAGATGACATACTAGGGGATTAGTAACTGTGTCTTTGCTCTCTGAGCAATCCCTGCTCACCCAAAGAGAGGAGGAAAAAAGCAGTCAGGAGGGTGGAGAAGAAGGGGACTGAGGATAAGGAGAGCAAACCAACTCTGACCTTCAGGAAGATTCCTTCCAACTCCTCAGTCTCTCAACCAGGGACCAAAGCCCTGGTCTCACCATCGTATTATTCGCAAGACCAATATCATAGCTTTGCTCCTCTGATTCGTTCCAATTACTTCCTTGAGGCAAATCTTTGGACTCTCCCACTGATTGATGGTCGCATAGAGAAAAACACACAAACAAACAAACAAACAAGTTCTCTCCACTTACAAGAGAAAATTTACAAATGGTACAGTGTAATTCAGTGCGCTAATGTTTCCCCGCTGAGGAAGAAATTTCATTTAGGAGTAATTTTATCTTAACTCCAGGAAGTCTTTCCCTTTTTGACATACGAGACACTTCAACTCTGGAAAAGAGCTGATTACAGAGTCGTGTTTGCTATGGGCTGTCAAATGTCTTCGAATTTCTCTGCCATGCAACCACCCATAGGGTCACAGACTCTTGGTTCTCCCCAAGACTGAGTTTGCACCAGAGAAAAGGAGACAGTTATCAAATATCCATTTACTTCTTTGTAAAGAATGGAACCAAAGAATTCAGAAGTGCAAATAAATTTGGGGGGGGGTCTAGATTTGCTAGGTTGACTATCTGTGATGATTAAATGTATCAGATAGTTACGCTATCTGAGAACTCAAGTTGCCCTCTAGGAAGGAAATAAGCGTTTACTAAGCACCAAAATCTGACCTAAGTGCTTTACAGTTATTGTTGTATCTGATTGTCACAACAACCTTGGAATGCAGAAACTGAGCCTGGAGACAGGAAGGTCTGAGTTCAAATTTGGCCTCAGGTCCACCCAGTTTTCCTCCCATGTCCAGTTTTCTACCTACCAGGCCATGTAGATGCTCCTATGATCAGAAACTTCGTTTTAAAACTCTACTTTCCAACTTCTTTCCAAAGGAAAATCTACCATATCTCTGTTTTCTGTGTAACCTGATAAAGATCAATGAATGTGTCAGGCCATATTGCTTTACTTCTAGACAAAGAAGTCCATTTTGCTCACTTCTTTTTGTCAAATACAAGCTACATTAATTTTAAACTATTTGACTTTGTTTTTATAAATGAAAAGTAAATTACCAAGAATTTTAGCCCGAAATTGGACAACTTTATTCCATTAGTAAGGGTAGCAACTTTATCTAAATGGTTCTCAAAAGACCAGTACAAAACATTCATCAAATCGCTATTATCACAATTAATTCTGACACTATTTTGATAGAAGACTCAGGATATCTGAAACATATCTTCATTGATGGGTCTAGTGACAATGCTCTTTTAGCAATCTTTGCTTGATCAATGAATTTAGGCCTTAGAGATCTAGCATTTACTTATTCCAGCCTGTAATTCTGGGATATCAGAGTGAGTGTATCATCCTAAAGGCATTAAATGCAATTAACTCTTTGGCAGCGATGTGGCAGGGGTTGATTTCAACAGCCTCTTTGTTTGTTTGTTTCCAGTTTGAATTCAGAGTGCAAAAGTGCTGGATGCTATTGATCAATCCAGTAAATGCTGTGTGACTGCAGTGAGTAGCCTGGAAATAACTCATCACATCACTGGCTTTACTGCATTCCAAGGTATTCATCGCTGGACACAGAGCATGGATGTTTTGTCTAGTACTTTTGCTCTTTCCTTCCCATGATAGAATTCTGTTTAAAGGAGCAGAGGAACTGCTTCAGAGATATGTTTTTCTAAACCTTGAGCAAATTACTTAGGTGATATACCCAACATGAACTAGGGAGAAAGAAGAAGAAGAAGAAGAAAAGAATGAATGGCCTAGCTCATGTGATTTAAAATTATTGTTATTTTTTCCTGGCTTTGACTGCTTAGTGGTTTCATGGTATCAGTATTATGACATTGACAGTATTGATTAAATTTTAAAACCTGTATAAAAATAAAAACTTCATGTATTTTATTGATATTTAAGTGGAATCAGAGGAGAATTAACTTCCCAAATCTCTCTCCTCTGAAGGAAGGATCATACTTTTTTTCTTGATTTCTTCATTGAAGTAATTATTTCTGACTTCCAATTGTCTGAATATACTTTCGAAGAGGAGTTAATCAGAGGAATCCTTGATTAACAAGTCCTGAGGAATGGATATTATACCACAAATGTAAGAGTTGAAGAGTCTGGGGTCAGTGGTGTGCAAGATATGATTTTTAAAACAATTAATTTTTTTAAGTTAATTTATTTTTATTTTTCAACATTTGCCTCTGTTTTAAATTTTCTTCCCCTTCTTTCCCACGCCCCTCTCCAAGTTGGAATGCAATCTTAAATAGTCTCTGCATATTCCTATTAAATATTTTCACATCAGTCAGGTTTTCTGGAAGAAAAATATAAATGGGAGGAACATTAAAAAAATAAAACAAAATAAAAAGAAAATAGTCTGCTTCACTCTGCATTCTGACTCCATAATTCTTTCACAGAATGTGGATGGCATTTTCCATCATGAGTCTTTTGGAGTTGTTTTAGGCACTTGCATTGCTGAGAGGGTCTGTGTCTATCAAAGTCAGTCATGGCACACTGTGGCTACAACAGCATACTTTTACAAAAGCTCCAACATCAGTAGGGCTTTACAGATGAAGGATTCAAATGCCAAACAAATCCCTGGCAATCAAGGAGATCTGGATTTTGTGACTTACGCTTTGCAGATCTGAGATGAAAGTGAAATACAAGGTGTCCAGTTTCACAAAGTTGTCTTTGCCTTCATTAAGGGAGAATAATTGGTGGAAGAGGTTATTTGACATGTTTTATATTTCTATATCTGTTAATATGAGTTTATAAGTCTCTTGCTCTCCCTCCTTCCCTTCCCTCCCCCTCAAGACAGTAAGTAATTTGATATAGGTTATCAACGTACAATCATGTGAAATATATTTCCACATTTATCATGTTCTGAAAGAAGAATCAAAACAAAAGGGAAAAACCACAAGAAAGAAAAATAAAAAGAAACAAAAATTGAAAATAGTATTTTCCATCTGCATTCTGATACATAACTCTTTCTCTACATTTGGTTAGCATCTTCTATCACAAGAATTTTTTTTCAATCATCTTGAGTCATTGTACTGCTTAGAAAAGCTAAGTCTATCAGAATTGGTAATCTCACCATGTTGCTGTTACCATGTATAATGTTCTGCCTTTTCTCCCTTGACTCAGCATCAGTTCATGTAAATATTTCTAGGTCTTTTCTGAAACTTACTTGCTTATCATTTCTTACAGAATGGTAGTATTCCATTACATTCAGATACCACAACTTCTTCAGCCATTCCCCAAATGATAGACATTCCCTCAGTTTCCATTTCTTTGCCACCACAAAAAAGCTGATAAAAATATTATTGTACAAATAGTCTTTTTCATTTTTATGATCTCTTTGAGATACAGACTTAGAAGTGGTATTGGTGGATCAAAGGGTCTACATGGTTTTATAGTCCTTTGGGCATAATTCCTAATTGTTCTTCTGAATGGTTAGAGTAGTACACAAATCTACCAACCATGATTTAGTGTTTCATTTTTTTCTACATATTCTTACACATTTATCATTTTCCTTTTCTCATATTGGCCAAGATGTGAGGTGGCATATCAGCATTGTTTTAATTTGCATTTCTCTAATCAAGTGATCTATAGCTTTTTTTTTCACATGACTATAAATCACTTTAATTTCTTCATCTGAAAACCATCTGTTCATAGGTTTTTGCAATTTTTCAATTTGGGAATGACTTTTATTCTGATAAAATTGGTTAAGTTTTCTATGTTTTAAAAATGAGGTCTTTATCAGAAATACTGGCTATAAAATTTGTTGGAAAAAGCTTTCTGTTTTCCTTCTAATCTTCGTTCCTTTAGTTTTGTTTGTGCAAAACTTTGTCAGTTTAAGGCAATTGAAATTATCAGTTTAGCATTTCATAATATTCTCAGTCTCTTCTTTGGTTATAGATTCTTCCTTTCTCCATAGAACTGACACATAAACTATTCCTTGCTCTCCTATTTTTTTATATCATTACTTATGTCTGCATTGTACCCATTTTGATCTTATCTTTGTATAAGGTATGAGATATTCATCTATGCCTAGTTCCTGCTATACTATTTTCCAGTTTTCCCATCAGTTTTTGTTTAAACAATGTTCTTATCCCAAAAACTGGAGTCTTTGGGTTTGTCAAACAGTAGATTAGTACAGTCTTTGACTACTCTGTTCCACTGATTCACCATGCTGTTATTTACCAGTACCAAATAGTTTTGAGGATTGCTATTTTATAATATAATTTTATATCTGGTGTGGCTAGACCACATTCTTTTGCATTTTTTCCTAAAGATCACCATGATATTCTTGACTGTTTTTCTTCTAGATGAATTTTATCATTTTTTTTTTGCTTCAACAGTTTGATTAGGCTGGCACTGAATAAATTCATCTAGTTAGAATTGCCATTTTTATTACATTGACTTGACCTATCCATGACCTATTGCTATTTTTCCAGTTGTTTAGATCTGACATCATTTGCTTGAAAAGGGTTTTGTAATTGTGTTTATATAGTTCCTGGGGTTGTCTTGGCAGATATACTCTCAAGTATTTTACACTGTTTACAATTATTTTAAATGGAACTTCTCTTTTTAGATCTTGCTGTTGGGATTCGTTGGCAATATTTAGAAATACTGATGATTTGTGTGGGTTTATTTTATATCCTGCAACTTTGCTAAAGTTGTTAATTGTTTCAATAAGTTTTTTTAGTTGATTCTCTAAGTATGCCATCATATCATCTGCAAAGAGTGATAGTTTTGTTTCCTCTACTTCCTTCAATTTTTTCTTCTCTTTTGGCTGAAGCTAACATTTTCTGTACAATATTGGAAAATAGTGTTGATAATGGACATCTTTGTTTCACCCCTGATCCTATTGGGAAGCTTCTAGCTTATCTCCACTACATATAATGCTTTCTGATGGTTTTAGAGAGATACTGCTTATTATTTTGAGTAAAATTCCATTTATTCCTGTGCTCTCTAGTGTTTTCAATAGAAGTAGGTGATTCATTTTGTCAAAAGCTTTTCCTGTTTCTACAGAGAGAATCATATGATTTCTAATGGTTTTGTTATTGATATGGTCAATTATGCTAATAGTTTTCTTAATATTAAATCAGACCTGCAGGTTATGGTACCCCACTAATATAGTTTTGTTGTCTATTTCTTCCTATAATTCACTTAATTTCTCTACTAAGAATTTGGATGCTATACCATTTAGTGCATATGTGTTTAGTATTGATATTACTTTATTGTCTATTGTACCTTTTAGCCAGATGTAGTTCCATTCCTTTTCTCTTTCAATTAGATCTATTTTTGTTTATTCTTTGTCTGAAATCAATATTTCTTCCCCTTCTTCCTTCTTGCTTTTTTTTTTACTTCAAGTGAAACATAATATATTCTGCTCTAGCTTTTAACCATTATTCTATGTGTGTGTCTCTGTTTCAGATGTGTTTCTTGTAACCAACATATTGTAGGATTCTGGTTATTAACTCACTCTTCTATCTGCTTCCTTTTATGGGAGAGTTCATCACATTCACATTCACAGTTATGACTATTAACTATATATTTCCTTCCATTCTATTTTCCTCCCAGTTTGTACTTTTCTCTCTCCTTTTACCTTTTCCCTCCTCACCAGTGTTTTGCTTCTGAATATCTGTCTCCCTCTGTCTATCCTCCCTTTTATATACTCCCCTTTTCCTTTCCCCTCTCTTTGTCAGCCCTGCTTTTGTGTTTTCTTGCCCCTTTGCTCTCTGTATTAATAAGTACCCTGGCATCCATGGGGCAGGGGAAGGGCCTGCTATGACAGGTTTTTAGATCTGCATTTATAAAAGGTAAGGCAACTTTGGAGGGGTCAGTGATCACTTAAATTACAATCAACATACAGGGAAAATATAAACAGAGAAATAAAGACCAACAGGCAGGGCTCTTACTGCCTGAATTGAAGCAATATTGCTATACACTTTACATACATCCCTGGATGGAGAGAGTTTTTGTATCTGAGTAGTTGGAGGGGGAGGTCCAGAACATATGGACACTTAGAGTCTTGACTAGGTAATCACATGATCCTTCTCATAAATGAAACCCCAAAGTAAAACATCAACTTTCCAGTATATACAATGAAAATACAGCTCCTGATTTTCTCAGAGTCAGTGGACATAAAACTTACATGACTCAGCACAACTGTGAAATATCAGGGTTCAAAGGAGATTTAACCTTCAGATGCTCACAATTTAGTCTGAGCCTGGAAAACAACTCCAAACAAACAAATCCCACTTTTCTTACTGTTATAGACTCCTACTTCCATGAAGGAATATGTATTTTAATATGTATACACATATTAATTACAATTGATATGTACATAATAAAATATGTATTTGATTTTTTCTTTGAGTCAAATCTATCAAGTATACTGCTTTCCTATTTTCCCTCTATTGTAATAGATCTTTTGTGCCTCTTCATGTGAGGTAATTTACCCTATTCTGCCCCTCCACTCCTCTTCTTCAAGTACATTGTTTTTTTTAACATACACACACACACACACACACACACACACACACACACACACTCATATGTCTATCACATCAAAGTTAACTTGTACTCCCACACTCCATCTATGTGTACTCCCGCTAACTGCCATGATAGAGATACATTTCTCAAGAGTTATAAGTATCATTTTTCCAAGTAGAGATGTAAACAATTTAATCTAATTGAGTAACATTTTTTTCCTGTTTTTCTTTTTATACTTCTCTTGAGTCTTTTATTTGATGAATGAATTTTAATCATATCTGTAAACTCATCTACTAAGGTGGTTGAGATCACTCTATTGCTTGAGCTCAGGAGTTCTAAATCACAGTAGGGCTAAAACCAAACAAGTGACTACTTTAAATTCAAAACCAATATAGCAAGCAACCAGGAACAAGGTTCTGCCAGGCTGCCTAAGGAAATATGGTTTAGTCCAGGCCATAAATAGAAAAGGCAAAAAAAATATCATTATGATAAGAAGTGGGTGATATGGGGAAACCCAATCTCAAAAAACATGTATCAAAATATATTTTTTTCAGGTTCATGGACTCCAGGTTAAGAACCCTTTCTCTATAGTATTTTTATCTTACCCTCTTGTCATCCCATCTTTTCCTGTGCCACACTCCTACTCTTTTCTTTATCATCTATTCTTTATCATCAGGATGAGTTTTGATTACTTCACCCTTTCCTGTTTTCCTAGCCCAATCTCTCTTCTGTGGTTTAATAGTATTTCATTTAGAATCTTTCACTATAGTTTACCAATTCAAATTTATACCACACTTTAACCTTGAATCCCTTTTTTAACTTTCATTTTGTCATGCTTTTTCTTTAAAAAAAAAATGGAATTCAGGTTTACTGCAATCATCTATCTTTTCAGCTCCTATTCACCTGCTGTTGAATGATTTGGGGACAAGGTATGCAACTCTGCTAAATAGGTCTAATAAATATCTCCATTTATCGAATCCCTCAGGGATGCATATAAATCTCTATATTCTTGTTGACTCACTCTTGATCACAGTCACCATAATATTTTTGGCAAACCTTCCCTTCTCTCCCCATCATCATACCTACCTACTCCCTCTATTGGCAGAGAACAAGGCCTCATATTCTACTAAGAAACGCTGATAACCCTAAAATGCTCTCTTCTACTCAGTCATACTTCAAATCCCCTTAATGCTGCTTCTAATTTCTTTCTGTTTTGCTCTAATCTCTACAAAAATGGTTGCCTTTTCCTTTGCTAAAGTCTACCCCTTTTCTTAGGTCCATGCTCTGCATTCCCTTATATCTCCTAGAGGAACCTGACCTTTTGTTCATTCTGCTTCTTTCTCTCTTGAGTCTTTGTCTACCTATTCTTTCCTTTCTTCCTCCAGACATTCTGATTTCCCCCATTTGAAACTAGGAGGCAGAATTGCATTCCAGCGTGTGGGAGTTAATCTGTATCATCATAACACAAGACTGGTCCCAAGGTAATGATTTCCTTTTTTATTTCAGTTGATTGATGGGTCAATTGGTTTTCTATTTGTTAAGAACCAGTAAACTCCATTTTTTTTCATCATCTGTAATTTGTGATCACTCTCACATTGAATCTACTAAATAAAAAGATAAGGTGCCTTACACATAGTGGGTATTTAATACATTTGTGGAATTACTGTACTGAATTATACATATATGTATATATATATATATATATATATATATATGTGTGTGTATATATACATATGTGTGTGGGTATTGATTCAGGTTTGAAAAACTTGGCAAATTTTTCAGAGAATGCTTTTTTTCTATTTCTGTTTCTCTTGCAACAAATATTTGTGAATATATTGCAATAATATCATGCCTTAATAGATCATGGGAGATTCGATATTGACATACTTCTATAACTATTTACTTTTGAAGAGGATTATTTCTTCAAATAAAGTAATGGTTAGAGGAAAATAATTTTTGTTTTTCTGGGAATTTTTTTTATTCTTTGTTTTCTTAATTCCAAATATAAGATGTTATTAAATCTATCAGATGAGTAACTTTTTTTTCATATGTTGAATTCTGTGTTTTTGGTTTCCCAAAAAAGGGAGGGAGGAGTGGAGTACAAATTTTATGAGTCTGATGATCAGAGTGTCTTTCTAAACCCTCATTGTGACCCAGTTGAACTTGACCAACTGGGGAAGGGTTAGAGGAAGGCAGCAGTAGTAGAATTGAGCAAAGAAACCCCTTCATCTCAGGCCCAGACTCTTGGAATCAAATCAGAATCAGGTGAGACCTGATTTTAGGAGACTGAGTCCTTGCACTGCATGAAGGCCTGAAAGAAAAAGTGAGGGTCCATCTTTAAGGGATCCGTGACTGCTTATTGGTTTACATCACCTTATGTGTGATCATCCTTTGTTTTCAAAGAGGACTATGCCATCAGAGAAATGATAACATGTTTTGAGTTAGGGAGGGCTGTGCAAGGACACTAGCCTCACTTCTCCTCCAGAGTTATCTGAATCCAGAGACCAGATATTCATCATGAGATGGACTCAGGATGCACTGGGAGAACTTGGCCCTTCTAAGCCAATTAGGTAAAGAAAAATTACATCACTTACTATGCAACCCAAGGCTCTCATAAGGGTTCCAAGTGCAGAGAAACAAAGATGGTACTGGAGAATCCACATTAAAATTTAAGAACTCCTTTCAATTCATAACAAGATCCTCTTGTTATGCTTTCTACTCCATTGTTCCCAAGTAGATTCCATTCATTCTTCTGCCCTGAACAAAATACTTCATCTGATTTTTTTCTTTTGCCCCTGTACCCCTTTTTTTTCTCATGATTACTCCCCTTATTGTTCCTGAACAGTTATTTGGAGGAAAGTCCTGAGTAGTCAATCTTTATTCTCTGTACTTTGCACATGATTCCTTCTTCACTTAATACTTTTCCTCCTCTCCTTCACTTTTCAGCTCCCTTTTTATTCATTATCTTCTCTTTACAATATAAGCTCCTTGATCTCCATGATGGGACATTCTATTTTGTACCCTCAGTACTTAGTGCAGAGTCTGGCAAATAGTAAGTGCTTAATAAATTCCTTTTAACTTGCTGACTTACAGAGAGATGAAATAGATCTTAGACATCATCAGGATTCTAATTGGTTCCAGCTATTGGAGAAGTCATAGATAAAGAGAATATGATAATAAACCTCTTGGATAAGAAAATAAACAAGGTTATAGCAATAAGTCCTGTGGAATTAATATAACTTTCACAAATATCAGATACCAAATACTAGGAATTAATCAGAATGTAGATATGCTAAAATTTAATTCAATAAGTATTCTCAGCTTATAAATAGGTACTAATGGTAGTAGCTATGTGACTTTCAGCAAGTCATTTAACCTTGTTTGCCTCTGTTTCCTCATCTATAAAATGAACTGGAGAAGGAAATGACAAACAAATCTAACATCTTGGACAAAAAAACCACCAAATGGGGTCATGAAGAGTTGGACATGATTGATATGACTAAACAACAACAACAAAATAAATTTTACTGTAAGTAATGATATAACCGAAATAAAAAATTAATATTAATGTGACTCAATTTTTTTAAAAATGGCAATAACTTTTAAACTATAATTTTACCTTTCCTATATAACTGAGAAGAAATGGAAAAAAGAAATACAGTGATGCATAACTACACAGTCCAGATAAAGATATTTGGCAATTATAAATGGAGATGTCTGCACGAGCAGAGAATAAAATGCTTTGTATTTTTACTTCAAACCATGGACACTTGTCTGGCATATAAATAGATATTTTAGAAGTCTATGCAAGTCAGCCAGAAGTGAATAAATATGAGAATCCTCCTGAGAGACCCCTGTCCCCTTGAGATTTCCTATTTGATTTTCATATCAAAGAGATTTGGCCCAGTATCCTGATGCTGAGCCAGCTGGGCCAAATTGAATATCCAAACATCTTTAGCTTCTCCCATCAAAAGCTGAATTCTTCTCTATGGATGTCAGAAAATAGCAATAATATCCCTATTGAAAGTGCTACCCATCTATTTTTCTGCATTCATGGTTCATGCTTCAATTAATCACATATGTATTGATTTGTCATATTTTCTTTGAATCATATAATGCTAGATTTAAAAAGAGCTTGACATATTGTAGAGTCTAGCCCTCTCATTTTACAGATGAGGAAACTGAGAACAATAAAATTGTCACTGATATACATGCCTATACACACACATCCATATTCATACACATATATGCGGATATGCATACATATCAATACAAGGCTTTACATCTATTCATTTTTCTTTAGTTAGTTTTTATTCTAAACTTAATGTCAAATAAAAGGAACTTTCATATACTGTGCATATGTATGTATATATTACATATACATACACTGAGAAAGACATAAAATATATTGAGATGGATATATACATGTATGTATATAGTTCAGCAGAAAAAAAGAACTGTACATGAAATTGTAAATGTGTATTACATACAGCTTTTTTCTTTCTAAGACTGTAATAATTTTAATATAAATGCTAAATTCTATTTACCTGCAAACTGTCTTGCTTATGATTTCTTCTGTATTTTCTTCTACCCAATTCTATACAATCTTACTTGAATTTCCCAGTGATGTCATAGTTTAAGTACTATACACATTATTATGTCCATTTCTACTATGAGGATACTAAGCTCAGATTAGCCTATGGTCACAGGGTAAGTGTCAAAGGTGGGATTTGATACCAGGCCTTCTTGACTCCCCAGCCAGCACTCTATTATGCCACACCATCTATACATGAAAGGAAATGTTACATAGTAAGAAAGCATGTGTCATAGTGAATATAATGCTGAATTTGGAATCCTGAATCCTGAATTTGGATCCTGCCCCCAAAGTTGAATAACTCTGTGGCTGAGAAGGTTGACATCTAAACCTGAGTTTTTTCATCTGTAAATAGAGGTGATAACACCTGTACTGACACCATCTACACTTTTGTAAGATTCCAATATGATGAGAGATGTTTATGTGTGTGTGTGTGTGATACTAACTTAATACCAGCTACTATTGTTATTTTCAAAGATCCTAAAATGAAATATATGAGCGAATTGGAATGGTAACTCATGTTTCCTGGGCTTTCTCTATGAAACTTTGCTTCTTTGTGTTATACAACAACAGAATTTCACCATTATTTAGTGACCTCTAGTGAGCATAGTACTAAAATAGCTACTGGAAAAATGCAAAATAAGTATAACCTGTGGATCTGCCCTCCAGGGAGCTTATGCTCTAGATGTATATTAAGTTTCACCCTTGAATTAAAATGTTTAATGCTGAGCCTGAAGTCAGGAAGACTCATCTTCCTGAGTTCTAATTTGGCCTCAGACATTTACTAACAATGGGATCCTGGGCAAGTTTGCCTCAGTTTTCTCAAACGAGAAAAGAAAATGGAGAGAGAAATGGTAAACCACTCCATTGCCTTTGACAAAAATGCCACATGGGATCATGAAGAGTCAGGCATAAATGAAATGACTCAAAAGCAAATTTGAAAAGCTTTTGGTACTTAGTTACTTTGGTGGTTTTGGTGGAATGATTAAATAAGCATTTTAGCTGCAAAATTACAGCAATTTTGGTGCTATATGATGCAAGACTAACAAGGTAGCAGCTCACAAAATATACTTCAAAAAGTACATTACAGAGCTGGGTAGCTTCAGTGACTCAGTTTACTAACCAGTGACTTGTCTATGTTTTATTTTGCTTTGTTTTAAATACCTCACACATTATCAGGTAGCTTGAATTATTCAGGGCTCCAAATGGGACAGAATTTTAGACAACCCTGAAAGATAACTCTTTGCAGAGGTATATCATTCTTTGACTGATCCCAGTTTATGTAGTAGTGTGATTTCCTAAGATAAAATATTCTCATTTTCCAAAATTCAAGGGAGAGGCACATCAGTATAGTTAATTTAAAAAAAAAAAGAATTACACTGAAATTTAAAGGAGATTGAAAGGAAAGTTAGCACTTGTTTATATAAAACAGATGAACAATCGCAGAAAATGTTTAGATGTTAAGAAAAGCTTAGGAAATACCTGTCAATTTTAGTTAAATTTGCAGCACCATCTTGTGTCTTCTAATTTCATTGGCATTTGAATCATATTTTTGCTTTTATCTTCAAGGCAAGGTGGCATCCTGTCAGCTGCTGCCCACTGATGACCAATATTAATAAGAGAATCATAGAATATTGAGTATAGAATGCTGATGGAAACTTAAACATTCTAAAGGAAAATGGGGCATTAAAATACGGTGGAAAATGTAATGGTTATGACTTATTTTAAGTTACAACTATCTGTCTAATATGTATAACTTTATTCTTTTGTTGTGATTGATGAATTTTATAAGAGGCATTAATTGAGCTTTGGGCTATGTGTTTCAAAATTGCAGTGGGGATGGTGTTAAGTTTTGTTTTTATAAAGCAGGAATAAAATGATGTAATTTTGGTAATAATTGATTGCTCTGATAAAACAAAAGGAAGAATGGAACAACCTTCTGAAGAAGCAAAATACAAGCAAACAAACAACAACCATGGTGACAAAAAAAAATTAAGTTCTCCTCACTTCTCAAATGCTAAAGTAGCTGATAATGGCTCATCATTGACACTTGTCAGTTCTTTCAGTACCTTATGACTGGTTTGATTTGGGTCTGGTAAGTATGACTTAGAGAAATGCTTGAATATGTTAGATTATTAATATCATAAAATATTTTGTTTATAAATATAACTATTTTTTAAATTTTTAACAATATTAATTCATTATCCTTTTAACAGTCTTGGGAGGTAGGAGATAGTATTATCTCCATTTTACAGGTAAAGAAATTCAGGAAGACTTTATCAGTCATATAGCTATTGTCAAAAACCAGATTTGAACTCAAGACTTGCTCACTCCATCCACGATGCCACCTAGATGTCTTATTCCCTCCTTAGTCACCATTTTCATTCTCTTATTTCCAAATCTATTATCATTCTCATTATCAAACTTAAGTTTAAAAAATATTGAATTGTTCTGCCTTCTCTATAATTTTTGTTTGATTTTCCTCCAGCAGAGACATATAACAGATTCTTAATGAATGCTTCATAATTAATTATTCTTTTCTCTAACATAATTTTTTGTCTCATGTGTTGTCCTTTCCATTCATTATCAGCCTGAGTTCATTCTCTGCTTTCATTTATCTTAAATCTTTCTTACAGGAATATGCTAAACTTTTGTATTTTTTCTGTCCTTACTTTCATCTTTAGTGAGAATTTTCAAAACCTGTGTCTGTATCATTGTCTTTTGATAGGCATGTTCCCTTTCTCATCCTCAGTGAAATGTTCCTGTTTGTAACTTGCAAAACCATTACTGATATGTTCCCTATGCTCCAGCTCACTGACTCTGAAGAAACATTGTCAATAAAAAATACTTACCGATAATCTTTGATGTGTGTGGCTCAGGTGCTAGGAGTCAGGCTGTCTCAGAGAGTCACCACTCTTTTCCTTCTTTAACATTTATGATAACGATTTCCTGTTGGATTTCATTAACTTCCTCCTTAATTTTCTTCCCAAATCCTCTTATAAGCCTGACACTTGTAGAAAGAGTTCATAAAGTCAGCAAGCAGACTCTCAGTAGCCTGGCACTCATACCAAAAGCAGTAAGGCTTGTATAAATTCTGTTCTGTAACATTACAAATGCCATATTGCATGTATACCAACTTAATTGTACAGGTTATTGGAGTATTTAAACTATACGCAAAGTTTATTTATGTAAAAATAACATACAATTAGTAATTTACTGAAAACATGAACTAAGTGCTTTGCCATGGTATTCTTCAACTGCACATTGAGTTTTACCTCATGGTATATATTATTATGCCTCACTTGGCATCTTGATGGCTAGATAGCTATTTTTATAAATGGAGACATAAACAGGACTGTGTTTGTGTAATATACATACGATAAACGGCTATGGCAATATTGAGGAAAAATGGGAATTACTAATTTCAGAGTTGCTTCAATGCATATCACATTGCTGTACGTATGATAGTTTTTGGAAGTAAAAATAGTTAAAATATATTTAACCATTTTTAGTTTACAGAATTATTTTCACGCTACACAATTGAATTTGTGAACATTCCAACAAATAAACTGGCAAAACTAATCATTTCTCTCTTCATCATCTTGCTCTCCTAACCCCTATCTCTACCCTCATGTCTATTTTTATTCTCCCCTTGTGTCTCTATCCTTATCCCTATCCCCTATTCTTGTCCCTATTACTTTCCTTGTCTTCTTTTTTGTCCCTATTTCTATCCCTATCTCTTCATGTCTTCATCCTCATTCTTATCTCTATATTTATTTCTACCATCTCTATATCTCTCTTTTTGTCTCCACCTCTATGTACATCTCTATCCCTATCCATGTATATAAATACATTGCTAAAAATATCATCCCCAGGGATTTGGAGATCCATTTAATGACTTTTCAGTCAGCAAATCCCAAGGGTTTAAGCATTTTCTGGTAACTGAGTATAGTCATAGGATAAATTTCATGCAATAAGACTCACATAACTTTCCTTGAGAGAGAGGGCTAGGGATAGCGTGCTTCTAGGCTTTCAGACACATTTCTAGCTCAGTATAGAGTAATAGAAGTATTAAAAAGATAATACAGTTTTAACAACAACCTTGAAGATTCCCTACAAAGAATATTGAACTAGATTAGAAATCAGTATCTTTTCTGCAGCCCAATTTGGCTTATTTGACAAGAAGTCCAGTCCCCAGTTCCCTATCAATCAAATACAGTCCAATGGAAAGGAAAGGACAGAGAGAGGGAGAGGGAGACAGGGGGGAGGGAAAGAGAGAGAGAGAGAGAGAGAGAGAGAGAGAGAGAGAGAGAGGGAGAGGGAGAGGGAGAGGGAGAGAGGGAGGGGGCGAGGGAAGAGAGGGAGGAAAGAAGGAGAGATTTGTTGCCAGGTGTCAGATGAGGACCCGAAAAAGAGATAGAGATAAGACATAGAGACAGAGAAACACACAGAGATAAATTAAAAATGGAGAAAGAAAGAAGCAGAGACAGAAAGAGATAGAGAGATAAATAGATCAAGACAAAGAGATACAGAAGTACAGTGAGAGGGACAGAGACAAAGAGACCAAGGAAATTGAGAGTGAGAAAGACAGAAGTAGACAAAGCAAGAAAAAGCTTAAGGTGCCCTTGAAGAAAGACAGACCTTGAAAGAGTAGAAGTCCTTCATGTACCTTTTCAATGCTTTCTATTTAATTGTTTATAACCAAATAATCTCCCTTTGAAGATTTGAAGAAAATTTACACCTTTTGTGTTCCAATCTCAGTGACTGATCTGACGATTTGGTTAGTTGCTACCTCCCTTTTGGAAAACTAGAAAAATTTTAAATAAAACTCTCTTTCTATTGCTTCATTGTAATCACACACTTGGTCTAGTCTTTTTCTTTCTGAGGCCTGTTCTTTCTAGAACTGGAGTGTCCAATTAGAGTGAAGAGATGACAGCCATAGGTTTTTGTACTCCAGTGCTTCTAAAGTAATTCTATGTAAATCAACAGTGTCAATATTTTCAAGGGAAGCTAAGTAGATATGCTTCTGACAGTATGTGTATAAATTTGTAAATGTGACTGTGTGCAGGTGGTATTCACATACATACACATCATCTGACATTTTTTTAAAGCAGCAACTGTGAGTTCATAGAATAAGTAACTCCCGGGATGGAAACTTCTTTCGCCATTGGATAACCAATTTGCCTATAATTTATAGTTTTAGGGCATTGCCAAGGGCACTGAGATAATAAAGTGACTTTCTTTTGGTCTTAGTTTATATCACAAAGATTTCTTGGACTTGAGTCTTCCTGTCTTCATGATCACTATTTATTATCTATTATAATGAACATGTGTGACTATATATATCATCTACTATAATAACTATGTGTGACTACATATAATAAATATATGTATGCAAGTGTCATATATTCAGTATTAGGATATTTCTACAAGGTTTTACAAATAACAAAATATGCTTAATTCTTAGTAAATTTTGAATGGCCTTCAAATATCCTTAAACTTCTTTGTCTTTTTTTCTTTTCCTTTTCTTTGGTGTATATGATTCTTGTATAAACTTTCTTTGTCAAGTCAAAACAATTTGAAGATAGATTTTTCTGTTTGAGGATTCCAAGGAGCTAATGCCAAACTCAATCCAATCAACATCTCCTACATATGTTCTTCCTTTCTTTAAGTCAAGAATCAGATCATCTTCTCAGTTACACCTGAGAAAGTTAAAATAAAGAAGTGTAGATCCAACCACCAAACACATCAGCCAATCAAATTGAGAGATTGTGACAGAGAAAAGCAATTCCCCAAGGTTATTGCGTGATGGGAAGACAAGGATATTGCATATTTCTGTATAAGTCTAACAGTGACTCATAAACTATTTTCACCCTGATTGAAGGAAAATGACTTTTACCTCAAAGTCAAAATGTGAATAAAAATAGCAATGGTTGGTTTTCTTTTGATAAGTCATGGAAGAATGGACACTTCCTGCTTACATCATTGTATATAGAAGAAAGGGAAATTGCTTTTTTCTATTTTTTAAAAAGTCAGATTTGGAGTACTGAGTTAACAATGATGATTAGGAACAAAATTTGTACTAAATCTATCAGTAATGTCAATAGCTAGATAAATGTTTAAAAGTGCAAATAAAGTTTGCACATAACTGTGCACTCATATATACTTGATTACAGATAGATAAGATATCTAAACTTTTATTTGATGTTTATAATAAGATATAAAAATAAATGAACAAAAAAGATAAAAATAGATGTTTCCTATGCATACATACATACATGTGTGTGCGTGTGTGTGTATGTGTGTGTTAGATTTGGTTACGGTAAAATAAGATGATTTATGTTTTATTCAGAGATGAAGATGTTAATTGAAGGTATACTTTAATTAGACTCCAGTATAAATCAATACTATTAATGGAATCTTTAGTGATTTCATTTTTGTTTTTCATTTTTAATCACATCTGTATAGAGGCACAAAAAAATGTACAAGGTATAATGCAAATTCATGGGGAAAAGAAAGAACTTTTTAAATGGAACATTCAAGTATATAATAGTGATGGAAAAAAGTAATTTTGTGATTCAGACTTTAAAGAATTCTCTAGACATCAAGATGAAATGATGAAACACAAAAACTACTGTATATATTTTTTCTTTTCTATTTTTTATTGACAAAAGTATAATCAAATATCAGATATGAGCAAATGGAACCCATTGGACTAGAGAGAATAAAAGCTTTATTTATGGCTGAATTAGAATAATAAAAAAGAATGATGTTTATAAATAGAAATCTTAAATGCCCTTGTAGTGTAAAATGACCATTTTATAATACTGTTTAAAAAGCAATCATTGATAACAGAACCTTAAGAGAAGATATTAGAGACTAAAGAGTAAAAGGAACTGAAAAATCAGCAAATTATAATTTTGGAGAGGAAGCATCAGAGGTGCAAAACAAATACAGCTGAGGACTATTAAATACCTATAGAAATAATCTCACATGTCAATATAGGATTCAAAGATTAGAAAATGCTCCATTGCAATTATTTTTAAAAAAATAAGTAAACCCTTCCTAATTAGGAAAGGAAATCAGAAGACATCTAGTGTGATACATACATGACAAAAGAATGCCACCAGAAATTATGCAGTAAATGATAATCTAGTCTTTGCTTCAAGAGCTCCCATAATAGGAAACTTTCTTTGGAGGAAGTCATCCTATTACTTTTAGATAAGAGCTTGTAAGGAAGTTTTCCAAAAATCAAGCCTAAATTTGCTTCCTTGAAATTTACCTACCTTACAAGGTTCTTCACTCTAAGTTTACAGGACAAATATCCTGACCGCCCCTAGGTTCTGTCTTCTAAGCTCTAACCACCACAGGCATATGGTACTTACTCTATATTGCTGTTTTCCATTGTGCCAAAGTCTCGGAACATTGAGAATTATTCCCCCCCCCCATATTTATTAATTTATTTGTTTTCAGTTTTCAACAATCACTTCCATAAGTGTTGAATTTTCTCCTCCTCCTTCCCCCCCGCCAGATGGCATGCAATCTTATATGGGTTTTATGTACATATTCCTATTAAATACATTTTCACATTAAACATGTTGCATAAAAGAATTAAAACAAATAGGAGAAACCATTAGAAAAGAAAAACATAACAAAGGATAAAACAGTCTACTTCATTCTGCATTATGACTGCAGAGTTCTTTCTGTGGATGTGGATGGCATTTTGCATAATAAGTCCTTTGGAAATGAAATAGTCCTTGGATTGTTGTGAAGGGCTAAGTCTATCAAAAACAGTCCTCATACTTTGTGGTTGTTACTGTAAATAATGTTCTCCTGATTCTGCTCACTTTACTCAGCAACAATTCATATAAGTCTTTCCAGGTTTTTCTGAAATCCTCCTGTTCATCATTTCATATAGCACAATATTATTCCATTACATTCATATATCACAACTTGTTCAACCATTCCCCAATTGATGGGCATCCTCTTGATTTCCATTTCTTGGCCACCACAAAAAGAACTGCTATAAATATTTTTGTACATTTTTGTGATCTCCTTGGCATGTAGCCTTAGAAGTGATATTGCTGTGTCAAAGAGTATGCACATTTTTATGGTCCTTTGTGAATAGTTCAAAATTGCTCTCCAAAATGGTTGCATCAGCTCACAGCTCTGCTAACAATTAATTAATGTTCCAACTATCCCACATTTTCTTCAACTTTTATCATTTTCCTCTTTTTGCAAGTTACACAATCTGATAGGTGTGATGTTTTGATTTACATCTCTCTGATCAATAGTGATTTAGAGAAATTTCTCAAGTAACTGTAGATAGTTTTAATTTCTTCTTCTGAAAATTGACTGTTCATATCTTTTGACCATTTATAAATTGGGGAATAATTTATATTCTTGTAAATTTGACTCAGTTCTCTATATACTTCAGAGATGAGACTTTCATTACAGACACTAGATGTGAAAATTCTTCCCCAGTTTTCTACTTCCCTCTTAATCTTGGTTGCATTTGTTTTGTTTGTGCAACAGCCTTTCAATTTGATTTTGCATTTCATCATGTTCTCTATCTCTTGTTTGGTCATAAATTTCTTCGTTCTCCATAAGTCTGACAAACTATTCCTTGCTGCCTAACAACAAGAATTCAATCAGAGAGGACTCTATCTTTCGGCAGGACAATTCATTCCAACCTTACCCTTGATCTAAACTCTCTACTGTTTCCTTGTTTCTTTGTTTTCCTTCCTTCCTTGCTTGCTTCCTTCCTTCCTTCCTTCCTTTTTCTTTTTTTTTAAATTTGCCTGAAAATCTTTTCTTTGTGTCCATTCTCACCTGCTCCTCTAGGTGCCAGTTGTGCCGGGAGTTTCAGGTCCCTCTTTCATCTTCCCAGAATCTTTGGTGTTTCCAGTGCCCTCCATGAGCCTGATTTTCCTTTTCATTCACTTCTGACTCCATCATCTCTGATTCTGGTTTCCTTGAGGGTTGATTCTCAAAGCAGCTCAACTTTCTGCCATGAGGAGCAATTCACAGTTCACCAGCCTAGGTTTCTGCCACAGCTGACTTTAAGGTCGCCAGAATTCTATTTATATACTACACTTTTCCCTCAAGTTTGGTAGTATACTCCATAGCTCCCCACATGCAGGGTGTTCTCATTCTGGTTCTTTAGTTTTCTGACCTGGCACTATCAATGCAGAGGTTGATCTCCTTGGTACTGCACGACACCAGGGTATATGCATGGGCTTTGTTGTAAGCCCTTGTATCTGTTGTGCAGCCCTCCTTTGGGTAACAGGGAAGGTGGGTGGGTAGGGGATTGGTGCTGAGTGAGTTCTGGAATACTGAACCTTAGTTCTTGGCCCGTGTTTTTTTTTTAAACCTTCTTTTGGAAAGTGAATGAGATCACAGAATAGCTACAGTTCTTTTCAATTAATTTTTGTTTTGAAAAATTAATAAATGTCACTTAATTTTTGTTTTGAAGAGATATGAGAAGTTATAGGGATTGGAGAAAATAGTCTGCCATCTTGTTGCTCATACGAGCTTGAAATTGCCATGTCTTTTCAATAGGTATACCATGAGATTTCATCAATGCATTCATTTGATATGTTTGTCTAAAAATTAAATAGTATTGATATGGTATGACTTGTTTTTGTGGAAGTCATGACAACCTTGTTGATCACCGCTTGCTTTTCCATCACAGCCTAACTGTTTGCCTTCTAGAATTTTCCAGAAATCAAAATCAAGCTTATCTGCCTATAGTGGTCAGACCAAATGCTTCTTTTTTCAACAAGCAGAAAAAATAGCTAAGCTTCAAATTTGGGGGACCTTTGCTTCAGACTTCATGAATATTCTTACCTCATTGCCAATGATTCAGCAATTCATGAGTTCCTTCCATACTATAGGTTGTAGCTTATCTGAACACAGTGATGTTAACATCTAAGAAGAGGTTTTTGTCCTGTTTTCTTTAATATTGTCTTATTTGTCTTAAATCTTTGTCACCAAATTTGTTCCATAGAAAATCCAACAAACATAAAAAAAAGCTCATTTTATCATCTGGATTAGCTCCTTGTAATATTAAATCCACCTCATGAGCTTCTTAAAGAATTATTTCAAGGTGTTGTGTTCATTTCCGTACTAGTCCTTGCTTATATTTTTGCCATATGCTTTTAAAAATTAAATTGCTTTATGAATATTCTATGTATTTAGGTTAATATATTTAGTGAACTCCCATTTTTCCTAATCATAATTATTCATTTTTGTGTCTTTACAATTTCATTCCTTATAGTTTCTCATGCATTCTGAAATTATTTTCTCCATATAGACTTTTAATCCACAGGATCCTACTTTACTTATCATTCTTCTCAATCTCTTCTATAATTCATGTTTCCAAAATTCCCAGGAACAAGTATATTATTCTTTGATTTTTCCCTTATATTACTAACCTGTTCTCTTACAGAGGCACATCACTTACAATAAATACTTTTCAAAAACTGGAGGAAGAAGAGAAAAAAGGTAAAACTAATCAATATGTCATAAATTTTACACACAATATCTTATATGCTACATTGCATATCTTTGCCTAGCCCTGTCCCTTATTTCTGTAAAAGAGTTGGAAAGGGGTCTTGTCTTATATCTTCTTTGGAACTAAGCTTATTATTTATACTTTTACAATATTCACTTTCAAATTTTGGTTGTAAATGTTCTTTCTTATCTCCACTGATGTAGTCATTTTGTATATTCTCTTATATCTGCTTATTTCATTTTTCATCCACTTATTATATTTTCCTGTCTTTTATGTTCATAATTTCTTACAGCACAATAACAATTTGTTTCATATATATACTACACATTATTTAACCATTCCTCCATGAATGGGAATAAACTTTATTTTTAGTACTTTGCTACCACAAAAAGTGATACTATACATATTATTGTGCATATGAAGTCTTTCTTTTTTTCAATAACCTCTTTGAAATTTATGCATCATAGATTTTTCTCGTGGTCAAAGTGTATGGACATATTAGCCCCTTTTATTTTCATAATTCCATATAGCTTTCTAGCAATATGTTAACAGTTTTCAATTTTTAAGGAGAGTTTGTTCATATACTTTGATCACATTTTTATAGAATAGCTTTTGATTTTATATTTCTGTTGTTTACTTATATATCTTGAATACCAAAATATTATGAAAAATATTTGGTACAAAGTTTTTGTTTTTCCCCTCATTTCATTGTTTTCCTTTGTTCATTGATGAATTAGTTTTATTTTGTACAAAAGTTTTACATTTTATAATAAAAACTAGTAATATTTTGTCATTGCCTTTGTCTCTATTTGGATAGGTATTTATCTGCCCATTGCTATGTAAAGTATACAGTTTCCTCCACTTCAATTTTTTTTATGATGTGATCCTTAATATTAAAGCCATCAATATGATTTTAAATTTTTTTGAGGAAGTTGGTACAATACAAGGAAAGATCTGTAGAAGCTCCCCCTATACTCCATAAAATACCTCTGGAAAAAATGACTTTAACCAAATTCTAGAGCAGCAGAAACCATAAAAAAGACAGAGTAAAAGAGATTTCCAGCCCAAAGCAGCCTAAAGGGTGAAGAGGAAAGGTCTATCATACCAGGCTCTGAGAAGTGTACCCCATGGAGCACATCCCAGCCTTCACCTGTGTAGTGCAACGGGGACAGGACTGGAGCAGGCCTCAGGATATGCAGAATCCCTGGCAGCAACTGTGGTTTCCAGATCCCTCAACCCAAAAACACCAAAGGAAGCTTCAAAGGTCAGTGAGAAAGCTCTTTCACCTGGGCAAGAAGGGAACAGGGTCTGACTGTGGCAGCTCCAGGACAGCAGCAGTTGCTGCAGCACAAGGGTCCACTTTAGAAGCCCTCAGCCTAAAGCCCCTCAGGGAATCACACTGCTGTTCTGATTATCAGCCCTGAGGTGAGGAGGAGTTCTACCTGGCCTGGTGGAGCTGGTGGAGGCTATGGAGAAGGAACTCTACTCACAGATCCCGGGCAAAAAAGAGTGCTTGTGGTTGCTCCCAGACCAGAGTGCATTCCAAGAGAGGAGTAAACTCCTTCCTTGATTATGCCACCTTGGAGGCACAAGAAATTACAGGTTCCCAGGGAATACCCTCCTCTCAACAAAGGACTCAAAAGTCAATCAACTGGCTGTGAAAATGCCCAAAAAAGGGAAAAAATAAGATTATAGATAGCTACTTTCTTGGAGAACAGGTGTTTTCTTTCATTCTTTCAGATGAGGAAGAATAATGAATACCATCAGATGAAGACCAGAGTTGAAAAGAAAATTTGACTTTGAAACACAAGAATTGAGAGAAGTATGAAAAGGGAAATAGGAAAGAGAAATCATAAGGGGCTTACTAAAGTTGAACTGTTTGTATTGCTACTTGGAAAGATAATATTTGTAACTCAAAACTTTTCTCAGTATTTGGGTATTTGCAGGAATTATACACATATGTAGACTGAGAACACAAGGTGATTTGAATGGGAAGGGATGATGTCTAAAGATAATAAAATTGAGAGGTGAGTGAGGAATATATTGGAAAGAGAAATGAAGAAATGGAATGGGGCAAATTAACTTTCATGGAAAGGCAAGAATAAGCTTTTTCAATGGAGGAGAAAAGGGGGGAGGTAGAGGGAATAAGAGAGACACTTACTCTCATCATATTTAGCTTAAGAGGGGAATAACATGCACACTCAATTTGGTATGAAAAACTATTTTATCCTACAGGAAAATAGAGGAGAAGGGAATGTGAGGGGATGATAGAAGTGAGGGCAAAATGGAAGGAGGGAGTAATTAGAAGTAAACACTTTTGGAATTGGACAAGGTCAAAAGAGAGAATAGAATAAATGCAAAGTGCAATAGGGTGGAGATAAATAAAGTTAGTCTTATACAACATGACTATTATGGAAGTCTTTTGAGGAGTTATGTATATATAACCTATATTCAATTTCTTGCCTTTTCTGTGGAGATGGGTGGGGAGGGATTAAGTGAGAGAATTTGGAACTCAAAGGTTTAGGAACAAATGTTGAGAATTATTTTTGCATGCAACTGAGAAATAAGGTATTCTGCTGATGGGGTACATAAATCCACCTTGCCCTACAAGAAAAAAAGGGAGGATAAAGGAAGGGAGGGATGTGACAGAAAGGAAAGCAGATTGGGGGGATAATCAGTATGCATGGTGTTTTGTCGTGGGGGAAGGGTAGAGATGGGGAGAAAATTTGGAACTCAAAATTTTGTCGAAATGAATGTTGAAAACTAAAAATCCATAAGTAAATATTAAAAATTATTATTGATATTGGTATAAAATTATATCCTCAGCTCAATTTCTGTCAGGTCACTTTTCAGTTTTCCTAGAATTTCATGTCAAATACAGAGTTCTTTTGGGTTTACAGAACAGTGGACTGTTTTCATTTTCTTTTCTGACTCTCTCTTATCTAGTCTGTTCCACTGATCTTATTTTTATTTTTTAATCAATACCAAATAGCTTCCATGATTCCTGAGTTATGATATAACTTGAACTTTAAAAGCCTTGGCCATTCATACTTTTAAAAAATGCTACTTGACATTCTAAATTTTCTGTTTTGCTGTAGTCTATTTTAAAGAACTCTCTTATTTCCCCTAATTCTTCACTTCTCCTGGCTGAACATTCAAAGTTTCTTCTCCTGATACTCATATGGAATGATTTGGAGGACTTTTTGTGTTCGATTGACCCTTCTCTTGATTTTTTTTCACATTTTCATTGCCATTCTTAAAATACAGTGCCCAGGACAGAAAATAGAACTCCTGATCATGAAGGTATAAAAAATAGAATTATTGTATTCCTGGCTATGAATACCATTTATTATGCCTGTCAATGTAGTTTAAGAATGTATTATTTCCCTTCTCTTTCACATTATGCTGTTGACATATTTTACAGGGAGTCCACTGAAATATCCAGATGTTTTTCATATGAACTAGTATCTAACCAGACTTCTCTTCATTTAGTGCCCATCACTTTATGAAATTGATTTTTACAAATCAAGAGTAAGAATTTATGTGTATAGCATAGAGCCCTATTTTCTTAAATTTGTCCCAATACTTTTGTCTGATGACATTTTTTAAATCCTGACCTTTAATTAAATATGCAAATTAGCCTTTCTGAGTTTGCATCATTGGCAAACTTGATGAGGATATCTTCTAAGCCTTTTTCCAGACAATTATGATAAGATTGAACAGCACAAGGCCAAAGATAGAAAAATGGAATAGTTTGCTAGAGTGCCCTTCCAAATTGACATATACACAGAAATGTATGGCTAAATAGTTACCAACCAGCTCTCTGAAGGAATAAAAAGGATCCATGACAAGATAATCAACAAAGCAATAAAGTCTTACAATATGTACTGATTTCTAAATATAGAAATTCTTTAGAAAATGAAATGAAAATTTAGCAATTGACTCCATAGGCAGTTAGAGATGACTCCAGCCTACCACTTAATATATTCATTCAAACTTAGTCTTTGTAAGTATTAAAATCAAGCATATTTTTATTCGCCTAATATATTGTAATCCAATTGATTCTGAACCAACCTTGTCATTCTATTGTCTATCCTACTGTTCAGTAAGTTCAATAATCCTATCAAAAAAGTGAAGAAGTTTCTATCCCAACTCTAGTTTACCAATACTTCTCTCCAACACTTTCCTTTAGAACCTCCCAAACACTGAGCTACCTCTGGTAATATGTACATCTACCTCATTATCAATGTGTACATTCCTGGAAAGTATACTGCCAAAGTAAGTGAACTTATAAGCAGTATCAAAACTTCTCCATTTATTGTAACTAATGGCCCCACATATAGATGGTGTGATGATGGCTGAGAGAGCACCTGTATTTTCTTGGTGTTAATTTCTGGACCAAAATTAACATAAGTAGCAGAGAATCAATCCATTCTTTGCTGCATTCAGTCCAGAGACTGCATTGAGTACACAATTATCTATAAGCAAAATCATGTGTCAACATTCCTTCCAGTTTGATCTTGGCTTGTAGCCTTTTCACGTTGAAGAATTTATCATCGGTGTGATTGCTGACCTTGATGCCATTGTCATTCTCAGTGAAGGCATTTTGCAACATGCAAAAAACTTCATGTTAAAAACCTTGACAGGAAGCACACAGTCTTGTTTCACTCCATTGCTGACTGAGAAAGCATGATATTATCCATTGTACAGAACCCAGGAAATCCTGAAATTGACATACAATGCTGATAAACTTTTCTGAGCAATCAAACTTTGACATAATCTTCCTTAAGTCCTCATGACTGACAGTATCAAAGGTCTTGGTCAGATCTACAAACATCGTATACAGACCTCCATTCTATTCCTGACATTTCCACTGAAGTTGCTGGGAAGCCAACACCATATTGACCATTTCTCAACCCTTTCTGAAGCCATGCTGGCTCTCAGGTAGATAACCATCTTCCATGTGAAGGATCAGTCTATTAAGGAGAACTCTGGAAGAAATCTTGCTATCAGTAACTAAGAGGGACACCCCCTTGTGATTTTACAGGACAGTCTATTTCCTTTACCTTTATAGCAATAAACAATGGAGACATCCTTGAATTCCTGGGGGAAAACTTCCTCTTATCATGTAACCTGAAAATTTCAGTCAGATTTTGTAAGAGCAATGGACCTCCTACCTGGTAGATCTCAGCTGGCATGAAATCAGCACCAGGTGCTTTGCTACAGGAAAGGAACATATTGGCATTCAAAATGTGGTTGATGCATGCATCGCAAGAGCTAACTGAATGTTGGGAGGTTCCAAAGGAAAGTGTGGGAAAACAGAGGTGTCAGATAGACTACCAAACTGAAGGTCTACAGAGCCATTGTGATGACCTCATTGTTTTATATCTGTGAAAACTGGACAGTATACCAGCACCATGCCAAGAAACTGAATTGCTTCCATTTAATTGTCTTGCAAAGATTTTGAAGATCACCTGGAAGGATAAAATAACAGTCACCATGGTCCTTTTCTCAAACTAACTTGACAAGCATCAAACTCTACTTCAGAGAGCACAACTCTAATGGGATGGCCATGTTGTTTGAATGCAAAATGTATGCTTGTGAAGAAGACTGTTTTATAAAGAACACACACAAGGCAATTAATCACATGGTGGTCAGAAGAAGTGAGAGTAAGAACTGTCTCAAATCTCTCTTAAGAGCTTTAGAACTGATTATGTGACATGGGATACACTTGCTCAGGACTTCCCAGAATGGCATGCCTTCATCAGAGAAGATGCTGTGCACCATGAATAAAGCAGAATTGAAGTAACTCAAAAGAAAAACAAGGTGCACAAATTTAGAGAATCCACTCCAAATGTTCACATGGACTTTTTGTGCTTGACCTGTGGTAGAACTTTCTGAGCTCATACTGGTCTGATTAGTCACAGTTGGACACACTTTAACTTGACTGTAGCATAGTGATTTCATTTTGGTATTCTTCCATAAAGGACAACAGGCAACCAACCAACAAAGTTTGCAAAAAACCTGTAGTTGAAATCCTTTTGACTTTCCAGTTAGAGAAAGGCTAATAGGAATATTGCCCCAGAGAGTGTCAGTACACCTAGCAAATGATGCTCTCTGTGCATCCCAATCCTACAGGAATTTCTAAATAAATTCTAATGAATAACCTCAGCAAGAGATAAAATGTAACTCCCATTCTTACGCACCATCATGAACTGCAAAACACTTTTCTACAACAACCCCATGAAATTGATATTGCAAATATAATTATCTTCATTTATTTTTAGATGAAGATATTAAGGCTCAGGGAGGTTAAACAACTTGCCCATAGTCACAGATAGAAAATTGAGCAGGAGAGAGTAAAACTCAGATTGACTATATTCATTGCCTTCAGGTGCTCTGTCACACCATCTCATCTCTTAGGAGTAGTAATCATTGCCTTTTTAATTTAATAGCACCAGGAAAATCATTGCTCATAAGTATGCCTAAAGAGAGAGAATCTCATAATTTTAGAGACTATCAACTAACCTACTCACTGCCAAAAAACCTACTCAATGCCAAGCATTCCCTCAAATGCTTATTGTTGCTATACTCTCCAACACCATCGCATTCTTTTCTGTCTAATCTACACAAAGTATTAAATATACCAGGGTTACCAAGAAGACCTTTGCCTTTTTAGAGGTAGGGAAGTTCATAATATTTTCTTAGATTATGGTTATATGAAATAACCTTAAAAGTCTATGTGAATATTACTATTTTATTTATACAATAATCAGCTTTAACTGATTTCATAATGTATATGTGAGTGTGTGCTTCATAGAAGTAGTGAAGTTGTTTGCATAAAGAATTTTCTTATTATTTTCAGTTATCAAATATTTGCCAAGAAATAGGTTAAAAATTGCAAGTGCTTTTGGACTTGCGATTAGTAAAGTGAAAATAATGAAGTTTTGTTCTAACAATATGTGTAGATGGCAAATGAATATTATTTTTCTTTGCAACATTTATTAGAAGGAAGATAGAGTCACTGGGTCTAGGTGTAGTTTTTACACACACACACACACACACACACACACACACACACACACACACACACATACACACACACACAAACATGGCAAATAAGGCCCATCTTTCCCATTTAACTATATCAGGCATTATATTGAATTTCTGCTTTTTCTTTTTCTTCAATTAATGGCAAACAGCCAAATGTTTTTCTCCCTCACTTTCTCACATCCATCACTAGAATGCTGATACTTGCTTAGTTAATACAGTAATTATATCCTGTTTTGCATAGGCTGTTGCTATGTTGACTTCCAAGCCAAAGTTCCTTAGGAAAATTACAAAACAATTAGGCAACTCATTACATTATTGTAAGAGCTTTTATTTTCTGGTGTAGTTTTCTTGAAACACAACAAGTTGAAGTTAAAACTAGAACTTGTTACAGGCTCCATTATTTAGAGTTCCTTGTTAAAACCCACAATGGTACCTGTAAGGACAGTCATATTCTTACATTATTGCCATACGTAAGCCTATAACCTCAAATCATGTTTCAGGTATGGATTGATTAATGTTATACATGTTAATGCATTTTTTAAAATATGAAAATCTGTTTAACCAAGTAATGCCTCTTCTGTTTCTAGAAAGTAATTCTTTAATGTCAGATGACATTTTCTAATCCTGTACAAGAAAGACCAAGAAAAGATAAACAATTTATCATCTGACTAGGATTAATATTTTATTAAGCAATTTTAGTATCCCTTAACTTTCTATCAAGTAGAATATAACTATATACATATATATATATATGACTGTGTCTATGTGTATATATGAATATATATGTGTGTGTGAGTGTGTGTCTATAATGTATACACTAGTGTGAATACATAGAAATATAAATAAGGAAAATCATATCCTCTCCAGAAATTAATGTGATTATTAAATGATTACATGAATGAAAAAATTTCATAATGCTTTATACCACTGTGAAAACATTACACAATTTTCTGACAAAGAACATGCTTACAATGTCCCAACAAGGATGTCTACTTCTGTAATTTTCTCTGCTGAAAAGACACATAGAAGAAAATAATATTTACTGAGTTTATTAGTCTGGCTCAGGGACTGTCTTATTAGGGCTAACTGCTGCAGAGAACATCAGGCAATATGTTTTCTGAGAGACTCTTGGTAGGACCAATTCAATCTTTGTTGGTTTTCTTTTCCAGTTATCTTGCATTGTCAGGTGGCATACAATCTTCTTTCTCATTTGCCCTTGTTTCAACCAACATTGTCATTCTTGATTTCCCTGGACAATAAACATCAGTCTTATGTCACTTCTCTAATTATCTGGTACCTAGCTATAAATATGAAGCCCCACTAGTCCATACTGGCTCTCAGTATGACATCTGACATATCTGATATATATATATCCATCGGGATATATCACATCTCAGTATGACATCTGATATATCTGATATATATCAGATATTCCATATATATATATATATATGTAATATATATATATATATATATATATATGTCAGTAGTTTGATAGGTATGTTAAAAATTATAAAATATGTATAACTGAATAAATAAAACCCTTTATGTATTAAGTGCCTCTTTCGGAGCAAACTTGTGTTTCCGCTGCTTTAGGATCTCCCAATAAGTAAAGTCCCTCTTTCAGTGCAGAAGATTAGTCAGATAATAAACATTTATTAAATCCTACAATGTACTAGGCACTATGCTAAATGCTTGGGATACAAAGTAAGGCAAAAAGACAATTCTTGCTCTTGTGATCACTGTCTAATCAGGGAGGCAACATGAGACCACCATATACAAATAAGCTATATATGGAATAAATTTGAAAGTACTAACAATAACAATGCCCCAGAATCAAAGAAGATCCTGAAAGACTTCCTGTGAAAGTGAAAGTTTAACTGTAATTTGAAGGAAGCCAGGATGCAGAGATGAGAAGTCAGAGAATTCCAATCATGGTGGAAAGAAGTGAAAATATCCTGAGTTGAAAGATGAAATATCTTGCGTGAGGAATATTAAGAAGAATGTCACTTTATCACAGGTGATGAGGATGTATAAGGTGTAAGAAGGCTAGAAAAGGTGTGTCTGTGCAGGTAGGTTAGAAAGGGCTCCGAATGTCAGAAAGGATTTTATATCCTGGAGGTCATAAGTGTAGTGACATGGTCAGACCTTAGTTTTGAGGAAATCAATTTGACAATTGAGTGAGACTAGACTAAAGTGCAGAAAAAAAAGGAAAAAATAACTTGAGGCAACCAGTAAGCTATTTTAATAGTCTAGGAGGGAGGTGATGAGCACCTGAACCAGGATAATGTCAATTGCCAGAGAAGAAAAGGAAGCATATTGATGTTACAAAGGAAGAATTGATAGTTCTTGACAATGTTAGATATGGGGTATGTGATAGAGAGAGAGTGTTGAGTTACAGATCACACTGCAATTTATAGCCTGGATGACTGGGAGTATGGTGGTACCCTCCACAATAATATAGAAGTAGGGGAGAGGTTTGGGTTTAGAGAAACCAGTTTAATTTGAGATGTTTTCATGTTTCTCCCATCTCAGAAAAAGCAATTGCTCTACAATTTATAATCTTATAGATTTTACTAAGATATTCAGAAGTCCTTGTATAAGGTAATAGAGTCAGTATGGCTGAGAGGTGGATTTTGAAGCTAGGACTTTGTGGCTGGAAGTCTGGCTCTCCATTCATTATGCCTTTGGAGTGGAGTTAAATAGATCTAACACCACCACTCCTATCCTATTTCAAACAATCAAAACTAAACAAAAAACAACAAACTCAATGCTATTGAATTTGATTTGGTTTCTTATTTGTAATTTTATGAGTAATGGAGTTGTTTATTTACTGGACACTTTTAAATAATTGATTCAATCATGCCTAGAGATTTTAAGGAAAGTGTTATCATTAAATCCTTTTATTACATGAGATAGCTGAGTGACTGAAGTTAAAAGTTAAGGCAATTTGACCTCTTTACATAGTCACCAACAGAGAAACTATTAGCATGGAGTTGCTATGTGTTCTATTCCTTTATCTAGTCCACTAAGTCAGCTGGCCTTACAATGAACTCAAAGGGGAAGGGATACTATTAAATGTATGTACTGAGATTACAAAAAAAAAAATAATGAATTCTGTTTTTACCCAAGTAACATGAAGATTCCTTCCAAATACATCAATTATTAAGCATGTCAGAAGTATTTTTTCACACTTCTGTTCATTGGAATGACTAAGCCTCTCTGTGTGTTGGGTCAGTCAGGGGTCTTGATATTAGAATATCTTTTTCTTAAATGTCATAGTAACTAGTACTTTTTCATTCACCTTCATGGGTCTTCTTATATAATGAGAAAAAGAACTTTTCAGTGCACTGTAGTTACATTTCAAATGGTTCCACAATGAGATACAGAATTAACTCTTTGATTGTGTCTACTTGGGATGCATGAATTAAATGGGAAATAAAAATTCTGTCTTTAATGAGTCTGTTCCAACAGATGGCAAAAAAAATAAGTCTACTATCATGAATATGGTACAGACTGCCATCATAAAGCCTAAATGGATGTATTTCAAAAGCAGAAAACTCAGAGAACCAGAAGCCATCTAGTCCAACCTAAATCTCAACATGGATGCTCTCTACAGTATCTCTAATGAGTTGTCATCTAACCTTCTCAAGTAGACTTCTCCTGAGGAAAAATCCACTATGTTCTCTGGAAACCTATTCCACTTGGAGGAAATTAATTGTTAGAAAACTATTTCGTATTTGCTTTGATGAAGTAAAGTTCTACCTACTAATTCTGCTAGAAGACTAATTTTGTCCTTTGGAGCTAAGCAAACAAATAATATTAATAAACAATAATATTAATTACTCTTCTTCATGAGAGTTCTTCATTTCCTTGAACAATTATCATTCCTCATGCTGACATCTAACAAGGACATAATTCTAGGTTTTCTTTTCATGATAAAAACGCCTAACTGTAATATGACATTATCTTGAGACTCCTCGATAACTGAGTTAATTTCCAGGATGCTTAGGATTTTCCTAAAATATGGAACTCAGAACAATGAAGGCCCTTTTTAGGCACTTTTAGGTTTGCAAAGTACCTAGTAAAAATGAGTCTACATTGTTTCTTCCAGGTTTTCTGCTTTCAGTTTCTTTTTAATATCTTGCTGTTCAGTTTCCAAATACATCGCTCAATTGAAACAGCTTCATCCAAAGACAAATGAGCTCACAAATATAAAATCTAAAGGCATTTTCTCCATCATTATGTAACTTGACCTCTCTGTCATCTTTTCTACTACTGACCAGTTTGTTTTCCTTCCTAAATACTCTCTCTCTTCTGGATTTTCAAGACTGTGACCTCTCTTCTTTCTTTTCCTACCTGTACAACTGCTCCCTGTCAGTTCCTGTTTCTGGGCCAATTTCCATATTTCAGCTTCTAATTGTGTCTGTATATCAAAACACTATTCAGAGCTTCTTTTCTGGTATCTAAGATACCTTATCATTTCTCAGGAATGCAATGATTATCTTTATGTGGATAGCTCCCCAATCTTTATATTATGCTTTAGTATCTTTCCTGACATTAGTATTCCATCAATATCTTTCTACTGGACATTTTGAACTGGCTGTACCATAGGCTTCTCAAATTCAGCATGTCTAAAATTAAACCCATTACCTTTTCCTTAAAACCCAACATTATTCATAAGTTCTCCATACTTGTGGCATGATTATAGCTATGGAGTAAGCTTCCAGTGACTTAGGTATATAACTTTTGAGTTATATGTTATTTCTTACTCTCCATCATTTCATGTGTCTAGTCAATGGCATAGTTTTATCCATTCTATTTCCACAACTCTTGCATTTTTCTTCATTTACTCACTTACAGGACTAGTACTTTCGTTTAAGCCTTTATCACATCTTTTCTGGAAAATTGCAATATCATAATAAATAATTTCTCTTCCTCTCTGTCTCTCTCTCCCCTCTCTAATGCATTTACCACATGGTAACCAAAGTCATATGCTTAATACACTTTTTTAATCATGCACTCTCCTCCCCAGTGAACTTCCAATTGTCTCTAGGATCAAATAAAAACTCTTCTGTTTGATGTTTGAAACACTTTATAACCCACCTAAATTTCTGGGCCCATCATGCATTTCTAAGCTCCATGGACCCTATAAGTCATTAGAACCTAGAATATTACTTTTCCTTACAGATGGCATTTTGCCTTCTTCCTCTGTCTTTGCTCAGGCCATTCCATATGCAGAAAATGTATTCTCTTCTTCATCTCACCTTCTTGGAATTCCTACATTCCTTCAAAGCTCAAGTTAATTACTACTTTCTACATAAAGTGACTTGATCATAATGCTGTTCTTGTACATCTTCCATCAGAAAAGCCTTGTATTTACTATGTATATACATATATGTACATACGTTATTATTCTAGATGATTTGCAAACTTGCTTAGTGCAGACTTACAAAAGTGTCTATCAAAGCAGACATTCAGTAAATGCTTTGTTTGACAAATTTATTTAATCAAGCAATTTAATGTGTGTTTTCCATACATTAACTACATTGTGATTCACAACCACCCTGTGAGAGGGGTGTTATAGGAATATTATCCCTATATGTATATATAAAAATACTCAACAATATAGACTTAGAAATGTTAGATGACTTGGTACTGATCACACAGTGTGGGACTGTCAGAAAACAGGACTTGAACTCTGAAACCTTTGGAAAAATATATATATATATATATATATAATATACATGAAAATATACACGATATATTTCCAGTACAGCAAGACTATACCATACCCTGTCTAAGTTTCATTCTCTCTCTCTCTCTTTTCTTTTTCTCTTCCCTTCCTTCCTCTTTCCCTCCCCCCTTACACTCTTCTCAAGGTGTTTTTCTTCCAAACCATTGTCTATCTATGCCTCCCTTATGTTGTTCTTATCAAACTCCTTTTAAAAAACCCTAGTGTAGAAATGTGTATATATATGTATGTAAATACATATACATTTATGTATATGCACTCACATATATGTATATATACACATGCCTACACACACACGGACATCTATATATGTATGTGCATACACACACACAAATATATATATATGAACTTATATATGTCTTGTATTTCATACTAGAACAATGCCTGGCCTAGTAGTGCTTAATAAATAATTATAGGTTGATTACTATATTTGAGTCATATCATAACCTGCTGAGATTTAAAAAAATATTTATTCTGTCATCTTACTCAACAATTATCAAAATGTGGTCCAGGGTCACCAGATATCCTTAAGATCCTTTTAGGTAGTCTGCAAGATCAAAACAATTTTCGTGATAATATTTAGGCATGTTAATTTTGAATACTATATATATATATATATATATATACATATATATATATATATATATATATATATATATATATGTGTGTGTGTTAATAGATGTAGTACACATAAATAAATTCTCCTTGTGGGGTACTCAATTATTTTTAAGAGTACAAAGGGGTCTTGATATCAAAAAGTTTAAGAACTGATAATCTTCTATGTTAGCTATTCTTTTAGTTTTACATCATATGGAAATTTGATAAGTATTCTATTAATGCTTTCACACAATTGTCAAAACAAGTTTTAAGCAACATAAATTATTAGTAAACCTGAATTTACCACTCAAATCAGGTTCAGTTAAGGAAAGTTCTGGGTCACCCTGGAACAGCAGGTATGAAAGGGTCTTATAGACCAAATTGTAACTCTGAAGATGTAGACTTTTTATAATTATTGCTTTATGTGCTACACTGAATTTTTTTTTATTTCCATTTTGGGAGGGTTGGATATGTATGGGCCCAGCTCTATACTTATGATTTAATCAGTGTCATGAGCACCGAATCCAGAATATCTCTTCAACATCACAGAATAAAGAGAAACACACATGTTCACACAGATGCTAAGTGTTAGAGATAGGACTTGAACAACTCTTCTTGAATGTTAAACCTATCATCTATCCCTTGTGTCATACTGTTTCTCTTATAGAGTAATAAGTCTCATAAAACACAAAATTTATGATGAACTTAGGAAAGAAAAAAGCCTATTGGGAGGGAAATTCATTATTTTTAATTTATCTTTAATTAGCTGGGAAATTCATGAAAAATAAGTTCCACATAATTGCGAAAGAAAGTGAAAAGGTTTAAAATCTTTAGTGAATTTCCATTTTGCATAGATAACTATTCTGAAATTTGGATTAAGGAAAAGTACTTTGTATCACTGTTTATCACTAGTGAATTATTTTGATCAACTGTCTATTTGAACTGTTTGGGTAAGGTAGATGAGCGACAGGTTGTGAAGCGTTTTCACATCAAATAATAGTGAAACCTTTGCTTGATTATTGGTAGATAGTCTCTGATATTGACATCTAACAAGTTGAAGTGCTATCTCCTTGTCTTGTGAAGTTGAAAGGATTTATTTTTCTTTTTAGTCAACAATAAACAACTTTGATTTCATCCTAAAGAAATAACTTATCAAAATTAAAGGAGGGATTTATTTGAAAAATTATGAAAGAAAAGAAGAAAAAAAGCTGCTGTTCTCATATTTAGGCAAGCCTAGGCTAAGGAAGTACTCCAAACCTTAGTGCTAAATTGAAATAACAACTTCTTAGATTGTTTTTTTCTCCCCTTCCAATAATAGAATTATGGAATTGTGAGACTGCACTGTTATAAAGGACCTTGATTTGTAGTTAGTATAGACCCAAACCAAGTCATGAATTATATCTATAGCATCCCTGACAAGTGGTTATCTAGTTTCAACTCAAAAATTCCTGGGATGGGAAATCTCACTAGCTTTTAAAAAGGCAGCATGTTTCATTTTTGCATAGTTCTAAGTGTTAGATTCTCTTTCTATTGACATTAAGAGTATCTTACTGCACTCTCCACCCTTCTGTCACACATTAGTTGTGTTCAACTGAACAATTTTTTTTCCTTATTGGCACATATTAACAGATTGATAGAGAATAAGGACTTAACCTGCGCTTTCATTAATAGATGAAATTATCAGAAGAGCCAAACCTACTGCTTGAAGGCTTGTATGTTGTCTATAAAATACAGTCTAAGAGAGTTTCAAGAAGACCAAGAGGTTAACTAATATGCCCAGTGTCACACAACCAGTATGGATTAGAGGTGGCACTTGAATCTAGGTCCTTCTGTTTTCAAGGCCAATTTTATATTACATTTCCTCTAACAGTAGTTGTATCCTAATAAAAAGCATTATGATTTATTCTAGAAATCTGGACTATTTATCTGCATTATTTCTGAAAATATCAATACCATGTATAGCATGTATAAATTATAATGATACTAATACAGAGTAACATTGAAAGAAGGTTTAGAATTAAGTCTTTGTTTATTGAGATATCATAGTTGACAGATATATTGGGATGAGCCTATGATGGGAAATGATGTCAAGTGGATTATATAACAAGGATGATGGATGACTGATGGGCTCTTTGCCTAATAGATTGGCTGTCAAAGACACAAATACAGAGCCAAGGTAGATTTCCAACACTCCAAGAGAAGAGCAATTAGAAGAGCTATTTGGAAAACAGGAAATAGTTCACATGGGATCATCATATTTTGTATATGACAAACCTATGCTCCCATCGTGACTGATGACAAATTCAAATACTGAAAATTTTAAGGACACTCAGTATACACCAGGCAACTGGTTCCAGGAACAATCTATAATGAGATAGGGGAAAGTAAATGAATCTGGGATTTCAATGGTATAGGGAATTCCTATATGAGGATATTCACTCTACTGTTGAAGTTTGTCTACTCTTCTATAATTTATGGCAATAGGTTATTGTCTAGGACCTGGAGAGATTAAATGACTTGCCAATGGTCACAAAGCTAGCTAGTGTCAGACTAAAGCAGTAGCAGAAAATTACCTTTTCTTTTAAGATCTTATTACCTTATTTGATGTTATCAAACAGCTTATTTTAGTAGTGCTGACAGTGATAGAATATGGGTCACTCAGTACATTTTATTAGATAACAGAATGGGTTAATATGTGCTAATTCCTGTTATATTGAACTTTAAGAATTATTGAGGTTCATTTGGCATGTACTATACTGGAAGTTTGACTTTGTTAGTATTGGACATCAGAAGATTGGTTTTACTGAGGGTTTGTTTTATTTTGTTGTTATTTTTCAATATGGAAATCTTGATTCTGATGTATGAATTATCTGGGACAGCTAATGTAAGGAAAAGCATTGGACTTGGAGTGAGAAGACCTGAATTGAATCATCTTTACCATGAATTTTCATTCCTGACCTAAAGCATCATGTGCACTTCCCCTTATCAGCTTGTTTCTTTATCTTTCAAAGATGTATACGAGAGTGTGGTCTCTAATGTGGTTTCTCAAAGCTGAGTTAAAAGGAACCCTTTTTATCCTTAACTAGGATAACTTGAGTTTCACTTTATACGTATCTCATATACCTAGAACAGTACTCCAGTTATGGGCAGCACATAATAAAGACACATCAATGACTTTGGGCTGTGATGTCTTGTAGCTATTTTGCTATATCTGAGTGTAAGTGGAGGGGAACTGTGGGATTTCTTCAATAGGTTAATAAGAATCCCACTCTTTCAACTGAAAAGAAATCAACCTCATTATTCTTAAGAAGTTTGGTGCACACAATGATTATACCAGAGAATCAGGTTGATATTAGCATCTACTTTTATTGACATTATCTTAAATTTAAATATACAATAAGAGAAAGGAAACCTGTTATAAACTTAAATACTGAAACTTAAATTCAAAATAAGAAAAGAAACAACAAAACATTGCCATGTGCATAACAGAACATAAGAGAGGATTCACAATATGTGGTAATGAATTTCCATTTCAAGAAAGCCTGTTTAATAAATACTATACATTATATTCAGAGCTGTCCATCTTTTCTTTTCTTCCATGCAATATTCTTTTGTTCTCCACTGTGCACTTTTTACATTGTTCTTTTCCCCCTTCCCCATAAGAAAACTAATATACACACATAAATATACATCTATATTCATACAATTACATATACTTATACTTTCATATGTAGACATACACATTCATGTGCATCTTTGTAAAATGCACTATACTTCTTTGTTTTCTGTTTCTCTAAGGATGGATACATACTTCCTTCATAAGCCTTCATAACCCAAGTCTCCCCTATTTCCATGTTTTTAATTCCATCAACACATCATTTCCTACACCAAAGCAATATTACAACCTTATGCTATCTAGCTAATTTAAATAGTCTAAAACAATATTGATTAATAGAGCTGACACATAGTGCAGTTTCCCTATTCTTTTCTTTTGATTTAACTTTTAGCTTTAACTTTGTCTGAGATCATGATTAGTAACTCTGCTTTTTTCCCTAATTAATTCTACTCCCGATCTTTATGTTTGTATGTCTTTTATTTCCTATGCCTCCTCTTTCCTCTCCTTCCTCATACCTATTACCTTTTCCTCCTATTACTTAACTTACACCCTTTCTGAAGATCCTCCCTTATCCTCGCCTTCATGCCCTTTCCCTTTCCTTATTTGTTTCTATCTGAATTTAGACGACTTTTATAGCCTTCATGTATATACATATATACACATACCCAAATACATATAATATATGTATGCGCATATATTATACATAATATATGTTATTTCCTCTTTATCCCATTCTGATTAATGCTATTCTGTACTAGCCTTACCTTATTCCCTCACATTTTTACATCTTTATAAACTTAGAAGACTGTTATTCCCTTCTAAATGTATATAGTGTTCTTTTTTAACCCAGATCTGATATGAGTAGGGTTCCCTCTAAAAGTCACTCCCTTATCCTCTCCCCTCTCTGTCCCTTTAGTCTTTATTCCTTTCTAAATTTAGAAGACTTTTAGATAATACGTGTTTTTCCCTCTTTAACTCATTCATGTTGAGAGTAGTGTTGCAGATCTACCAGCTCTCTTCCCTCATCTGTGTCAGTTCTTCATGATCTTCCTTTGTGTAGACTCCATTTACCTTTTCGTAAATGGTTTTATTTTTAGAATCCCATCATATTCAGGTCTAATCAAATCTTTCTTTCAACTACTCAATTACTAACAATAATTCTAAACATACATTTTACATTTCCTTACATAAAAAACAGTCTGCCCTTATTGAGTCCCTTGTAATTAATCTTTGATATATGTACCTTATACTTCTCTTGAATCTTATATGTCAAGTTCTCTATTAAGTTCAGGATGTCCCGCTCCCCCTACAAAATTCTGAAAATTTGTCAATTCTGTAAATGTTCATTTTTTTCCCCATTTAGTATTATGCTTAACTTTGCAGGGTGTGATAATTTTGGCCACAACCTTAGTTCTTTTGCTCTTTGATATACAGTGTGCCAAGACCTGCAGTATTTAGTGTTGCCACTATCTTGTGTGATTCTAATTGTGGCTTCACCATATTTGAATTATTTTTTCTTGTTGTTCACAGTATTTTCTCTTTGAACTGGAGGTTTCAAAATTAACTATGGTATTCCTGTAGGTTTTTCTTGCAGGATCTCTTGCAGGTGGTAATGGGTAGATTTTTTTCCTATTTCTACTTTTCCCTCTTGTTCTGAAGCTTCCTGATAGTTTTATTTAATTATTTCTTGTATTATTATATCAAGATTCTTTTTCTGATTGTAGCTTCTAGGTAGTATGATTATTCTTATATTTTCTCTTCTTGATCTCTTCTCTAGATCAGTTATGTTTCTTGTGAGGTGTTTCATATTTTTTTAAATTATCTGTATGTATACATATACATATATACATATCCACATACACATATATACACATATATGTATATACTTACACACATGTGTGTATATGAATATATGTATAAACACACACATTCATTTATCTATTTGTATATTATTTCTTGATCTCTTATAATTTCACTGGCTTACCTTGCCTGATTCTAATTTCCAAGGAATCATTTTCTTCCTTGGGTTTCTGGATCTCCTTTTCCAATTGTTTGACTGTCTTTTCATAATCTTGTTCTTCTTGGATGGTTCTTATTTAAAAAAAATTCCTTCATCTCTCTCATTTGACTTTTAAAGTCTTTTTAAAGTTCATCTATTAATTCTTTTTTGGACAGGTCACCATTTGATATTACTTGATGGGGTAGGGGATGTTTTATTTTATTTTTTTTTTGCTTCAGTATTCTCCTATGAAAACAAACCCTAGTTTTCTCTATTCCGATTGTAATTTTCTATAGTTCTTTCTCTTTTGCCTGTTCATTTAATAAAAATTGTAGCATCTTATTGTAAAGGTTTTTATTCCTAGTGGATGGGGAAATGTTTTTTGTCTGGCCTCAGATCCTCCTAGAATCAAAATCAAAGACTCTGCCGTCTTGTAAGTGCCCACAGTCAGCAGTTTCCTGCTTCTGCTTTTGCGCTCACCTGGCCTGCTCTGGTTCCTTCTCACCTGAAACTGTATCTCAATAGCACAGATGACCTGGCATCCTTCATCAGCAGAGGTTGCCTCAATCTTCACCCACTCAGATATCTGACTCCCCATACTGTCTGGAAGGTGAAAATTTCTGTGGCTGGGGACAAGGCTGCCTCCCAAGCCACCTAACGCTAGGGCTCATTGCTTGCTGTTTCAGTGGAACTAGGCTGAAATCTTTGCAATTCATAGGGACCAAACCTTGGTCTTGGGATTTTTTATCTGATCTTACCCAGTTTTCCCAAAAGAATCATGGTTCTGCCCCACCTCTTGTTTATTTTTACTGTTCTATGTTCACCCTGAAGTGCTTTATTGTCTTGTTTGCGGGGGAAATCTGTACAGATTGGAATTTTTTACCTACTCCACCATCTTCCCAGAATACTTGATATTAGCGTTTTGATCTATTCAGGAGAATTTCCTTCTAGACCACCTCTTCCATCATACCATCATTAAGCCTCATTAACAACACAGCCAAAAGATTTTACAACAGGGGTCTAATGAGCTAAGGAACTTTCTATTTCCCTTTTCTCAACTGTAAAATCAGACTTGAAACCAAAGCTATTTAAATGACTGCAGTATGCTCTTTTTACCACTTGCCTTAGGCCTAAACAGGTGCAAAGACTAACAGTATAGTCAGTATAAATATGATTAGAAACAATGGATATCATGTCACATTTCTTGTGTGCTTTTTCTTCAGGAAAATTGAATAGAAACAAAACATGAAGAGAGGAATAACACAAAATTCTAACCTTGTTTACTCTTTTACAAGTTAACATTTGTAAGACAGTGTTAATATGCTATAAGGAGAAAAACTAAGCATTTTGAAAGGACATTTCTTTACTTGTATGTGATCTATAATTCTATATTCCCTGGCCCTTTTGACTCTAATTAAAAAAAAATCATCAATCACATTATTCAAAATAAAAAATCAATAAAGCTGAAAAAAAATGGAAAGACAGTTTTAAGTAATCATGCTATGTGAATTACATACCAAGCATAAGTGAGGAGATCATGTTGGAATTTTTGAAGGTCTCCTGATTTCTGTCCTTTCTGACATGTTGAGTGATGATACTAAAAATGTCCCTTGAGGACTTGTTCTGGTCTCAAGGCAGAGATGCCTAAAAAAACTAGAGATTTTATTGAACTATCACTTCAGTATGAGTCAATGGTGTGATATTGCCACTCAAAACAGTTAATATGATTGTAAAGTACTTTAAGAGAGTCACAGCATTTAGAATTAGGAATACACTCTACTTAGACCATACCCAGAAGATTTTAGTTATCTTGAAATTTGACTCCTATTAATTTATCTAGTGTTCTCACAACACCTTGTCCTTATTATTCTTTAGTCATTTCATTTCTTTGTGACCCAATTTTGGGTTTTATTGGCAATGACAGTGAAATAGTTCTCAATTTACTTCTCCAACTTATCTAAGCAAGTATATTAACAGAAGAGTAAGCACCTAGAGGAGGTTACTTGAATGGTAATGTGAGGAGAATCTCCCCTATTTATGGATCATTTGAAAAAAAAATGACAGGAGGACAAAAAGGAAGAGAGGAGACTTGATATTTTTCTTCAGCTGTCTTGAACAATGAAGAAGGGATTAGACATTTTCTACTTGGTCTCAAAGCCCAGAACTGAGGTAAAAATGAATCTTTGAAGTTGTGGAGTGGAGGTTTTATAATTTATATAAGAAGGAAGGTCTTAATAATTAGATCTGTCTGAAACTGGGATGCAGTATAGCAGGTGCTGCAGTCCTTAGCAATGGAGTTCATTAAGTGGGGGTGGATAGCTAGTTGTCAGGGATACTGCAAAAGACATTCCTGGTCAGGCATGAACTTAACTCTATGGCCTCTGATAGTTCTTCTGACTTTTAGAGACTTTTATTTTCTGGAAAATATATGGGCAACTAGATGACAAAAGATATAGATTACTACATTTTATTCAGAAGGACCTGAGTTTGAATCTGTTCTAAAACATTTACTAGCTACATAATTTTGGACAATCACTTCACCTCTCTTATTTTCAATGTCTTCATTTGGAAATTTTTAATAATAATAGTAACTATTTTACATCGTTGTGAGTATGAAATGCGATATGTTAAATTCTTTGCCTATTTTAAAGTTCTAGTTGGGATGAAGTAGACAAGGAAGATGATGATGATGAAGATGATGACAAAATTATCCTTAGGTGTCTCTGACAAGGAATAGCATGAAATGGATAATTTTTCCTATTTTATATATAAAGGAGAAAACTCAAGTTTTCAACATATTCATTTTAATTATCTTCAAATTTAACTCTGTCCCCAAAGGTTCCTATAATTTTATCTAGTTTCCTCATAATATTTTCTTCTTGTTGATATTCAGTCACATACTACTCTTCATGATCCCTCTTTAGCCACCCATAATATCTTCATAAAATACCATAATTCGTATTATTTTTCTTGCTAGCAATTAAAATACCTAACATTTGTACAGTAGTTTAGTATGTATATTCACTGTCACTTGTGTCTGACAATATCACCTTCAACATTTAACCACAAACCATAGCATTTGAATGCATGTATGAGTAACACAATGGGCTAATATCTATGACCCTAAAAATTCAACCATGCCTTGCCCAATGTCACATAACTAATCTGACACTAGATTTGATTTCTGGTCTTCACTCTGTGCCCAGCCTACTCTTCACTATGCCACCTAGCTGTTTCAGTGTATATGTGTACAATACAAGATATATAAGCTGAGGTTTTCTTTTTTTTTCCTAGCTTCATTCCAGGAGCAAATTTTTGCTGAAGAGTTGGTAGATATACAAGTGAATGATTTTAGAATGGTGAGAAATGAGGCATGGGAAGATGAAAATAAACACCTAAAATTTAAGAGATATTTTAAAGGCCAGTAGGGGGAAAATGTTTATAATTCTAAACGGTGCACAAGCAGCCAAATATCACTCTTATTCTGATAAAATGCTGGAATTTGAGAGACTCAACAAAATGATCACTAAGGTCCTTTATTTCTGGCTTTCAAACTGTATTCTTAATAATCAGAAATCATTTCATGGATCATCTCATTATGTATATAATAAAATTATAACTCAAAGATGTTAAACGTTTATTTTGGGACAAGAGTTGGTTTTTAAGCCCATTTCTTAACACTTTTCTCAAGTCTTCCTTCTTAAAAAAAAACAAAAAAAACTAATATCCTTAATTTTACTGAAGAATCAAAGCAGCATATTGTCTGACAACTTGACAGAGGAATGCAGTTTTTTAAAGGAAACACTTCCTTTTAATCTTTTATAATAATAGACATTCTCCTTTGTAGGAAAGACAAGTGGTATGTAACTTGCAATTGAGAAGATCTGGTGTCCCCTATCTTGATTTTCCCTAATAGCTCTTAGGGAATAGATTTCCTGCTAGCTTTAGAGGAAGAACAATACTCAGAATTCCATTTGTGTATTTAGAATGAAAAAGAAGTGATGCAAAATGGAGTGTGAAGGATTGAAATACATGTATGTACTTAGAGGATTCTCACTATCATTGTGCTATACAGGGGGTTGGGTTCCCTTGTTCAACTTGGAGAGTCCTTCCTGGTGAACTAGCAAAGAACCATTCATTCAGGAAACTTTTCAAGAAGTCCACTTAACCTTTACGAATATGCAACCAAGTTTACTCTTTGTTGTCATCATATCTCCTCCTGCCTGTTGTCCCTTGGGACTTAACAAGCTAAGCCTATACAATCATCAAAGAGCTAGATAGTGTTGTCTCTTTGGAAATGTTCTGCCTCTGTAGTAAGGATAGAAGTAGATTTGAATACTGCTTCTGATAGTTCTCAGAGATGTAAACTGGGCAAATCATTCAAACTCTCTGGATTCCATGTTTCCCATTGGGTAAATGGGAATAATAGAATGTACTTCATAGTACTGTCATGAGTCAGAAGAAATGATATACATGCCATACTTTAAAACTTTAAAGTGCTATATAAATATTAGTTATAATTATTAGAAGATATCAAATTCTTCAGGACAAAATTCCCTTACTAAATAATCTAAGAAGGTTCAGTGCAGTGGATAGAATCCAAGACTTGGAGTCAGGAAGACTCAAGTTCATTATATTGCCCCAGACACTTAGTAGGTATGTAGCCCTGGGAAAATCACTAAATCTCTTTTCTTCATTTTTCTCATTTGCTAAAATGAAATGGCATCTCTTTTATGGAGTTGTTGTGAGGATCAAATGAATATATATATATATATATATATATATATATATATATTTACACATATAGATAGATATAGATATAGATCTCTCTATACATATATATCTATATCTATATATCTTTAAAATACCTAAAACACAATTCAATTGTTATTAAACTAATGAGCATGTCATAGAAAGCAAATTTTGGAGTTGATATACTTTGTAATTTCTCCTTAAATGATAATAGATAATAGATCTAGATCTGGAAAAAAGAATCTCAGAGGTAATCTATTCCAACCCCTTAATTTGCAGGTGGAAAAGCTGAGGTGGCTAAATGACATACCCAGTTTCATGCAGTTAACATACACAACAGAAAAGAGATTTCAGCTTAGGTCCTTTGGCTTGAGAATCAACACAATACCATTGCACCATACTACTTTGAAACTGTGAAATGAAAGAACAATTCTTTAGTATGTTTTTTTGAACCTAATAGAATGGTATCATGTAATCACTGAAATGTTTGATGAACATTCAGTGGACGTTGGAAGCTGTCATAAAAAGGAAAAACGCAAATAACATTAGCAGCGCTTAACAGAATATTGCTTCCTTAAAACATACACACACACACACACACACACACACACACACACACACAAACTAACATTATACCATGCTGTGTGTCCTATGAAAACATTTCTGTCCTGAAAGCTGTTATTTTAACAGAAGGATATAAATGTGAGTAGTATATGCTGGGTGGAATAAGCTTGGAAACTGTGATGTTTGGAGAAATGAAATGTATTACAATGTATCACAATAATCTATGACTTGATTGTGCAAGCCCGCTGTCAATATTGAATTCAATTTTTAAATTTTTGTGAATATTTTGGCACTCATGGATTATTTTATGAGAAATAACTAAATTAGTACTTTCACCATAAAAAAGCATTTATCATTCATAACAATTGAATTAAAACCTCATTTTCCTTCTTCCTTTTCTCTATATGTGCTTTAATGATACATCATAAAGCATAGTTCCTCCCCAAAACTATATCTACAAATGCATATATATGTATAAATATATACATATATGTGTGTGTGTCTTTATATTGTGTGGTATAAGGACACACTCACTTTTTGTCATTGCCACTAAAGATTGGCAATCTAAAATATTTCAGAATAACAAATGAGTATGAAAAAGATATCACGATCGGTACCTTTTAATAGAAATCTTTATGTGTTTCCTTCATGTTGTTTTATCCAGACTGATTCAATAATTCATCAGAGATGACTGTTTTCGACGTTGTATTTAGAGGGAGAGAAAGAAGGGAGACAGAGCGAGAGAGAGAGAGAGAGAGAGAGAGAGAGAGAATTACTCCTGAGTAAAAAATCTCATTAATTGCTGTTCAATGAGTTTAATCCTTTCTGGAATGCTGCCAGCAATTACTTTTTTGACTTGCTGACTTATGCAGTATTTTATATTAGCGGTAGTCTCAATATGTCTGCTTGAGCATACACACACACACACACACACACACACACACACACACACACACACCAGCAGTTATACTAATTGGCAAAGTACTTGGGGAAATTCAACCTGACCTGACCTATGCCTATTCTGTATAGATAAATGAAAAAAAAATAAAAGTTATCAATGTTATTAATAAGGGATAAAGAGATTTTAAGGAAAGAGATTCATAACTGAGCCAAATGGTGCATTCATCAAATACTGGATAGTATTAATTGCCACCAAGGATCATGAGTCATTTATATTGGAGAGGTCTTGGGAGAAAGAAGTCTCAGCAGCTTCCATTCAATATATTAAACAGTTCTAAAATGACTTTTTAAGCAAATGCTGACTCAGAACTACAGCTGTTCACATGGAACTGGATCAAGTTAGTTCTACAATTTTGAGTTCTTAAATCCATAGAGACCTATTCGATGTGCTTAGAAAGGAACATAATAGTAGATGTGCTTTTTGAAACTTTTTGAAACTATGTGTGAAACACATAACTACTAAAATGAGAAACCATTAAATAACAGGAAAGAAAAAACTAATGTGAGTAAACAAAAAGTTCTGGGAATATTTACCTTTAATCTTCTAGGCCAAATAATGAAAAACATCAGTAGAGAGTGACTGGAACAATGGTACAAGCAAGGGGTTGGGTGTGACTGAAAGATCAAGGAAATCTTGTAAATTGTTTCTATGACACATGAGAATGCCATGCCTTTTTTTCAGTAATATATGCATAAGTTATCAAATCTTATTTATCTACAATCAAGTTAAAGAAATGGTGGATTATCCCTCAGGAATTCTTCTGACTTGAACTGTGGGGTATACATATTTTCATCTCGTATTCATGTATATTTTGTTTTCTTGATAAATAATGCATCACCAAATGGCCAGCTTGTTATTGATAAGACTTACTATAAATAGGCTTATAAAGTAAATATAACCTAGAGGTGTCGAACACACAGGCTGTGGACCATGTGACCCACAACAATGCCTAGTGTGGCCTTTATCAGATTAAAATAATTGGGAAGTATTTAACACAAGAAATAAAAATACAATAAAAATAGATGATGTTTTCTTGTAGTTTCCTAAGTCAACATGGGGCTACAGAAATCATTGTGTGGTTTAGTGGTCCCTGTTTCCATTTGAGTTTGACACTACTGGTTTACACCATGTTTTTCACAAGGTAGATGTTGCCAGAGCTTGGTGCTCACTTACATAACACTTAAATGTCCATGATCCTTTCTTGACCATAATGAGATCCCAAAGTAGAATTTCTTGTAGCAGAAAAGATAGAATGAGCTAGATGTTCCTTGGGAAATTGTTATGTGCGATTATTAACTTTGAGATTCTCCTTAAAATGAAGGCCAATCTTATTTACCACTGATTTCTCCTTGTGTTGCTGCACTTCTAGGAAACATGGGAAAAGATAATGTACAAAGATAATGTTGTGCAACTTCCAACAGAAAGGGAGAGATAATTAATGGTTATAAGAAGTCTGAAACATTTCAGAAATATGCTGAAGTAGCCTGAAAGACAGTAGAATGATGAAAGCCTGGGAATGGAGGTGGGCCAGTGGTATAGCGATTCTCACTGATGTCTACACAATGTCAAGAAAAATAGAGGAAAACATCTAGTACACTGGGCAGAACTCTTAGAGGATTTAGAGCACAGTGTGGATAAGTGACTCTGGATGAATGACTGAATGAATGGATGGATGAAAAATCTTTTGCTAGTATTCAGTGTGGGCAAATCATTGTGCTGAGTGTGTCAAATACTAGAGAAATATAAGAGAGTTCTGGTGCTCAAACATTCACGTTCTAATGGACGAAAAAATGCATACAGAAAATTTTAGTTTTAAGACAGATTGAAAAGTCCCATGTTATTAGGTTGAAGCAGTAATGCACAAGGGAATGACGTTTTCTAAGGTCATTTCTACAGATAAATTCACATCAATTTTTGATGTTGAACCATTTGAGAGTGCCAAGGACTCTAGTGCCAAAAAATAACAAAAATAGAATGATTTTCTGTGTCTTCAGTATCTGTAGCTGCACACCCACAGAAAAAACATTCAGGACACATTTATATGTTGTGATCAGGGGAAGGTGAATGGGATACTTCTCCAATAGAAGCTACTGGGCATGGGCTGAAAAAAGTCACTGATTTGGGAAACACTGCTATTCCTAAGGCTCTTGAATTCAGGGAGGAGAGAAATAGAAACGCTATTTCTGGATTATGAACATTTCCTGATTTGATATCCCATGGTTTCTATCAATTGGAAAGGATAATGGAGTTGTTGTAGATAACATTCAGTTTGATTAAATCTCTTAATAATAGAAGCTCAGTATTCTAGGAGACCTCAAAGGCCATCTAGTCTAGTCAATTCTTGAAAAATCTTTTCCCAGGGCAAAGCCAAGATAGCAGAGTGGAAGGACAGACCTGCTCTAGCTCTCCCTTCATAGTCCATAAAATACTTGTAAAAATTAGTCTAAACAAATTCTGGAGCATCAGAAGCTACAAAACGACAGTGTAAAACAGATTCCCAGCCCAAAACAACCTGGAAGGCCAACAAGAAAGGTCTATCACACCAGCTAAGAGTGGAACACAGTCCAGTATGGTCTACATAGCACTGACAGGACCAGAGCAGGCTTTAGGGTGCAGAATCATGGGTAGCTATGATTCCCAGATTTCTCAACCCACAAACTCCAAAGACAGCTTCAAAGATCAATAATAAAGCTCTTTCACCTGAATGAGACTGGAGTGATATCCAGGTCCAGCCCTGGTCCCAGGGTGATGGCAGCCACTGCAGCAGCAGGATCCACTTTTGGAGCCCTTGGCCTAAAGAACCTGGGTAAATTTAGCAGCTGATCTGTGTCTCAGCCCTGAGAAATTGCCCTGGGTTGAGGAGGAGTACTGGTGAGGGGAAGTGGGTGGAGGTTGTGGAAGGGGAATCCTACTCACAGTTCCAGGGCAGAAAAGAGTGCTTGTGGTTGCTCACAGAACAGAGCACAGGCCAAGAGAGGAGTAAACTCCTCTCTCTTGATTGTGCCACCTTGGAGGAACTGAGAACTTACAGATCCCTAGAAATATCTCAGAGAACAGCTGCACAAATCTTCTGAAGCCTAGGGTAATATATCTTCATCCTGATGAAGGACTCAAAAGTCAAGTAACTGGCTGGAAAAATGCCCAAAAATGGAAAAAAAAATTAGACTATAGAAGGTTATTTTCTTGGTGAAAAGATATTGTCTTCCATCCTTTGGAATGAGGAAGAATAAAGCACACCATCAGACATAGACATTAAAGTCAAGTCTTCTACATTCAAAACTTCCAAAAAAAATATGCAATGATCTCAGACCATTGAAGAGTTGGGATTTTGAAAATTAAGTAAGAGAAGGACAGGAAAAATTAGGAAGAGACATGAGAGAAAATCATGAAAAGTGAATAAACAGCTTGCTAAAGGAGACCAAAAAATGCTGAAGAAAATAACACCTTTAAACATAGACTAACTCAAATGACAAAAGAAGTTAAAAAATCCAATGGGAGAAGAATGCTTTAAAAAGAAGAATTGGCCAAATGCAAAAGGAGGTTGAAAAGTTCACTGAAGAAAATAGTTATTTAAAAATTAGAATAGAGTAGATGATAGTTAATGATTTTATGAGAAACCAAGAAATTATAAAACAAAACCAAAAGAATAAAAATATAGAAAACAACATGAAATATCTTATTGGAAAAACAACTGACCTGGAAAATAGATCCAGGATAGATAATTTAAAAATTATTGCTCTACCTGAAAACCATGATCAAAAAATGAATCGAGACATCAATTTCCAAGAAATTGTCAAGGAAAACTATCTTGATATTCTAGAACCAGGCAGTAAAATAAAAATGGAAAGAATTCACTGATCACATCCTGAAATAGAGCCCAAAAGGAAAACTCCTAGGAATGTTCTAGTTAAGTTCCAGAGTTCCCATGTCAAGGAGAAAATATTACAAGTAGCCTGAAAAAAATCTAGTATTGTGAAAATGCAGTTAGGATAGCACAGAATTTAACAACTTGTATACTAAGGGATTGAAGAGCTTGGAATATAATAATTCAGAGGTGAAAGGAGGTAGAATTTAATTCAAGAATCACCTACCCATAAAAACTGAGTATAATACTTCAGGGAAAAAATGGAATTCGATGAAATAGAGGACTTCTTTCTAGACTAGAGCTGAATAGAAAATTTGACTGTTGAATACAAGAATCAAGAGAAACATGAAAAGGTAAACAGGAAAGAGAAATCATAAGAAGGACATTAAATTTGAACTGTTTATTAATAGAAAAGAAAAATCTTTCTCTTTGTTATATAATTGAAAATAACCTTCTATTCTCTTCTTCAAGACCCCAACAAGAGAGTGTCTATCACTTCCCAAAGTATCTATTCAACTTTGGGATATTTCTAGTTGAGTATTTTTTCCTTTGTTTCAAGCCCACATTCTCTCATTTGAGACTCCATAAAAACATCTGAAGTAACTAATTACTATAGGGTTCTCACTTTCATGATACATGTGATGAAAATAAATAATAGTAATAATAAAAATTTTGTAAATAGCTATGTTTCTAGTCATTATGCTAAGTATTGGGGAAAAAACTAAAATGATTGAAACAATCCCTACTAACAAGGAGCTTACATTATAATGTGGGAGATAACAACGATACATAAACATATATGCCACGTAAATAAGTAGTGAATAAATAATGTATACATGTGTATACCCATACATATATATGATACTATTTTGTAAAAATATAGATGCATATATGCATCAACAATTCATAGCTCTTGGGCACGAGTAATTGACAGCATTTTGAGTTCTGTAAAGTGTTTAAAATTCTATCTCATTTGAGTTGCCCCACAACTCTAAAAGTTAAGTGCTTTATTTTTTCTCCTTTGAGCCAGCTCAAAGAAGTTTGCTTATTTTTGTCCATGATAATACATCTAATAAGTAACAATAACACAACACAATACCAGTGAAGTATACATCCAATATGCAATTTCCAGTGTGTAATCTACTCTCAGAAAAGTAAACTATCTCTTTACCTCTTTTACCTAGAAATTCAGTACTTAAACTAAGTACATATAATTAGGAGAGACATGGTTTGATTACAATATTTCTGTTAAATGAATGACTTTTCATTCTCCTTTTAGGAGGGAAGTGATATTCTGAAGTGAAGTATGTATAAAAAGACTTGGAAAAGTAATGTTAGTATTAAAGGAAAAAATAAAAACTCTATTTTTCATTATTCCAAACATAGTTATGGTTTTGCTACACACTGCACAAAACTTTCCATAGTCACAGGAAAGCACTCTTTGACTAAAAAGCACCATAAATATAGGTAGATCAAATCCTAACTATAGTGCCTATCAGACAAATGTACATGTCCATTGTGGGAAGACAAACTGCTTAATATGAAAGTGCTATTCTGCTTATATAGGAGTGGAAATGGACCACAAGGACCACAACATTAAACTTTGTCAGTTCTTGAATTTCAATTGTCTGCATGAGTAAGTATCATTTCCTAACAACAGCCAGAGAGCTTGTCTTGCTGTTATTAACACCTTTACTTACAAAGAAAAATGATATTGCCATTGAGACTTCCAGATCAACTCTCATGCAATCATATTTTCACTAAAACCTGTGCTTTGTCCATTCTTCAGCTGTCTGAAGACATTAAATTTGTAGTCCTTAGATAATACAATAAATGTTAATTAAGCAATTTAAGGATGAAAATTATCTTACTTCTTATGCACTCCACTTTTTAGCAAAATAATAGGCATCTGACTTAGTTGGGGTTTGGGGCTGTCTGATATTTAAGGAGAAAGAAATATTTCCTTTCCTTGCTCTGCCTTTTTCTACACCTAGATCTCTTCAGAAAAGCACAATCCCTTAAAGTTTTGATATGGCTAATTTTAGGGTTTCACAAAATATGGACAATATAGTTCTTTCTCACAAAGAAAGTCGCTGTATGCTCTGGGTATCGACTATAGTGCCATCTTAATTTCACCAAATGGTACAAGAATAATTGTGGGGAAAAAAGTCAAATATACCATTATACTCATATTACCCATTTTTTAAAAGGACCTTCCTGTATTTTTAAAACATATTTTAAATTTATATTGAACTTTGTCTAAGCAACTCCCAACAGTTATGATGGAGGGTTTTCAAAAGTCGAAATCTTATACTTAGCCAGGGACTGACTTTTGTTTATTAGGAAAATGATGAACCTCCTTGCATGATTCTCTTCTCAACTGAGAAAAAATGTGCTCAAAAATTCATTTCCCACTTTACAGGGAGTACTGACTCAAGTTCAGCAACTTTGGAGGAATGAAACAAACATCAGTGCAGGAAACATTCACTTCTTAATCTTGCTACTGGGTGCTGTGTTCTTGGTAAAAAGGTAACAGACAGAAGGAAGCCATAACCAGAAACTAGGAATACTAAAAAATCTAAATGAATGATTCCAGCTTTGACAGTTTATTTGAAGGTCAAAAATGTCTGAGTTTTGGAGTCAATGCCAGCTGTCCAGTTAGAGATTTCTTCAAGGGCACATTTGATTCAGAAGAAAAGAGGAACACTACCTGAAAGTGTTGTTGTCTTCAATGACTAAAGCTTTGTACTGAGTTAAAAGTTCTATCTTTTCTCTTGGGATAAGATATGCATTGGTGATGATTTGCATGGTAGATCTTACTCTATATTTTACATAAACCCATACCTTTTTTCTAAATTTCACTCCTAATGGAACCATTATTCTTTCCAGTCAACTTGATTCACAGGCTCAAATATCCAAAAAATTGACAAAGATTGTATATTCATAGCATGTCTCATACATGTTTTTTTCCCTTCTCCATTCTCATAGTTCTATCCTGACTTTCCTCTCTCCTCCATGTCTGCTATTTAACTTGGTGATTTCATCAGCTTCCATGGGTTCAGTTATTGTCTCTGTACTGATTATTCTCATATCCTCTCATCCAGTTTTAACCCCCAGTTATGCGTCTTGAATTATCTATTAAATATCTCTAATAACAAGTTTGGCAGACATCTTAAACTCAATATATGCAAAACTGAACTAATTATTTTCCTCCATGGAACCCTGCCACTCACCAAATTTTTCTGTCTCCCTAACTTTTCTTTTATTTTCAAGGGTACTACCGTGCTCCCTAGGCTTGTAACCATACACTTTACTCACTTTCTCTCATCTTCTCTTTCATCTTCTCTCTCATCAATTTTCATTTACCTCTGCCTTTGTAGTATATATGCTCATTTCTCCCTTCTGATACATGGTGCAAATCCTTATCTCCTCACAACTGGACTATAGCAATAGTCTTTCAGTTGGTCTTCCTCCCTGCCTCAAGTCAATTTTCTAGTCAGTTGTCAAAATGATCCTCCTAAAGTACAGATTTGACAGTATCACCTTTCTATTCAATAAACTTCAGTGTCTCCCTATCACCTGTAGGATCACATGTAAAATCATATTTGGCATTCAAATCTTTGTAATTTCACTCCCTCCTAACTTTCCAATCTTCTTATATCTTGTTCCACTATGTCTACCAGTGTCACTGTGCTGACTCCTCACTTAAGACACTCCATATTCCAAACCTGTGAATTTTCACTTCCTAACCCTCATGCCTGCAATTCTCTCCTTCCTCAATTTTGTTTCCTATTTCAAGATCCAGCTAAAATCTTGCATTCCATAAGAACCTTTCCTAATCTCTCTTAATGCCAATTCCTTCTCATTAGTGATTAACTTTATTTTATCCTGCATATAGTTTGTTTTCACAAAGTTGTTTACATATTGTTATGCTGCTCTTGACAGCAGGAACTTTCTTTCCCCATTTCTTGGTATAATAGGAGTTTGCTAATATAAAAGAACTCAAAAAAACCAAGAATCTGCCTTTGGGAAAAAGACAACCTGCCTTGGATAACTGCATTTGGGAATAGCCTCTTTACATTGGCTGTGTAGTCAAAACTCCCCGCATCTTTAAACCTACTCAAATGAGGAATAATTACTCACTTTTCTAGGGCCATTCAGGGAAGACTGACTTATTCCCTCATAAGAAATATATGATACAAGAAGTGGAGAAGGGATCTAAATATCACTTTCTCCTCCTCTTAGGGCAAAAGACCACATAGACATTACTTTGGGATCTTGATCATATTTCATTTGCCATTTTGAGGTCCAGGTGCAGGGAATGTAGTTCCTGATCTAAGAAACTAAGCCATGGAAACCTCAAAGCCCAGGACATCTATCCAAATGTTACAATTTGCTCATCGAGGAAGCCCTAAGAAGCTAGTTCTCTGGAACTTCATTTGTAAAAAATGCTAAGCTGATGTTTGTTATCAAATGCAACTAAGATTCTTTGACCCTTAAAATTGGGAGGTAACACAGTAGGCATTAGCCTGAGTCAATGGTCAAAGATAACAGAAATCATCAAATACTAAGAGTATTGGAAAACTTTGAGAAAATAGTGAGATGTTTATCCCCAGAGTGTATGAAAGATGCTAGAACATGGTAGACACTTAATAAGTCATTCTTGACTGACTGACAAAGTCACTATCCCAATTCAGGCCCTCATCATTACCCTTTTGAACAATTCCAATGGCCTTCTAATCGGTCTGCCTCTCTCAAGTGACTTTCCACTTCAATCAAATTTTCATATACTTATCAAATTGATATACCTAAAGGGCCAATATGACCACAGTTATAGCACTATTTACTTAACTGGAGCATCCCTTATTACCATTAGGATACACTATAAATCCCTCAGTTAGTCATTTAAATGCCTTTGTAATCTAGTCCCACCTTCATTCAACCTTATTGAGGTTCCTCACATTCAAACAAAAAGTCAACTAAAATATCCAACCATGAATTGAAAATTATGGTTTGATACTATTAATTAAGCAGAACCAGAGGTATCATCTGTGATTTCATTGTTGAATTTTAAATTATTCACTTAAATGTATGAGATAAATTCATTTGTATGGCTTTTGCAATTCAGTTATTTCAGTCTTCTCTGACTCTTTGTGACCTTATTTGGAGTTTTCTTGGCTATGACACTGGAGTACATGTATGTACTTTTTGTATGTATAAATATGTTTACACATAAATGGTAAATATATACATGCATGTACATATAATGAATCCTATTTATGTTACTCCCAAGAGTAAAAAAAGTTTTTGGTGTTATTAATAAACAAAATAATTTAAACATTTATTGTTATTTTTAAAATATCTTCTCATGTGTATATTTTATAGTATACTTAATAATACACATTGATTTAATAAAGAAATAAATATAAACATACTGAGGATGCATGAACATTTTTAAATCATTTGTTATTCTCTATTATCTATCTGACATGAATCCATCCTTCTAACTCTTAGTGGACAACTATCTTCAATGTAGCCCTAGTCACCAGTGATACTTGTCATACTATGGCATACTATGTCATACTTTCAATGATCTCCTAACCATCTTACTCTACTAGTTAAAAATGATTCAAATTTATACAACATTCTAGGGTTTGCAAACCATGCAGCAATTTTATTTTATTGTGCTGATGTTTTTCTACCATCTCCAAAGGAGGAATCTGAAATGAAAAAAAGTTTATCACTTCACTGAAGACATTTGATCATGAAAATATTAATTATTGCAGAGATATTCAAATCTAAACTTCAGAGTTTAGATTTGAATATCTAATTCAAATTAGATTAGATTTTTAGATGGCTAAAATTCTTCTGTTTTATAGAATTTATTATGTAATTCAATCAACACAAAATATCATTACCATATCATTTATTCCTTTTTTCCTGAATGTAGTTCTCTCATTTAAGCTTTCCTCCTCATAGCATGTCAAAGCAGATTACTTTTTTATTACCCTTTTCTATGGAATATCAGCATTTTATTTTTTTTTAAATTGATACATTCCCCCAAATGAACTTTTTATTGTTAGTATGCTGCTCCATTTCACTACTTTAGAGAGTTTTCTCTATATAACTAGTATCATTCAAATGTATCTTTTGAATTCCTCTGGACCTGAATTATTTCTATGTAACTGTTGAGAAGTAACAGTAGGATTGAAGAAGTTATTTAATAATCTGAATGGTAGAACTGATACTTTCATATCTCCTCTGAAATATAGAAAAAAAACTAGTCACTTGTAAATACCTACTTGACTTAGTCTTGAATATACTGTAGAGAAAGCACTTTATAACTCAATTTCAAAATCTTTATTCCAAGAGCATACTATGGCAGATTCAGAGCTGAAATTTCTTTACAGATCATCTAGTCCAAAACTCTAATTTTAAGGATAAAGAAATTTACTGGAAAACTGAAGTGAATTACTTAAGGTCACACAGTTTCTAAAAGTTCCTCTAACTCCAAATTTGGTGTTTTCTTATTGCCTACACCAATTTTCTACCTTTTTCTTCCTCAAGATTTATTCTATAATTCTCCCACTTTGGAAAATCTCCTTCTCTGAAAATGTATAAAGCATTTAAATAGATTTCCAACTATTTTATAAGTACTTTAAATGGAGATACCTGACTATGGAATAATGGATGACATGACCTCTCAAAGTCCTTTTAGTCTTTATTATTCCATGGTTTAAGAACTGGCTCGTGTGAGAATTGTCTTCATTAGAACACTAGAAAGATTATAAAATGTTCCAGGTTGGAGCTATAAATGCAGTAGCTATATTGTGACTAACATGTTTTATTTCTGAGTATGGATCCATCCTAATTACGTATTTACCTCTGTAGGGAAAAGAACAATCAAAACTAAATCATACTCAGAAATATGAAGTGACAAATCAATGAATGAATGACTATTAAACACTGGATAGTGAAAGGCTAAGAGGAAAGCATTTGCTTTAAAATTTTTAAAATATTGAATAATAAAGAAAATATTGATTGAATATTCTTTGGGATAGCATGATGAGATAATGATAAATGAGTCTTCAATATATATATATATATATATATATATATATATATACATATATATATATATATGTATGTATGTATCTTTGCATGTGTGTGTGTACATACACATATATATATACATATATATACATACTGTTATCCAGAAGTAGCTAATATATTAACATATTTTTAAACTTTTCTAGTTCCTTACTGTTTATTTTGACAATTTCTTCTTTCAAATTAAATAACTTAACTGTTAATATTCTTTGGGTAAAAAAGAAAAGAAATCCTAACACTGTACCTCTCACATAGTAAGCAATTAATAAACACTTGTTAACTTGACTTACTGTATAGTTGTCTTATGAGCTTGAAATTCACTAATATTTTAAGATCTCTGTGAAATGCTTTGTAGTCAGACTTCTCCATTCTCTATTTGTGTAAATAATTTTGAATGTAAATGTGATCTTCAAAACTAGCCCCTTATATTTATTTTGTTAGATCAAAAATAAATGAAATCTTGACCTCTTTCATGTTTATGTAAGCTTTATGAATTGTTCCAGACTGTTCAGAGAAAATGTGTTCTAACAAACAACTTCTCAGGACAGGAAGAAAATGTAGATTCATGAAGTTCTTTCATGTGCAACCACCCATCATGAAAGAAATTCCTTAAGCTACCATGTGATGTCGATGCACACCCACAGAGAGAGTCAAGGGTGACTAAATCTTTTGGAAACAACTATCCCATACCCATGGGATTTGTGAGCAGTCTCTCATAACCCAGAATTTTAATGTTTCAAAATAGAGAGTGCTGCTAGCATGTCTATAAAGTTTCTTTTTATTATGTTTTTGAATAGAAGAAAACATGTTCCTTGGTGCCACATCTCTCAGGATGTGTGTGCATGCCACATGCTACACACACACAAACACATATACACATGCTCATGCAGAAAGTCAAAGCAAGAGTTTCCCATATAGCCGTAAAGATTTTTGAAAGTGGATAATATGAAATTTTAAAAGTGAAATTAGAAGGTAGAAAATTGAATCTTTGAAATATCTTTATATATCATGATTGCATATGCCTTCTTTTTCAGATTGTTTTCTAAAAAAATCTATTTACTATCGCTGGGCAGTAGTGTTAGTCATGAAAACCTTCATAAGTTTGTCCTGTAAATTAGTCTTTTATGAGATTTATACTTTGGGAATGATTAAGAGAAATATGAGGTTGAATTTTAGCCCTCTTTTAAAATTGATTCAGAAAAGCAATGACTACTTCTAACAATATTCTGAAGAGGATGAATATCTTGATATTATCACGTACCATGTCAGCTGGAGCAGCTAACTTAAGAAAAACAAAGAAACTGGTTTTATTTTCTACAGCGTTTTTTGGATGCAAACACTGTGCCTGATTTTTATCTACAAATAAAACCATGAACAATTATGATGATTTTTTGGTGTTAAACACTAAAACCTCTCTATTCTTTCATGGTAAGTATTTTTTAATGTGTTTCCAGTTGTTTGAAAGGAGCCCCATTTGATATCATAAGGGAATGAAACAAATTTGGAAAGACAATGCAATTTTTTAAAGTGTAAGTCCCTGAAGTCAATCTCTTACTGTCTTGGGGTTGAGTACTAAACTCTAATAAATTTTTGGAACAGGAATATTAATGCACTCCCTTACTGCCCAGTAGAATTGTTGTAGCTGCCAGCAGGTTTTCTCCTTTCTTATATTAGGGATAGTAGCTAACAGGAGGAGATAGCTGTTTCTCCAGTTAGTCTTAGATTTGGCACAGATATTTCTGCTCTAAAAACTTAAAGAAAACTCTTCTCAACACAAACAGGAAAGAAGTCCAGTGAGAGGAAAGAGCATGGAAATAGGGGAGAAGTATACTCAAAAGGGAAGGGACAAAGAAACATAATGAAGAAGCTGTAAGATTTTGGAGCTATATTTTTGGAAGTAGTTGTCATGGGATGGTAACAACAGCAACAGAAATAGCAGCAGTAGCAGTAACAGCTTATTTGTGTGCTTGTATCTATCATCTCATTTAATCCCCTTCCAGATTGATGAACTATAGGATAGAGGGAAAGGGAGGTGGCCTATCTTTCTAAGTAGGGATTTAAAAGCCATTGCATGGTAGGGTGGGTCAGAGAGTAGATAGGGAAATAGCTCTGAAGGTCCTATCCACAGCCTACAGATACTAGATGCTCAAACATTCACATTAAACACACATGTGGTGTGTGTGTGTGTGTGTGTGTGTGTGTGTGTGTGTGTGTATTTGTCTCTAGGGTACAATTATCTTTTGGCCTCTGAGCCTTGGCCACAAAAAGGATGTGCTTCATTCTCCAGTGGCTGAATTATTTTGGGATTCATTAGGATGATGACAGGAGGAGCGGGATACTTCGCTGTGGTCACATATAACGTGCAGGACTTGCCCTCCCTGAATACTAAATGCTCTCAGTATTTAGAACTGGAAGAAACCTTATAGATCAACCTGTCCAGGTCCTCATTTTACAAATGAGGAAACTGATGGTCAGAGGGGCAACTAATGCCTAAAATGTCTCAGAAGTCTGATCATAATTGCAACTCTCTTTCCACTCTTCTGTCAACTAGAATCTCTCCTCTTTCTCGAACAAGTCTGTCTCCCAGTTAACAGAGAAAATTAATTCAAAAGTTAACATATTTTGTGTATGTGTGCATACATATATGTATCTGTGTATAAGTGTATATATACCTATAAATATACAT
>CM053769.1:638573026-638610911 GCA_028658325.1 Potorous gilbertii
GGGGAGAAAATTTTGGAACCCAAAATCTTGTGAAAATGAATGTAAAAAGTTAAATAAATTTATTTAAAAACTAAATAAATAAATAAATAAAAAGTAGTCAAGGGATAGACTCTTTATTTAGAAAAAGAAAAAAAATCAATCTGGGAGGGCAAAACCCTCAGGCTTGCTGTTCCAAAGAGAAAGAGTCACCATTGACATTCACTCCAAGTCAGGAGGGTCCAAAAATACAACCATTAAGTGAAGGTTAGGCAGGGACCTATTGTGGTGTAAAGTCTAATGGGTTTCAGATTTAACTGAGTTTAAAGTCTTAGGAAAGAAACAAAAAGAGAAAGAAACAAAGAGAGAAAGAGAGAAGGAAAGGAAGAAGGAAGGAAGGAAGAAAGAAAGGAAGGGGGGAGGAAAGGGGGAAGGAAGGAGGGAAAGGAGGGAAGAAAGAAAGAAAGAAAAAGAAAGAAAGAAGGGAAAGAAGGAAGAGAGATAAAGAGAAAGAGAAAAGAGAGAGATAAAGAGAAGAAGGAAGAAAGAAGAAAAGAAGAAAAAAGAAGAAAAGAAAAGAAACGAATCTGGCCTGTAAACCCCAAGTTAAGTGGGATCTTCTGGCCACCAAAAATCACCTTGCTTTGAAGAGGAGAAAGAAAGGGAGAGGGAGAGCGAGAGGATGAGCTGAGTTACCCAGCTAGCTGGGTCACCATTCAGGCAGCTCTGTCTTTGTATGCTAAAATAGCAGTTTCATCCTGGGCTATGTGCAGTCATCCTGATGAATATCAAGTCGCTGGTTCCAGATGGCTCTGGAGGGGAAAGTGAGACTGGTGATGTTGCACAGCCTTCTCTCATTCACATCAAAGTCAATTGCCAGTCTTGCAATCATTTCGCTAATGTCATGGTCCTCCTCAAAACCAAAGGACAAACAGCACAACAATATACATGTACATACACACACACACAATCACTATGAACCAAAGTGATTTTAGGACAGTCCCATTTCTTATTTATGTAGCACAATTATTCTGCCATGAAGATGCAACTGCTGTGAAGAGGCTTTCCGAGGGTAAGACAAAAAGTTCCATGTCCTCTGTGATTCATTGATGAAAATTGCCCCTCTCCCAATTTTTTCTTTCTGATGCTGACTCTCTAAAGGGACAAGGCAGCAGGGAAGGAAGCAAGGTCATATGTGGATTATTACTCTACTAATTTTTTACTTCCAATTCCCATTAGTCCTAAACCAGGTAAAATATAAATAGAGAAGGAAATTGATTCTGCTCTAATTATGATTCTTCACAGTTTTCACAGAAATATCAAAGCACATTATAACGATGGAATCCTGCCTGAATTCCAAATTTTCTAAGAAGTGGGTTTATGTGGTTTGCTTATTTTTTTTCTTTCTTTCTTAATATATGATTCGACTCTACTTCTCTCACCCTTTGAGAATGCTATCGTTGATTACTCAACTATTTTTCTGGGACTGAAGAGGAAATTATAAAAAAGAAAGTATAAATCCTCTCAATATCTCCTCAACTCACATACAGAAAGACACAGTATTAGCATTTTTTTAACTCAAAGAAACCAATTAAGTTCAGCCTGAGTTTGCAGTCATTCCATTTTAGAATACAAGTGTTATGTTCTGCCTACTACCAAGGAAAGGACAACTGATAAATCAGTATCTCATTGTTCTTTACAGACAAAAACAGAGAGATTTTTCTACTTCAGAAGGATGTCATTTTCATGTATTTTTCTGATGATATCTCAAACCTTCTTGGCTGGGAAGGAGGCTAACTCTAGTGTGTTCTCTTCTCATTTGAAATCACTCTGTCAAAATGCAACACTAGTGAAAATCACATTATCCCTTCTAAAACAGCCTTATGTATGGTTTCTCAGTACAAAAACTAACTAGATAAATTGTCTCTTATGAATAGGCCCTTGATCTCAGACATGCAAAATTAGCATTAGTGGTCAATGGTGTTATGGGAAAGCCATTATAAGCGACTTTGAACATCTTCAGATCAGCAGATTTCAATTTGTATTGTGCTTTTATAGTCCAACATCACTGTATTGAAGAAGTGACTCATTCTCAGTTGACAGATGTGCTACAACTAGAAACATAAATTTTCTTGGATGTGTTCTTTCTGAAGTTGACATGGCCTTCTCAGTGATAAAGGTTTTGGAAGCATAAGAGATTGCATTTAATTTTCTCATGTGCATGATGACAGTGGGTTTGGATGCATTTAAGAGATAAAGCTTAACTCTGGGTATTTTCTTTGATAGGAAAATAGACAAAGCTAGGCTATTCTAGTCTCTAGCTTCCTTGAGCAGCCAAGTCCATTAATATACTATGAGTGAGGTAAGATTCTATTAGCGTAATTTCAGGTTCTCTTTTCTAGGGCAACAGTCATTTTGTCAGTGAAGTGAGTTTCATATTGCAAAGAAAGAAAATTTCAACTAAATTGAGGGAGTGTGGCAATGTGCCGAGCTTGGAATGAGGAGTACCTGACTTCCAATCATGTTTCATACAGTTAGCATCTATGCCTTTATGAGGATAGTACTTTACCTCTCTAAACTCCACTTTGCTAATCTGGAAATAGATGATGAAGATGATGAAGATGATGATGATGGAGATGACGGTAATCCACAGTATTTGGCTAAGAAGGTTATTCTGAGGCTCAAATGTGACAATCTATGTAAAGCATTTTTCAAAACTAGAGTTCCTCTATAAAATCAGTGATATTTAAACTAGTGATGATAGCTGTGATAGCATAACAATAATAGGAAGTAGTCCACAAATATGGAAACTAAACTGGCATGCACATGAATGTATTTTTTTCAAATACTTATAAGTGGAAAAGAAGAAAAATTCTTCATTAAAACTAAGCCAAAAAAATCCAACAATAGCTACAGCAAAAAGCAAATATTAAATCAAGTTAAAATATTCATCAGAATAGGTTCTTTACTTCACACATACTTCAAAAATATAAAGACTGTGCAGTGTTTATTAGTTCTCTGCGTTCAACAGAGTAAAATAATGTCACTGAGATTGTGGCAAGAAGTTTGCTGACTTTGTGAGTGATGGAAGAAAAAAAACAATAAACACTCTTAGTCACAGAGGCATCAGAAGCAGCAAGGCTGTAGAGGGGGAAAGGAAAAAAAAGATGATGTTCTTTTTAATCTTACCTCCTGCTGCCCCAGAGGAAATTTGTCGATTCTTGAGCAATTAGTTCCCACAAGAACTCTGCTCTAATGAGCCACAGGCTATCTCTAGCTGCTATAATAATAATATTTTTAATTATTATGAACCCTCTACTAAAATGCTTAGGGTGCTATATCAACAATTAAAACATCATCACCATAAACAATAATAATTAAAATGAAATAAAGCACAAAATCAGAAACAAAGTGGTGGGCACAATGCCACTGTCCAAGGAGAAAGGCTACTTTCTAACTGAGTTCTCAGTCATATGACAGCAGACCTTCTTACCCATGGTGGTTTATTTGTATTGTTTTGGTTTTGATTTTGTTTAAAGTCTGGGTGGAGAAGTAGTTCAAAAACATTATTTGGCTGCCAATGACAAAAGTTCCATGGACATATTCTTGGGAATTTTGAAGTTTTATGATGTTTATAATTTGTCTTGAAAGCAATATCTTTCAAGAAGAAGCATCACAATAAAAAGCAGAAAATTTATGACTAAAGTCATAGATGTTTCTTTCAGAAGAGGGTTCGGTGTCCACAGATATGGAAAGTTTTGTCAAATGTTAAATTCAGTTGACAGATTGTTCTAAACCTGTTCCATGTTATTAAAACCAATTTGACGGGAGAGTTGGTTCAGGAAATAACTTTCATCTTTTAAAAGAAGTATCAATGCAACTTTAAAAAAATAGAAATAAGAAGTTGATGGATAGGCAAAATTCTAATTGATATTTGAGGTCCTTTAATAATATGAAGTTTGGGGAAGTATCAATTTATTTGTACGCTAATTTCACTATTTCTTGTTTGCAAGGAGGATATTTGCTTCTGGTAACAGATAATGCTGATAAAGATCTTCATGTTGAAATGAAAGCTTCTATTTATGTGTTAAATATATCGAGACATCACTATCCCTATATTTCTTTTTGCTCATCTCCACCCAATTCTTCTAAGTTACTCTGTAGTGTTTCCTTTAATTTTTGAAACAATCTAGTTTTAAAAGTTCATGCTCAAACACTAGTCATGTAATAAACCTCACTTATTTTTAATTAATCCAATCACAGAAAATTATGATGAATCTTGCAAGTAAGGTATTTAAATGTTTTGTTTCAGTTAAATATTGATCTTTCTCTTTCTCTCTTTCCTTTACACACACACACACACACACACACACACACACACACACATTCACTTGTTTGTTGTTTTTATCAGTCATGTACAAGTTTTTATGATCCAATTTGAAGTTGTCTTGGTAAAGATACTACATTGATTTGCCATTTCCTCCTCGAGTTCATTTTACAGATGAGGAACTGAGGCAAACAGCATTAAGTGACTTGCCCAAGGTCACACAGCTAGTAACTAAGGCCAGATGTGAACTCAGAAAGATGAGTTTTGCCGACTTTAGTCCAGACAGTCTGTGCACTGATCCACTCAGCTGCCCACATACATACTTAAGTGTATACATTTATATACATGCTTGTGTGTATGTCTATGTAAACATATGCATGTGTATGTCCACATAGCCTATGTCATAGGCAGTGGTGGTATCTGATCAAGATCTCTGTTGTTTTTTTACTTAGAAGCAAAACCATTCTGAGATCAGTAGATCTTTCAGGGTAAGAATCCAGTCTTCATTTCTTCTCTATCCAATCCATCTTTTGTTTGTACATCTCACCTCCTTGTGCAAACTGAAAGATTAAGGCTAAGGCAATTTTGAATTTAAATTCATTGGAATTTATTGAGTTATTACTCCATATAAAGAAGTGTGCTAGCTAGTTCCAAGTAGATTAAAAGATGAATAAGGTATTACTCCCTCTTTTAAGGAGATTGTCTGTTAAGTGTGACAAGATTTCTTTTAGTTAAGAATAATATGTCTTGAGCAAAATATTTTGAGACCTATGGAATAAAACATAAGATGAGGAAAAATGAAAGTCAAATGATAAACACCACCTGGTAACAGAGGAAGCTCATTACAGAAGGAATCCATCAAATTCCCTTTGACAAATTCTCAGATTCACTGACTGTTAACTCATCCCATGCTCCACCCTTTCATTAGTTTTGGAGGTTCTTTTTCTTAATCTCAGGTGGATGGTGTCCTTCAGCCAAAACTCTTAGCAAGTTTGTCTCCACCCACCGGAAAGGTTCTCATTACCCCCTTACCTGTAGTGTTTTATTTAAACTTGTTTATAAAGGACATGCTTATTAAAGGTTTTAATGGGAAGGGAAAAATAGATTTGTTGCTGGTCATTCATGTCTGACTCTTCATGACCCCATGAACCTTACTGTGCATGGCAATTTTCTTGGCAAAAACACTGGATTGGTTTGACTTTTCCTTATTGAATGGATTAAGGCAAACAGGTTAAATGATTTGTCTAGGGCCACATAGCCTGTAAAATATTCTAGATGCCATATCCCTGTGACACAATATGGCAATAACAAGTTTGCAGTGTTGAGGAGTGCAGGAGGTAGCATGATCTCAGGAATCATAAGACTCCTACATAACAATTTTCACTTTCCAAACCTCCATTAATCAACCTTACTAGTATGCATTTTCTGTTCTCTCCAGGTGCTTTGAAGCTGGGTAGATGAAGCTGTACTAGGGCATCAAAGTGTTGGCAAATGTGTTACAAAATTCTGTGGGGGATTAGAGATGAGGAAAGTAACCCATGACTTAGAGGATCAAGGGAAGGCTTCATAAATGAAATAACAAGTAGGTTAAGAGTTGGAGGAAGGGTAGAAGAAGACATTCCAGAAGGAAGAAAATAATTAGGGATAAAGAGAAATGAGATAAAGAATACCAGATATTTAGGGGAACTTAGTTTCTTTAGTTCAACTGAAAGTTTCATATAAGAGAGTACTATAAGTCAACAAGCCAAATCAATAAGAATTTATTTTTTTTGAGGGGGATGAAATTGAGGTTAAATGACTGTTCTAGAGTCACACAGCCAGTAAGCATAAGAAGTTGGATTTAAACTTAGGTCCTCCTGACTTTAAGTCTGGTGCTGTATCTACTGTGCCACTTCAGCAAGTGTTTATAAAACATTTAATATATTTCCAAGAGGTGGAGGAGAAACAGAGACCTGCCTGAGATCTCCCTGCAAACCCCTCAAAATATTTGTAAAAAATGACTCTACACAAATTCTAAAGCAGCAGAAGCCACAGAATGACTGAGTGAAACAAATTTCCAGCCCAAGACAACCTAGAAGGTCAATAGGAAGGGTCTATTGCACCAGGCTTGGAGCTGAACTGAATTTAGAGAGACAGGGTCACCCCAGCACAAATGGGACAGGAGCAGACACCAGGGCACTGAATCACTGGCAGTGGTAATGCTTTCCAGACCTCTCAACCCACAAACCCCAAAGACAGTTTCAAAGATCAGTGGGAAAGCTCCCTCACCTGGTTGAGAGAGTAAAGTGGTCTGGCCTCAGTCCCAGTCCAAGGGTGGCAGCAACCACTACTACAGTATCAGTTGCTTTTGGAGTTCTTGGCCTATGGACAGTAGGGGAATAGAGTGGCTGATCTGGGTCACAGTCTTGGGTGGCAGTCCTGGAAAGAGGAGGAGTGCTGGTGTGGCAGAATTAGTGGTAGCTATGGAGAAGAAATTCTACTCACAGTTCCAGGACAGGGAAGAGTGTTTGTGGTTGCTCACAGACCAGAGTTCAGGCCAGAAGAGGAGTGAACACCTCTCCTTTGATCATACCACTTTAGAGGAAATGAGAATTTAGAGGTCCCTAGAGATATCTCTGAAAATAGCTGTACGAATCCCTGAAACTTGAGGCAGTTCACCTTGAACTTAACAAAGAGCTCAAAAATCAAACAACTGGCTGGAAAAATGACCAAAAAAGGGAGAGATAAGACTATAGAAGGTTACTTTCTTGATAAAAAGGTATTTTATTATGAAGAAGAAGATCCAAGCACACAACCAAAGGGAGATCAAAGCATATAACCAGAGAAAGACAACTAGGTTGAGGCTCCTAAATCCAAATCCTCCAAGAAAAATATGAAATGGTCTCAGTCCATAAAAGAACTCAAAAAGGATTTTGCAAATCAAGTAAAAAGAAGAGGAAAAATTGGGAAGAGAAATGACAGCAATATGAGAAAATCATGAGAAAAAAATAAGCAGCTTGTGAAAGAAGACCAAAAAAAAATGTTGAAGAAAATAACACCTTTAAAAACTGACTAACCCAAGTGTCAAAGGAGGTTAAAAATCCAGTGAGGAGAAGGAGAAGAATGCCTTAAAAAGCAGAATTGTACAAATGGAAAAGGAGTTCCAAAAGCTCTCTGAAGAAAATCATTTATTAAAAATTAGAATAGAACAAATATAATCTGAGTTTATGAGAAATAAAGAAATTATAAAACAAAACCAAAATAATGAAAAATAGAAGACAATATGAAATATCTCATTGGAAAAAATCACTAACCTGGAAAATAGATCCTGGAGAGGTAGTTTTGTAATTATTTGTCTACCTGAAAACATTAATTTAAAAAAAAAGTCAAGACATCATCTTTTAAGAAATTATCAAGAAAAATTGCCCTGATATTCTAAAACCAGAGGATAAAATAGAAATGGAAGGAATCTACCTATCACTTCCCGAAAAAGGTCCCAAAAGGAAAACTCCCAGGAATATTATAGCCAAATTCCAGAGCTCCCATGTCAAGGAGAAAATATTACAAGAAGTCAGAAAGAAACAATTCAATTATTGTTGAAGCACAATCAGAATAACACAATATTTAGCAGCTAAGGGATCAGAGGGATTGGAATTTGATGTTTGTCCTTCATTGCTGAAGAAGACCATGTCGTCAGAGAAATAATGATATGACTTGCACTTGACTTTGTTTTGAGTGAGGGAGGGCTATGCAGGTCAGCAGACTCACTTCTCCTCCAGAGCCATCTCAATCCAGATATTCATCAGGATGACTGAAGATGACCCAGGATGAGACAAGGGGGTTAAGTGACTTGCCCAAGATCACACAGCTAGTGTGTGTCAAGTGCTTGAGGTGAGATTTGAACTCAGGTTCTCCTGGCTCCTGCACTGGTGCTGTATCCACTACACCACCTAGTTGCCCCTGGAATATGATATTTCAAAAGTCAAAGGAAGTAGGATTATTATTATTATATTTTATTTTTGTCTCTGTATCCATAATGTATAATTCATCTAGTGGGTGCAGGTGTGGGACAGAGATAGAGGTATGAACTCTGTGTTCCTATTTACCATGGAATATGATGTGACCTTTACAAATGATCTATACTCAGAATAGGGGACAGAAATATCTCAGGTCATATACCACTTCCATGTTATATAAAATAAAAACATTAAAAACAGGAAAGTATAGCATTATACAAGAAACTATTGATATCTTGAGCAGGACTCTAAGAGGTGACCAAAAAAATGGAATGTGAAGTGACTTGCGTTATTGTCCAAAAGGAGTCATTTGCTATTTATATAAACGTAAACCACTTTCAAACCTTAAAAGGTTATATAAATACAAGTTATTATTTTTTGCTAAATGGAACAAAATGTCCCTAAATTGTTCATGACTAAAATGAACATTTACTTTTTAAAATAGTGAAGTAGAATGAATGGACAACCAGCACAAAATGTCCAAATTTTAAGACAAATCCAGTAGGAGCAATACCCTAACACCATCTCCCATGCAAGTTAGGCTAGTTTTACCCTGAAAGGTGACAAAGTTAACCTCAGAACTTGTTTGGTCCCAGATCCTAAAACTCAAGCTGGGCCTCTCTTGATTGAGCTTTCTGATAACCTCTGATTGTATTCATGTTACCCATGGGCATAAAAGGCTCACCCATGTAGAGTTCAGTCTTTTAGACTTGATAAAGTTTCCAAGACTATAGGAGTTGCTGTACTTTGTCCTCCTGAACAGATGTGTTTTCATATGAAGACAAAGTAGGCCATGTCTACTCAATCTAAGTGCTTTGAGAATCCTTTCTAAATATCCTTTCTAGGTTACTGCCAAATAAACTTTTTGTTAACTGTTGCATGAACTAGAAGAGCCTATTTTTGTTCCAACATGAAACCTGAATTAACAGGACACTGTCCTGAATTAGACTACACATTATAAAGAAGCATCTATCCCCCTTAAAAAAATTTTATATTTGTTGTCAATACCCATACATCCCCTGTATTGAATCAAAGCTCCTGAAATGCAGGAATTGTTTTATCTTTATCTTTGTATCTCCATCTCCTGGCACAGTGTCTGCCACATAGTAGGTTCTTAATTAATAATTGTTGATTGATTTCTTGATTTCCTTTTTTGAAAATGCTAACAGTATACAATTTGGGCTCTGAAAATGGTCCCCATTCAAAGCACCATGTGTAAATGACAGCCAAGTCATTTGTTTTGGAAGCAGTTGCAGCCCATTTTCAGAGCACCATCTTTCATTCCTTTAGTGTGATACCAAATTTAGCCTAAAACAATGAAACTTGGGTAAAAAAAGAGGGAAGACCTGGGAAGCAGTGCCTGGAATCTCTCTTGTCACAAAGAGAAACTATAACAGATTTGGGACCCCTAGAAATAGTTTCAAATAATTTGACACCTTTGAATTGTTTTTAAAGTCCTTTCAAGTGAAATGAAACTTGCTAAACTGCATTTCTAAACCTGTCCAGCTGTGCACATGTTCCTCTCTATAATTCAAAGTATTGGGATTCCAGCCCATTTCTTTCTGAGCTTCTTCTGTGAAATAGAAAGTCTTTGCATTCTGGTTTGAAATTTTACTCAGTCTTGTCCATAGACACAGTAATTTCAAATGTGTTTGCCTGAATTAGTCTGTTGGTCAATTTATCCTGCAAACTGCCTAAGACTTCTATGTTACCTGGTACATTTTTCCATTAGTAGGTCACAGTTAGATCAAGAGAAAAACATTTTTTAAAAAACAGGTTTATTTCTGAGATCCTCCCCATCTCTTGTAGAATATACCTGTTCTGGGCCCCCTTCTTACTGACCTTTGATTCCAGAAAAGACTTAGCCTACAATCAGTATGGAGTAGTTGGTCCTAAAGATATGGAATATAAAAAGCCCTGGACTTGATTCAGGAGAAACTTGAATGCAAACCTTGCCTCTGATCCACTCTTGCTGTGTAACTATGTACAAGTACACTTCTTAAAAACTTACTGTGCCACCTCTTTTGCAAGGATATCTGTATTTGAAACATCAATGTTCAACAGCAGAAAGTCTTCAGTACCCAAAGGAGGGGGAAAATGCTTTAATCTCCTTCAACTGTGAGCGATATGCTCTAAATATCATGACCTTTCTCACATCCTCCAAATTTCACTTTATGCATAGATGCTTACCCAGCCTACTCATAATGCTGTCCTTCACATGCATTAAACATTTGTTTCAAAAATTTCCAAATTACAGACTGAAAAGCCTTTCAAAAATCAACTAAGTCTCCTTGAGCTAGAGTCTTCAGATAAAATTCATGAATTCCACATTTCAGATAGAGTTTGATTAATAAAGACTTAGACTCTACTGACAGGTTTGATTCAGGAGAGTTCAGAAGATCATAGCTTTAAGTTTGGAAGGAAACACAAAGACCATCTAATTGAACCTCTTTATTTTGCTGATGAGGAAACTGAGGTCTAGACAGGTTGAAATGACTTGCAAAAGGTCACATATATATTAAACAGAGGAGCCAGAATTTAAACTCCATTTCTCAGACTCACAAATTAATTTTCTTTCCATAACAACCTGTTTTAAGGATGCAAGGAGATTTTCACAGCGTAGAGTCATAGACCTAAAACCAGAAAACATGATAGAGGTCATCTATTTGAACCCAATCATAACACAAATAAGGAAACTGACCAAAGGAGATTGAATGACTTTCCTGAGTCACATAGGAATATCAAAACGGGCTTTGGACCCAGATTATCTGATGATATATTTAATTATTGTTATAAGCATTCCTATTCATAACAGATTTAGTGTAAAAATTGGATTTGGAAACAGGAGCTGAATTTGAATCCCATCCTTGCTTCTAGTCTACTCCTACCACTTGAATGGGCAGGTGGGGGAGACATTTAAACTACATGATTTCTTGGCTCCCACATATCTTATATATCCATGATGCTATGCTACTAGCTTATGATGTTCTTAACATTATTTGATTTTTTAAGTCCAATGTACTAGCACCAAATTGGATTATAAAGGGTCTATAATACCTACTGAAAAAGAAGTTCTACATTGATAATGTATTTTGGAAATAGTGTATGGCATTAAAAGGATCATCCATGTCACATGTTGCACTCAAGTTCTTTCCTTCTCAATCTTTCCACCAAATCTTTCAGGACTTCTGGTTTTTTTAAAAATATTAATTTGTAACAATGAGAATAAGCAAAAGATTGTCTACCTTAAAACTCTTTGCTTGTGTAAAAAATTGCAGGATCAAGTTTTATTGCTACAACTCTATTGATTTTTCTAATGGTCTTTGATTCCATAGTGCGGATGCATGATTTTTCTGTGAATGCCCCAAGTTTGAGGTAGAGCTTAACAAAGCTCTTCATGATTTCATATATACTGTGGAAAATACAAGCGCTTATGATTGTGTGGATAATTAATCTCATCCTCTCCTGTCCTTTTCAGAAAATTGATCCAATCATCATCCCCACTCCCTTTAACCTTCAATCTCTACCTAAGTTTTAGATCTTTCTCTGTGCCCTACAAGCATGCCCAAATCAATCCCATTTTTAAAACAAACAAGCAAACCAGAAATATTAGATCTAACTACATCTACTAGCTGTCATATCTCTTATTCCTTTTTAGTCAAATTCCTTGAAAATGTATCTGCAATCTGTGTCTTCAATCATCCTCTTACTCCCTCCTAAATCTTCTTCAATTAGGTTACTGATCTCATCACTTAACTAAAACTTCTCTTTCCAAAGTTTTAGCTTTACTCATAATTGACCAATCCTATGGCATTTTTCCAATCTTCATTATTCTTGACCCTTAGGTATTTGTTAAGTGACTTGTCTCTGTTGACCACTTACTTGTCCTAGATACTCTGCTCTCTGAATTCTAATGTTTGTCCTCTCCTAATTCTCTCTGACTTCCTATTCTGTTTCTTTTGCTATAACTTCATACTGGTTACAAACAGTGACTAGGAGTATACCCCTAGCTCTGTCCTCAATTTATTTTAGCTTGCACTCTCTCACTTGGCAATCTTATCAATTTCCATGGGTTCGATAATTATTTCTATGGAGATGATTTCCAGAACTAATTTTTAAAACATCATTCTTAGTACCTCTCCTAAACAAAACCTCTGCTACAGTAATGGCATAGTGGATATTTTATGAATCTCAGACTCCATATACAACACAGAACTCATATTGTCCTCCCTACTCAACCACTCCCAAGAAAAGCTACCCTTTTTATTTGATTTTATTTAAGATTTGGTCTATCTCTTCCAGTGTTGAATTTCAATGGCTACTTAAGGCATAATTCCACTACTATTTGGCATAGGAACTTTCACCTGTCCTGTTTCATATTTGATATTTTTGTTCTTCTTTAATCAGCCTGGTAGCTCCCTGTCCCAATGTATGACCATATTAATTCTAGACTTAGTAAGGATACACTATAAATATAACTACAATAACTTAGAACTCCCAAGCTCAAGGTTAGGCCAGTCTCTGACTCCCTGCTTACATGCTCCACCAAGTTTGGCTAGAATCCCACTTTTCTTCCAAATCCACTTATCAATGTTGCAGTCATCACAATATTTCTAGTCGATAAGCTTTATAACCAGAGAACATTCTTCATTCCTTAAGTCTCCTTTTCACACAAATACAATAATTTACCAAATGTTTGAGCTTCTGTACAGTATCCCTCACTTCCATGCCCTTCTCTTTATGTCGCCATCATCCTAGTTCATCCTAGCTCTCACCTGGATTATTACAGTATTCTTTGTGAAGAGATCACTATTCCAAATCCAGGTTCTTCCATTCATATTAGATTTGCTTTTCATTAAAATGTATTAAAATAATTCTTATGCCTTGATTGACTCAAGTGGTTAAGAGCTCCATGGTTATGCAAACCTTCTTTTGTTAATTATCCAATGACCTACAAATATCTCAGTTCATTCTAGTATGGAACATATACTACCAGGAACTTTGGTTTGAGTTAGACCCAACCCAGAATAGACTCATTGTTTCCTGGGCCCATCAGGTTCATTTTATCCTCCACACTTCTAAGAAAGTCTTCTAACAAACTCCTTTGTTTGACATTGAAGGTGTTCACAACCGGGCCCCTTCCTCTCTTTTTAGAGTCTTATTTTCCTCCTACCCACATATGCTATGATTCAGTCATACTGCATTACTTTCTTACCCAGGTTGGCCCATTTCCTGTCTCCATGTTTCTACTCTAAACAAGGATCTGTGAACACAACCATTTTGCAATTATTTTCAATGAATACAATTTATTTATCTCCTGTCAGCAAATGCTGTTATGAATCATTGAGCAGGCTATAGGAGTAGTTATCTTTCTTACACACACACACACACACACAATCACAAAGACATTATGTTATATATAATTACATTCTGTAAGTATTATCAGAATATGTGTATTCATCATATTGCCATGTGTCTATCAAAATCATAAGACCATATTTGGTAAAAAAAAAAGCATGACAGTACAAAATACAGTGGACTTCAAGTCAAAAGCTATGCGTTCAAGGCTAGGCTCCTCAGCATAGCTGTTTGAATGTGCTCAAGTCCCTTGACCTCTCTGAATCTAGGTTTTCTTATTTGTAAAATGAAGATAATACAATTTATTGTCACAGCAAATTTCTGGGACTGTAAAGTGAGCTATTCAGAAAAAAAGGGATAACGTATAGGCAAGGCTAAAAGTAATGAGTAGATCCTTTTATTCTCTGTACTTAAAGGTTATTACACCAAAAGAAAGAACTGTTTGCTTAAGTGGAGACATCCAAGGAAGTAAGAGACAGTGACTACAATGTATTTGTACTTTAGGTCCACTTCAGGAAGGCCTAGGGTCAGAACAGTTTCTGGCTCAGCTCATGTGTGAGGATTGATTTCAGAAAAATAACTGCTCAGATGTTTTATAGAGAGGGAAAGCAGTCTTCTCAGGAGGGTCTGGCTGATTCACTACCCCTTAGATTGAGACATACTAATCTTTTAGGAAACTGGATGTTCCTGAACTATAATATTCCTAGTTTAAAAATAAGAATTGGTCCCAGGTGTGTTGGAGAGCTGCACCTTTTCATTTTCTATGAAGGAAGATTTATAGCCCTAAATTCATGCACATGGAACAGAAGAGAGAAACAGACAGAGAGAAAGGGAAAGAGAGAGAGAGAAAAAGAGAGAGAGAGAGAGAGAGACAGAGACAGAGACAGAAAGACAGAGAGAGACAAAGAGAGGGACAGAGACAGAAACACTCACAAAAACAGGCACAGAGAAACAGAGAGAGATAGATGGAGAAATAATTCTGATTTAGAGGTCCTTACTGAGTAAGACACTTCTGGATTACTGGCCAATTATATTTGACACAGATCTGACAGATTCTCCCTGCCCCCTACCCAGCCTTTACAGTGTAGAGGATCAAGGAACTGTCATCTAAAGCAATGAGTCCTTCAAAGGCGTTCATATCTCTGCAAAAAAAAAATGTCCGAGGTAACTTACTGTAAACTTAATAGGGTTATCTCAATAGCCTATTCCTATGTATGGCTCTTGGATAAAAGGCAATTACAAAGCTATAGGAGCAGCCAAATAGGTTGAGGGGCAGTCCCAGAGAAGGGGAAGAGAAGGAGGGAAAGCATACCAAACAGCAAGAGGAAAGAAAGAAGAAAATGACTTTTATAAAATGCCACACGCTACAGGCACTATGCTATGCACTTCTTAAATGCCATCTGATTTGATCATCACAGCAACCCTGTGAGATAGGTGGCATTATTTTTCCATTTTACAGTGGAAGAAACAAATACAGACAAAGGTTAAGTGACTTAAGAAAGAGAAAAATGAAAAATGGGAAAAGGGTTGGAAAAGGAGAGGAAGATAAACATTATATACATATATATATATATATATATATATATGTACTCGAGTGCATTTTGACAGGACACTGATACGACAAGCTCCCTTTCTTCCTCCTCTACATAGAAATGTACTGAATTCTAGATTTTTTAATTCTTGAAATTTCTCATAATTCCCCATTTTCAGAAGATCTTGAACGTTATCTTACACAATAAAAAACTATAGCCAGGCGTAACAGCTTTGTTGATTTCATATATTTTTATTTGTGAATGAAGACACCTAGAAACTGGATATTATTACATTATTGTTATTGTCTGTTATGAATAAGAGGTAGTTAAAAAAAAAAAGGAACCAGGAGTTTGTGGTTCATTGAGATAAGAGAAAATTGTATCACATTTTCTGAATATAGTGGAGGAAGGAATTGCCTCCTGACCCCCAACTTAAGGTCAAGAGATAATTTCATGGCTTTCATTTGATTAACCCATAAACTTTGCAATAGCAAGAAGACTTGGCCATAAAGGAATCCGCCATTTTGCTTTCCCCTAGGCTGGTAGTAGGTAATGCTGTTCCTGTCTTCCTTGATATTTTCTGCCCAAGCATTTTCAGTGGAACCATGGTAAGGATGAGGGAGGAGGTTAATCTGTTGGAATGGAAAAGAAATAGCTTTGGTAAGAGGAGAAATTTCCACATTCCAAAGGTGAAAACTGCCTACTTTAAATCTCCAAACCCTGCCTCGTAGCAAAACTACCATATCTGTGTGGAGCAGTGGGTAGATTATTGGTCTTGGATTCAAGGAGCTTTGCATTCCATTTGCACTTCAAATACTTACTAGCTTTGTGACTCTAAGCAATCATTTAACCTTTCTTAGCTTTGGTTTCCTCATCTGTAAAATTAGGGTAATAGTATCACTTACCTCACAGGATTGTAGAGAGGAACAAAGGAGAAAACATGTAAAGAGCTTAGCAAAACGTCAGGAGCTATCCAAATGTGTACCATAGCAGTTTAGTCTCTACCTACCTAAAAGTTCACTAAGATCCCTCCCAACTCTAAATCTTATGATTCTACATTTTTAAGTTATTTACTTGTATTTGTGAAAAATGGGCATTAGTCAAAGAGGTTGACTCATTTTCTTCTGAACATGTCTTGAATGTTTTGATCTGCATAATTTTGATCCCCACTCCAGGGATGCCCTCTTCACCTTCCGTCCTCCCCTTAACAATTCTTGCTGTCTATCAAATACTGTAATTCTTGAAGATGCAGTTTATCTAATTCCTCAAACTATTCCAACCCACAGGGAGGCCCTGCCCCACTTATATTTTGTACCAGTCATGTGGTAACAAACTGTTACATGCCTTGGGATGTCACACATGACTCTAATGAACTATAATATTAATAAGAAAATATAATATTTTAAGATTTGTAAAGTACCTTACAAGTATTATCTCATTTTATCTTTAAAACAACCCTAAAAAAGAGATGCTATATGTATTCTGATTGTATAGATAAAGAAACTAAGACAGAGACAAAGCAATTTGCACAGGATCCCACAGAGAGTAAATATCTAAGTTTGGATTTGGAATCAGGTTCTTCTAAAAAGAATAACAGAAATAATAGCTACCATTTATATAGTGCTTAATATGCAGCAGGCACTGTGCTAAATGGTTTATAACTATTAACTCATTTGATTCTCACAACAATCATGAGATATAGGTGATATTATTATGCTTATTTTACAAATGAGGAAACCAAGGAAAGCAGAGGTTAAGTGACTTGCCCAGGATCACACAGATAGTAAGTGTTTAAGGCCAAATTTGAACTCAGGTCCTTATTGACACTAGGTTAATTTCTCTCTCTACTGTGCTACCTAGCTTGTATTGTTACATAATTTGTACATTTTATTCTTCCCCTTCACTCAAATGTAAACTCTGTGAAAATAGAGAGACTTTGCCTTTACTGTTTCTCCATGACTTAGTACTATACTTTATAAGAGTAGTTCCATGGAATTTATTTTCCTGAGTGAATGATTGATTAACTTTGTGAGAAACTGCTATAGATATCAGGAATATATAGAATAGGTAAATGTCTATCACCTTACAACTCAAACTCTTCCTTATGGTGGCGAGGTGACTCTTTAACGAAAGTTTTCAATAAAAACAATTGACCCAGGTATAAACCAAAAAGCAGGATTGTTTGAAGTTGATCCAAGAAACACTTCACTAATATTGAGGGCCCCTGGGATGAAAATGAGTTTATTTCAATCTAAAACCTCAGTACATTTGGACCTCGATTTCAAGACTGTCATCTGAATTCTTAAAGGGCTCATTTCTGAACTATTCAGACAAGGAAAATAGAAGAGCCAGTTCAAGGAATCTGGAAAATACTCTAAGTACTTCCTTAGCACACATTAAATGATGCTTGTGGACCAGACCTACTAACAACTGCTTTTTGAGAAGCTTTTTTCTGATTTGAGAAGAATTCTAAATTTGCTCTGATATTACCATTTTGATCAATTGGATCAAAAAGGAATCCTCCTGCTTTCACATAATTTATTTTCAACATTGAATTGTCTGGCAGCTCAGTGGCTTTGCCCTGCCCTTCATTTGCTCTTCCTAGGAGACTATATGGCTAATCTTTCCAATAAAGATGCATGGTATTTGCCATTAATTTTATAGCTAAAAAATGTATCTGGGCTGTGAGTGGGGTGGGTATCAGATTAGGAAACAACCACTTAGAAGGAGACATCAGCTGTGCCCTTGTGATAAATTGCTTTTTTCCCCCATTGCATTTTCTACCAAGTTATAGGTAGTTTATAGGATTAAGCTCCATATGGATGGCATACTTGTGAGGTGACTGCAGTATCACCTGTTCTCAGTTACAGGAATGTCTGTTACTCTTTAGAGATGTATTTCAGGGAATAACATGCCATAATAAGGGACTTAGGAATCACAAAAGTTTGACATTCATCTGTGGTTCAGGGATTATTCAGAACTCAACAACACAGAAATGCTGCATGTGATAAGATGAATGCACAGAAATGACATTTGTCAGCCGTGATTAAGGAAGACACAATCACACACAATAAGACAGAAAAAGCAAGACATAAAGACAGAGAGATATAAAGAATGAGAAAGAGAACGAAAGTACAAACACTTTCATTGCTTTTGAGTAGTTGAAAAGAAAATTGTATGTAGTCATTCAAAAAAGTCAATGAAATAGTTAATGTGTTTTTCCCCACAATAACTATGACTTTTGCTGTGTCATGAAATGGGGACCATTCTATTTTATTCTAGTATTTTGGGGACACAGGCTCTATTCTACAAAATTTACATATTTTACTTAATATACAAATATATATGCATGTATGTATATGTAAAATATTTTATAATAGCCATATTTATACTCCTCAAAAGCTTGATATTTTATGGTCTTGAAGGGATTTATAAAGTTAAAAGAAAAATGGTAATTAAAGAAATAAGAGAATACTATGGCTTCTTACTACATAAACAAGAGAAAGTCAAAAAAGGAAACAAATGTCAGGAAAATTTGAGCTTTTTAAAAGATCACTGTTACTAAAGAAACTAAGCTATTTAAGGACAAAAAAAACTTTTTTCTGTCCTAAATACTCAATCTAGATCCCTAAACTTTGTGCTTCTTTTTGTGTGTGTTGATCTATGCAACTTAGAGAAAATCAAGCCATCATATACTTAACCAAAGACTGAAAGGTATTATTAACTGGAGGAAGAGGGGAGGATTGCCGGCATGGGAGGGGTAGGCTTTTCAGAGGAGACGGATTAGGTATTACACATTTTTTTCAAATTCATTACAAAACTTAATCAAACATTTAAAAAATGCTTTGATCAGAAAATATGCCAGCAATTCTTGCTGAATTAACAGCTTCCATGGGTTATAAATCATTCAAAAATTTGCTATATCATTTATCCCCAGGTTTACTGACTAATCATTTCCAAGGCAGGTCAGAGATTTAACCTTCTTATACTTCTGCATTAATGTTTTACTCTACATGTAATTTAAAGTCGTCAAAAACTTATCTAATACTTGAAAACAAATAGAAAAAGAGTCAGCCTCAGCTATATGATCTGACAAATTTGAAATAATTTTAGAACCCGTGGGAACATAATCAATAAAAATAAGCCCATAGCATTTCTCATAATTGGAAATAGTTCTTTCTTTGGTCTATAGTATCTCTACTGGGAGCTCCCCAAAGCCCAATTTATTTAGGGAAAATTTCCTTCAGGATATTCCTATAGACTTCAAAAGAGATTTTTCCTACATCAGGGGTGTATAATAACTAAATCTCTTTGGTGTAGTCATACTTGTAACTTAAGGAAGCTAGATTTCAGTAGACTTCTAGACTTAGAGTCAGGAAGACCCAAGTTTGAATCCCATCATAGACACTAACTGTTCGACTGTGGTCAAAGTATTTGATCTGTCTTTGCCTCAATTAACTCATTGCTAAAACGATAACAAGTAATAGAACCTATCTCATGGTGTGGTGAGCATCAGTTGTGTTTATGCATGCAAAGTACTTTGCAGAACTTAAAGAACTACTCAAGAATTTGATATCATTATATTTATTTGCCTACTCTATAATGATAGTCTGGGAAATTTTACATGACAGACTTTGTACTATCATGTAACTACAAGCTATCTTCCTATGGTTGTAGCCTCTTAGCTCCATTTTAAATATCTCTACCCACAGACTGGTGATGGCTCAGGATGCAGTGGATGACCTTGGCATCTCAGGAGCTCTAAGCGCTCCACATCACCTGCTTTAGCTGCCCTCATGGTTGTTGGAACAAATTGTTCTTATCCACCCATTACAACAGGGGAAGTCTTCACAGGTGTGGAGTAGACAACCTCCTAACTCAGCAATGGGTTTGAGCATACTGTAGCTTCTTGAAGTCACAGATGAGAGTTTCGTGGAACAGATGGACACCAAAAATGGAAAGAGTCCTGGAAAGGGCTTGGCAGCCATAAAACCAAAGGAACTGGTACTCCCTGAACACACTGTTTGGATTTGATTGTGGGACATGGGAGACACTGACCCAGGGCTACTCAGCATGGGGTGCCCATATCAGAAAAGGGCAAAGAGAATTGAAACAGCATAAAGGAAATGTAGGACGTGCAAATTTGGAATAACTACTCCAAATGTTCACATGGATTATCTGTGCCCATCTGTGGTAGAGTATTCTGAGCTCATATGGGTCCAACTAGTCACAGTCATACACATTGAAACTTCACTTTGTCATGATGATGACATTTTTGTCCTTTTTGAGAACAAAGGACAACAACCAACCAATCCACAGTCTACCAAATTAACTTTGAAGTTACTCACAATTAATGGTATGGCCAGTAGTTGATTTCAGTGTTTTCAGTTAGTAAATAGATTTACACAGAAGTGTTCTGAAAAAATAGTTTGGAGAAATTCAAAAATACATTTTAAAAGACATTTATTAATGATGCAGAGCAATATCCTAAGCACTAGAAAAAGTTAGTGCTGAGATAAGACCTGCTTTCTCACCTCATGATGAGATGATAAACGGGACACAGCAGTTTCAGTTGAACTCAATTATTCTTTGAGTTCCTACTGGCTGTAGAGTGTTGATCTCAAGTCTAAGCTAATAGCAATGTCTCATAATCAATTGTTCCTGACATCAAGAAATTTAACTTCAAAAAGGAAGATACGATATATACAGAGAAAATAATATGATATGTAAGGTCTATAGGAAAAAAAATCATCAAATTAGGCCTCGTGGAATAGGCTCTCTCTTTCTTCTGCACACACACACACACACACACACACACACACACACACACACACACACTACCCTTGAGAACTTTCCATGTGGATAACTTTCCATATGGCAGGAATTGAAAAAGTAGGAGAAAACGCTTCAGGCAAAAGTACGGAGGCAGGAAAGTACATGTTATATGCAGAAGATTATGGAGAGGTCAGTTTGGAAAGAAAACATACAGGAACAGTAAGAGACACAACTTAAAGTTCAGATGGCAGCAGATTTTTCAGGGTCTTTGATGCTGAGGAAATTTCACTTTATTGAGAATGGAATAAGACTTTTTAAAAGGGTTTTGAGCAGCATTATGCAACTGGATCCATGCAGAAGCAAGATTAGACTTCATAACTAATATTAAATGGGATTTAGTTGGATAAGGGATGAGACAGAAAGAAAAGTTAACAGTTGAAACAAACTTTGAGATTTGGGAAACTGGGTAATGATGCTGTCCTTGACAGAAATGATGAAATCAGAAGGATGTTGAGTTTGAAGTGATATGAAACATCCATAGACAGAGGCTGTTAGTAGTCATTTGCATGCCCAAAGCAAAAGAGATACAGTAAGCCTTTAATGTATGTGTGAGGGAAGGGAAAGGGTCAAGTAAAACCAGAAGAAGTTTTAATACCTGGAAAGATAATTTTAGGTACTGATATTTATTTTATTCATTTTTTGTCTTTTTTTAATGTTTCCCTCTTGATTTTTTTCTCTTTATCCATCCAGCTAAGCTTATTATTCACTATCTCTTCCCCGCAAAAGTTTCTTAGTTCAAATAACTTTGTTTTTGTGATCATTTCCAAGAAGTTTTCCTTTGTCTTGTCTTACTGTTTTTCTTTCATTCCAATCCATTCAGAATTCTACTTTCCAATTCATGGGTTATATTCATCTCATTACTTCTTTGTTTTCCACTTGTCTCTCATGAGGTTAGAGCTTCTGAATTCTCTCTTCAATTTCATTTCTTATCCATCTCAGGTTCTATGTTCCTACTACAACCCTTGATGCTGACTGCCCATGAGAACTTTTATGTCACCCTCTTTTGGGATTGAATGCAGTTATGAGAGTTACAACAATTTTTAATAGAAGGTAGTCACCTTATGCTCCAATTTTCTTCATATGAAACCCAATATAGTGTTTTTTTTTGTACTACAGAGATATGCACATTAACCTCTTCCTTCCCCACCTTCCTATTTTAATATTCTTTAGTGACACTCTTTCCTTTCGTATTTCAGGACAAGACACACTCTGCCTCCCATGTGACCCTTCCCTCCATTGCTTTTAGACTATTCTCCCAGTCTCCATGCCTGGACCAAAGACTTTAAAAAGAATTGCCATCCCTTCTCTGTTCATTTATGGATTTTAGTGAAAGTCCCTCTCCAGATCTTCTTGTACACAGAAACTCTTTCCCCTTTAATCAATCTTGAGTGTCCTACAGCCTCACCCTACCCACATCCTAACTGCTCTCATTTTTTTTTCCTGGCTCAGCATAATCAGTGTGTGTGGAGTCAGTTGGGTTCAGGTTAAATCAAAGCCAAGGGAAAACAAGATAGAAACACCCTCACAACCATACTCAAGTCTTTAAAATTTCTACAATGCCAATGAAAAAGCGAATGTCACTGAGTAAGACTAATAGGTATTTAAGTCACCTGCTGTTGCATGATTTTTGCCTTGTGTATCATTTCTGTCTTATTTTATGAATTCGACTTAGTTTCTTTACCTCTGATGTATGATTCCTTAGACTAAGATTTTTGTTTGGAAGAGCTTTGTGGAAAACACTTGTTTGGCACCTTTGTAACATATTTTACAATTTTAACTTATTATTTTTGTTGATCATCTTCTATGCTTTGCTGTTGCTACCTACTGAAGGACTTCAGGTACATTCAATGCTTTCTAAACTTGATGTCACATAGAAAACCTTACTTAGGGCTGTTCTAGTTATGGATTCCAGAAGAGTAGAAGGTTGAAGTCTTAAACTAAGGAGAGAAGTCAGGGATAGGGATTGAGATTTGTGAGAATCCTCCCCCAAACTGTATGGGGAAGGTGCAACTTCATGCAGAATGCTTCATATGTGGAAGGGAATTTTACTATTAATTAATTGAAAGAATGCTAAAGTGACAGTACTGACCTGCATAAGGGAATAGCGTTAGTACCACAGCATCTTGGGAAACAAATGTGTCATGCCAGGTAACCTTCAGATGAGAGACATATAAAACTACAGGTTTTGAAGAAGCATATGAATAGGGTAAGCTGGATTTTCAATATGCAATGAATCAATAGCTTTAAGTAAAGAAAATTTTTTGCTTGCAGGAAAATAGAGGACTTATGATAACAGGATCATACATTCAGAATTTGAAAAAAAAAGCCTTAGGAATAACTGGGTTTACTTTCCTCCAATTTACAGATGAAGAAAGTGATATAAGAACAGTGAGCTTAAGTGATATGATCAGTCACTCAGGTGCTGAGTTTCTGTGATATGGTAGGATGTGAACCTAGACTACAGGCCAATTTCCTACTACTACTCCACATTACCTAATTAATCTTAATTAAATGATCAATCAACAAAGGAAAAAATACATTTCTGATATCTAAAGAGATTTGTCCCATTTAGCTGTGTTTCAAATGTTTTAAAAGAGTAAGACTATGTAATATCATCTTTGAGATATATTTATGTTAGAAAAATAGAGTTGTGACAGTAGACATTACTAGCTTTAGAGTTTTCAGTTCCCTTTGACAAGTTGTCTGTTTTTCATCCTACTAGTGCTGCTGATCCGCAGAGAGTTAATAACAACTAGCACTTTAAGGTTTGCAAAGTGCTTCTTATATGCCTTCTCACTTCATCTTTACAACAGTTTAGGGAGAGAGGTGATCTTATTACCCCTATTATGCAGATGGGGAAACTGAAGTGGACAGCGGTGACTTGCTGTGGGTCACAGAGCTACTAAGTATCTGAGGTTAGATTTGTCCTCATGTTTTCTTGACTCCAAGTCCAACATTATCCAGGAAGCATTAAGAGAAGCCAATGCCTTCTTTTTTTAAAATTAAAAACCATTCTAAGTTTACTGGCAATAGCAAAACAGACAGGCAGGCTAAATTTGCCCAGTTGGCCATAACTTATTGACCCCACTCTGCAAGTTGTGCCATCTAACTGCCTATCAGAAAAAGAAGCTACTGTCTCTACACAGTAGGAAATGGTTCATTTTTTGTCCAGTCTTATGAACCTTTTTGGTAAAACTATGGCAGTAATAGCCAATTCATTTATTAACAACTATACTACTTGTTAATTTTCTGTATCTCTTTGTGTCTGCCTTTATCTGAAAAAAAATTTTCTGTCACATTGCTTTTTTACCTTATTATTCATTCCATAATACAGTTCTCTTATTATAATTAAAGAGATATTGTATCTTTACTCTGCTAAAGGCAGTTGAACCAATTATTAATTAATAGTAACACCAAGTAATTTTGAGGACTCTTTCCCTGCTTAAACCCAACACAATTACATTATCGGAACTAGAAACCATACAATAGGCCTTTTCCAACAGAATAATGCCTAGGTGTAATGAGCTGTGCATAATATAATAACATTTCTGAGGTCACTGTTCATGAACATCAAGTCCCAAAGCATATTTCATTTGATTTCAAGAGAAGATAATTTGGTAGATAGTGATTACAAGATTGTTGAGTTTAGGATTCTAAAGAAGTTGATGAAGGAAAGCAGTAAAATAAGAAAAGCAACTTGAAAATTAATGATTTAAGCTTAGAAAAGTGGTAGGAACTAGAACCTGATATTTGTTTGAGTTTCCAAAGGGAATAGTGAAGCATCTTGGATATTACCTTTCTAGAATACACACAAATGAAAATTACTCATAACCAAAACTGCCCTAGGAAATCTTCTTTTGGTCTTATAGTGGACCTGGAGAGGCCTCCAAAGAATTCTGAAGTAATTGAAACATCTGAATTGCCTTTGGAACAAAGGAAAATCTCAAAATATTATCCTACTTAAGGGAGCACTTGAATTTCTAACAATAATAGCAAATATTCCCAAAAATTAAGGGGCTGGAATAATTACAGGGTAAAAGGAATTTGAATAAAAATCAATAATTTCAAATTTTCTATCTCCAAATCTAAAAGAAAAAAAAAAGAAAATGACCAAACAACTGCATTTAAAGAAAATGAATTTAAGTTAATATAAAATTATGCAATATTTAAAATAAAATTTTCAAGATTAGAATAGGAGGAAAAATCTAAAAGAAGCAGCAAAAAAGTATTGACTAGAAAGGCACAGTGACTTACTACTAAAAAATGAAACAAGAAGTATGTAAATGAAAGTGATTTAAAAAAGGAATTGACCACAGAAAAGGATGTAAATGCACAGTAGTCTCATGAACTAAATCAGTTTTTTAAATATGTATACAGAAATGGAAAGCTAGTGCAAGTAAGTGATCATGAACCAAAGGACTGATACAATCCAAAAACGATTGTGGCAAAAATCTTAAAGATAAACACCTGCTAAATTATGCAATAATTACTGTTTAGTTTGACCAATGAGGAATGAGTGAATGAATGCATGGGGGCTGGGGGAGTGAGTAAGTATTAAGCACTACTGATCTTCCAAGTCCTTTGAAAAGAAACAAATATAAAATTTGTTTCCTTTGAGGAAAGAAATATAAAATTTTCCAACCTTAAAATGGCTTATGGGAGGGTTGGGGGGATGGGGGTAGGGTGTGTAAGGGTATAGAGTTTGAGCCAAGATGGTGGAGTAAAACCAGAGAATTGCTTGAGCTCTCCCCAAACCCTTCTAAATACCCATAAAAATCACTCTAAACAAATTATAAAGCAGCAGAACCCACAAAATGACAGAGCAAAACAAATTTCCAACCCAAAATAAAAAGGAAGATTGATAGGAAAGGACTATTGGAGCAATCTGAGAGAAGAGTAAAACTCTGCACACACACAGGGCTCTAGCAAACCTGGAGAAGGCCTCAGAGCACTGAATCACTGGCAGCTGTGATGACTTCCAAACTTCTCAACTCATAAAAACCAAAGACAGTTTAGGTCAAGGGGGAAAGGTCTGTGCAATCTAGGTGATAGAGGAGCAGAGTCTGGCCACAGCCCAAAGAGGGGCAGCAGCACTGACTACTTCCAAAGTGCTCAGCCCATATATGGTGGGGGAATCAGGCAGCTGAACAAGGGAGATTGCTGGGCTCTCTTGCCTGGCACTGAGGCAGAAATCCTCTCTTGCTTTGCCTGCAAATGGATCTGGGTTGTAGTCCTAAATGTCAGTCCTGGGGTGAGGAGGAGTACTGGCATGGTGGAGCTTGTGTAGAAAAAAAGATATTTTGTTTATGAAATCACCAAAATTCTGTTAATGCTTGTTACATTCATTATGTGGTTTGTGCTTCATTCTCATAGAGGAACATGACATCAGGAAGATGATCACGTGACTTGCAGGTGAATTGGATTGGAGGGAGGGAGGGCTAGCAAAGTCACTGGCTTCACTTTCTCCTTCAAAGCAATCAGGGTCCACTGGCCAAATATAGACCAGGACAATTCTAGATAGCCCAGAGATTGTTACATTCCCAGTAAAAAGAAATTTTTATAAAAAAAAGAAACTGGGAAAGTGCTTGACAGGAAAAAAACGTAACGTAGATTTAATCTGTGTTCTCAGGACAAAATACAGAAAGGGGGTTAATCAGACAATGTTGTTTTACAATGTAGAAAATGACAGGGGTATAAAAGGTTGGTTCCTATGATTTCCAGCTTAAAAAGTGAAATGAAGGGTCAAAGAAAGCTAACCTTTCCACATATACTCCAGGAAATACATGAGGTACTCAAGTTAAAAAGTGATCAAGACATTCAAAGGGAAATAAAAAGTAAGTTTGTTCAATCTGCAGACACCTGCAAAAATAAAAACTGCACACATGCACACCACACACATGTAGGTATATATGTATCAAAATTGCCCAACCTATCAGAAAAAAACACTGACACAGAGTTCTGAGCCAATCGCTCCAAGACAAGGGTCCTTGGTCCCCTCTAATGAAGTGGATCTCAGAACTTCCTCACATTCTGAGATGCCCCTTTTGGTCCAGGACCTTGTTTTTATAGTATTTGATTCCCATGTACACAAAAATGCAGTGGTAAAATACAGAATCTTGTTGGTTGATAGACCCTGCTCTTGAGGACCAAAAACTAAAATATCAGCAGAGGTTAAAGTATGGAGCATTTCCATACTTCAACTAAGTGATCATAAGATGGTAATAAGATAGTCATCTGCACATGTTGGACAAGAGAGAATGGTCCAGGAGTACAAACATAAAATGGGGAAGTTTCCAAAGCATCAAGGCATGCCAACCACGCTGTTTGGACATGAAATTTAAGTAAAATGTAATGGAGATAACATTGTCAGCATTCTTGTGGTCGTACAAGTGAGATTCATAATTTTATAAACCAGCAGTGAATATTACATTCAAATTTGACACCCACTATAAAAACCTATCTATCCTTATATGATTTGTGGAAAATATCTAAATTATTAAAATTGATTTTAATACATGAATGACTTATTAAATGAATTATTTCTTGCAAGGCATAACATCTTCTGGCTTAAGAGAAAAAGTTAAATGAATTACAAGTAGATATGAATGACAAAGCTATAATATCTGGGGATCTAAAGTTTAGATCTAGATAATTCTAGCAAAGATAAATTTAAAAATATTGAGAGCTTGAACATAACTCAGAAATTTTATATATACATATGTAATATATACATATATACACATGCATATGTGTATATATGTGTATCAGTATGTATGTACATATGTGTATCAGTAGGCACACCAACATACACAGAGGGATGAACTACCACAGTTTCTTAAATCTGCATTTATAAAAGGAAAGCAACTTTCAAGAGGTTAGTCATTTAAATCAAGAACATGTATCAATCCATTAACCAAGCACATGTATCATTCACCTAGTTCAGGGGAGTAAACGCCCTGAACCTCAAAAAAAAATACACTGAAATTAAAAGTCAGCAGACATAACTTCCCCTGACTGACCATAATTCAACAGACAGGTACAGCTGTCTAACCCTAATTACCAGAGAGAGAACCAAGATATCTGTGTTCTCAAAGTCGGGGGCTCCTTACACCTTCCCAGAGTCCTCATCTGGCACTCAAACCTTCATACCAAAACTAAGCCCCAAAGTAAAACCTCATCCTCACAGTCTTTATACACTTTTTAGAGCCACGGGGCATCACATCCCTTGAGACCAGTGCCTCATTAACAAAAGGTGTGGATCTTCTTACAAATCTTCCCAGGCCTGACAATTGGTGGGAAAAATCCTCTTAATCACATTCAAAAAGAGGCATTATACTTCTTGATCAAACTAAAACAAAAACAGCAAAAGATCCTATTTTACTTGCCATTAGAATAGGTATATATATATATATATATATATATATATATGTATGTATGTATATATATTCATATATATATATATATACATATATATGTGTGTATACATATATATATATGGCAGTTGGTTACCAAAAGAGATTCAAATGAAATATACAGACATATTCATGTACATATACATTATATATATTATACATACATATATATTTCTCAGCGAGGCATAGGATATATATATATAATTATACCATGTGCAAAAACTTAAAACCAATGTGGAAAAACAGACATAGTAAAAACATTCTTTGCATAGTATAGCACAATAAAATTATTATTTACAAAAGGATGTTTCAAGAAATAATTTAATATTGAATGTGACTAAATAGCTTAATGTTAAAGGCTTTTCCTTGCATCAAAGAAAAAATCAGAGGAAACCTAGTAATTTCTTTTTAAAATTATGATTAAATCACTTATCAAAACTGTTAAGGTTAACCACAAGGGTTTTCAGAGGAAAATATCTCTAAATAATTTGTAAGAAGAGATCAACTCACTGAAAAAGTTAAGAGAAATAAAAACGTAAGAATAAAAAAACTAGAAAAACAAACCAAAAAAACAGAAACAGTAATTCTCAAAATTAGACATAAAAATTGAAATTCTTAATTGAAATATATTAAACTGACAATTATGAGTTAAAAGATAAAACTATTATCTGATTTAATATTTTAAAAGAGGAAGACTCAGTTTCTAAAAATGAAAAAGAACTCTCAACAAATGAAAATAAAATAAAGGAAATTTTAGCAAATATTTTGCCTAATCATTTGCCAATATAACCTAGGATTTAAATGAATTGTACAGCTTGTAAAAAAAATCCCTAGATTAACAGAATAAGAAATAGGAAATTTTCATAGTTCATCCTCAGAAAATAAAGTCAAAAAGCCATAAATGAACATACAAGTGGTAAGATATTGCTCCAGGGCCAGATGCATTTACAAATTAATTATAACAAGCATTCAAAAAATATTTGATTACAATATTACATAAAATGTTTACAAAAAGCAAAACATAATCCATCAGATCGATTTTTTTCTGGTAGACAAATATTGTGCTCATATCCAAACTAGGAGTGATAAAAGAGAGAAAGGAAACTGATGACTAATATTTATAATGAATATTGAGACAAAACTGTACAATAAATAGTAGTTCAAAGCATGACTGCTGTAGCTACCCACTCATGATTTGGCCTCATTCATACTTTTTGTAGAGTTGTTTTAAATTTTCTGCCCTTTGGGTGGGCTCGCAAAACTCAATCTCCTCTCAGGCTGACAGGTCTGCCTAGATTACCAAAGAACTAATAATTAAGAGCACACTGTTAACGATTAAAATCTAAACTCTATCCTAGTTCTAGAGATGAATCTGTTACAAGAGGAATATTCTCTTTTTAATCTCAATTGTAGTTTTCCTTTTAAACAAAATCAACCACAATAATAGAACTTTTAAATCTTAAACCTAATATTTTACTCATGGTAAAAGATATGTTAAACATTTCATAATAATTTGTATATTAAGGCAAATGCAGGAATAATAAATACATTGCAACTGAAACATAAACATGAGTCTCATTTCCCGTCATTGCATTCAAATCTGTGGAAGAGAGTGAGAATACTGTTATGGAAACCTGAAAGGAAAGTACATAAGGTGAAAACAAATCATGTACTTGAGATAACTGGCCAATTTGTACTGAAAAGTGTGATATCTATGTTCCTTTCTGGAACATACTGAACCAGATAAAGTTGCTTCTGTCATTTTCCTCTTCTCTTGCCTTCTCTCCATTTTGGTATATTTTTTTTCCTATGATTAGTTACAAATGATTTTTTTCTCCTCTGCATTTCACTCTCAAACAAGAGAAGTTAGCACAGAATGATATGTACTTATATGAAATTTGCCCCTCAGATCATTTTAAGAGCCACTGGCCTAGTTGATTTCGGGAATATTTTTATAAGTTTTAGGATTCTGTGTTTTTCCATTTTTGTAACTCAAACCTTGTCAAATATTAATTTGATTGGATTAGAGTAACATATGGCCCAATCACCAACATAATCATTAATAGCTTTTGTAGAGAGGAAACTGTTCATTCATAGACGTTTGCTCCCACCGTAAATTTGGATATATAGCATATTCTGTGACCCGAGGAATTTAAAATAAAAAATGGAAAAAAATTATTTGTTAGCCTTCTTTTATCAGACATAAAACAAGGATATCTTTTCCCACAAGAGGCATAAGATCACAGATTTAGAACTTGAAGAAACTTAGATTCTCAGTCCAAATACTTCTTTTTACACATTAGCAAATTAAAAGCAAGAGGGATTACCTTAAGGAGCAAAGTGTGTATTTAAATCTAGGTCTTCTAACTCCAAATCTGTCACTCTTCCCACTATAGCACTCTGAATGCTCCTGCAAGACTATTTTTCCAACTATCCTAACCAACCACTTTAGGGCTGCTCCAATCACTGGAAACCAATCAGGAATTGCCTTCATCTTCTTAACAAATTACTTTCTTTATAGGATCAGAGGATGTCCATAAAATTGAACAAGGATTTCTCCATATCAGTCACCCAGCTTTGATATTAACAAGTTAAAAGATTATTTACAATAAAAAATGAACTATTTCTAGTTTGGTTGTCTTTCAGATTATTTTTCTTTACCTCTAAGATCAAGTCTTCCATTAAATTTTTAATATGTCTCCCATTATCACTCCCACAAATTTAGATACACATAAGTGCATGAATATACTCACAGAGAGCTCTCTATCAACTTATCACATTTCCCACTCATTCGCCCTAACCAAGAAATAGGAAAAATGATGTCAGATAATATTCCTATCCATAACAACTAGGACAAAGTGGAAGACTAGCTATGGTCAAAAATAACAAAGCAGTAATTTTGCAATTCATTTTATTTTGATATTTTATGTTACAGGATTAAAGAATGAAATGAATGTCAAGCTATGCCTATGTCACCTCTCTGAAGGAGTCTTGGCATGGTTGGTTTGGAATTTGGACCTATTTCAATGATCTATTAAACACTCAATTAGATCCAATCATTGCAGAAACAGTCATGCCTTGAACTGGTTATTTAGCTTATATAGCCATAGTCTCAAGAAAAAGAAATCTTCCCCATATCTTTAACCCCCAAACTCCTGGCATTAACATTGTTTCCCATAAGAGAATCAGAGATGTTTAACTTTTCACTTATTATAGTATCACTTTTTTTTCCATTACTTCTTGCACTTGACTGACCTCAGAACTAAAATGGAATTTAGGAAATCATTCCTGTCACATGTGTCCCAAAATGATAGGATTGTGGTAGCAGCAGGAATTGCAAAGAGGATCTATTTTTGGTTGACACAGACTTTATCGCTTTTTGAAGGTGACATAAGAAACTAGGCTAAGTCTAATCTTAGGTATGATTTCAATGAAAAAAGAACACCTTTCATAAAATATAGAAAATGTAATAACTGAAATAAATCATAAAATCTGTAGGTGAGGGGAAGGAATCCTTATTAATGGAGACAAATCTTCAGTAAGAAGGGAGACACCTCTTTATTATAAAATTTAAAGAAAAAAAACACATCCAAATTATTTCTAGTTCTCTCAAAGTCATTCTTGAATCCTCTTCACCCACTCAATGAATAAAATATTATCTTTTATCTCATCTGAAATGCATGAATCTTGTTTGATAAAAATATTATTTTCTATGATCCGTAGGTAATTTCACTTCCCAGGACTCTACTAATATCTCAGTAAATTTTGAAGCTGTTTTCAACAGGTAATTTGATTCTGGTTTTGACAGCACTTGGAAAACCTAGCTGCTCAAGGAGAATTCCATCTTTAATACAAACTTTGTAGGACTGAGTTCCCTGAGGAAACTGAGATATTTCTGCCAGTGCCAGAAGAGTTTACAATTCTTGTGTGTGTGTGTGTGTTTATGTGTGTGTGTGTGTGTGTGTGTGTGTTTGACAATTCTCCTTCAAGCTGATTTTCATTCCATCGTGTATCTTTTGGGCATTTTCCATTCCTGAAGCTCTCATTGACTTCATAAAGAAAAGATATACTAGACTGCCTTAATGGAGGAATCAGTCCTTAAAATACTCAATTTGTCAAATACTTATTACTTGCCTGATGGGTACTAGGTACTTAAGAGAATTAGATGATTAAGACCCAGTTTCTGCCCTCATGATGTCTACCGTCTAATCAAGGATGTGACAAACACAGTTTTAAGTATAATAAAAACACATTGCAAGTGGATTAGAATGGTAACTCCCCCTTCAAAAAAATGTGGTACAGGAGATCTTGGCAAAGAAGACAAAAAGAGTCTAAATTCTAATCTCAGCTCTGTCACTCACTCTCTGAGTGTTCTCATATAAGACCATTCAGGGCCTTCATATGTATAACAAAGGGGTCAGGTTACATCTGAAATTCGGAACCTATTTCTTACCATGAATTCATTTTTACAATTTGGTGAAACCTATGCAATCCTCTGAATAAAGTTTTAAATATACAAAATAAATTGCTTTGGCTTATATGGGAAATCAATTATGTTGACATGAAGATATTAAAATATTTTTCAAACAAATTTACAGTCCCCAGATTAAAAATTCCTATTCTACATGATTGTTTCCACATCTAGAGTATCTCTTCAATATTTGAGAGCTTGGATTCTGTACCAATGTAAGATCTAGTGATAGATGATGGAAAAGTAATAAGGAAGACCATTATCAGGTGCTTCCTTGCTCAGTGAAAAAAAGATTATTCAGATGTGGTAGATAATTGCAAATATCAGCTCCATGCTAAACAGATCACTCAGTCATGATTCTTTCTGCCCTTGGCTAGCACCAAGTTCAGTCTAGACTGGAGTAAGGGTCTGATCATGCCTTGAATGACTCACAAACTATTCTGAGCTCTCCTTGTCTGGGGTATGGCCAATGAGCTGAGTTTTACAGAAAGCATACATGCTGAAAAGATTTCAAGTGACAATGGTTATTCATTAGTCCTGCCTCAAAATGATTCTGAGTCTGAGTTATTTGTGGAGCAAATTTAACACTAAACCTCTGATCCAGAGTCATCACTCCCTTAGAAAATCCAAATGGACTATTAAACAAGTTTCAGACTAAAATTAAACTTCTGTAAATATTCTAGAATGAGTCACTGAAAGGTATAAGCTTTAGAGGATCATTCATTTTCAAATTCTTTGTTTTGGCATTCAAGGCCTTTGACAATCTTTACAACCTTTTCTAGTCTGTTTACGCAATTTCTTTCAATATATGTTATGCAATAATCTGGGGGAAAATAACCATGCAACTATTATGCCTTTGCTTATAATTAAAACAAGAGCCAGCAAAGACCATTTGCAACTCTATCCTAAATGCCAATATGCTTGGGGATATGATAGCTCCCTCTGAACATTATGTTTCTCAAACAACACCAGATTTCCAACTTCAGTCCCCTATTCTTTGCCTAGGCCTAGACTGCTTACCTACCCTCCCCAAAGGCTTCATTCTATCATATGCCTCTTCAAATTTGAAACGTATCACATAAAAGACTGCTGGGATTAAAGCTACATTACCTTGAAGTACAATAAGTCATAGATTTAGAGCTAAAAATGAATATAGAGATGATGATTGTTCATATCCATATTTTCGTGTAGTGAGTGAAGTGACTTCCAAGTCTCACAGATTTAGATTAAATGACTTTAAAGACATTTAGACATTCCTGGTATTGGCTAAGAGATAGGTTTGAACTAGTTTCCTCTAACTCAAAATCTATCATTCTATCTTTTGTAGTACAATCAACAACAAACAGAATCCATGTTGGTAAAACTACTACCTCTCTTCCCTCCCTACTATATATAGTAACTCGGTATTAATTTTCCATAGTTCTTATCTTTCTCTCTCCTTTGTTATCTGTAAGATCTGAATCCTCCTTTTTTTGTAGTATAATGTAAATATGGATGTATTAAGGTTCAATGGACTTGAGTTTCAATCCTGGTCCCATCACTTAACTAGCTAGTTAAGAGATATTAGGCAAGTCCCTTGACCTCTTCTAGCCCCATTCTCCTCACCAATAGAATAGACCTAAATTGCATCACTTCTAGGGCTGCTTCCAGCAGTGAATATATGATTCTACATCTCTTCTCAGGTTTTATTCATTTTCTGGTGCTCACTGAAACTTAATTTACTCAGGAAGACTACATTCTGTGGAAACTCTCGAAGACTTGCTGTTCCTTCATTTAAATATTTTGACATAAAGAATAAGGAAATTTCTATGCACATTTCTTTCAGAACCCTGAACTACTCACATCACCAATGAAGCTGTCACCTAGAAATCATCTCTTTTCCTTTAAAGTTAACTGCTTTTTGCCTAAATCCTTGTTCTGGTCCTGTATGGACCACCAAGTTGCCATCTTTCTTCCCAATGAGTCCATTGCTGGGCTTGTTACTCTCCTATCCACTCTAATCCTTCCTCTCTTGTATATTTAGCACTACAAGCTCCTTAACCTTCTCATCTCCTTTGACTTCTGTCTCATTACAAATCACATATACAAGTTGCTATGTCTCAGACACACATTGCCTTAACTGAATTTTTAAGCCATACTTCCTAGTGATTTTTTCTGCTTGCACTCTTCCTTTTGTGTAGAACATCATAGAGAAGGGGGAAAATAAGAGATGTTTTGAAAGTAAAATCAATAGACCCTGGCAACCGATTGCATATTAGGATAGAGGGAGAGAAAAGCAAGAGAGAGTCAGGAGTTGATGACGGAATGCAGGTTTCCAGCCTAGATGTCTGGAGGAATGGTGGGAGAACAATAATAGAGAAATTAGAAAGAGAAAAGTGTTTTGGGGAAAAGATAATGAGTTTAGTTTGGAATATGTTGGGCTTAATTTGTCTATGGGATATCTAATTATAGATTTCTCATAGATAATTAGAGATGCAAGACTGGAGGTCAAGTTATTCCTGGTAGAAATAGGCATAACTAAACTGTCTCTTGGGAGATTGAATCTGCATGGAAACTTGAGTGTGCCAGGAGTGTCATAATCAAGAATGTGTACAGTTCAAATAATATATATTTGTGAATGTATGTATGTGCATGTGTATATACATATACACATCGACACAAATTGTATTAAGAATGCATGTTAAGAATACATAAATATTACAATATTATGCATTTTTAATATATATTCTTAATACAATTTGTGAGTCAATATGTTTGTGATACAATATTTCAATGTGCGTCAAACTGAGTAGTGATTGAAGGTACAACTGTTTGAAACAAATTGATTAAAAATTCTGTGTACATCCAAGTCAATCTACACTTAAATTAGAATTTTAGTGTACTTTAAGTTATTATGAAGATTTTGTTTGAAAACATCTGGTGATGATGAATAAACTACCATCTGAGATTTCTCCATCCATTTCTAGACAGCTTTAATTATCAAAAGGTTTTTTCCCCCTTCATTAATAGACTTCTTTGAATTATTCCTAAGTTTATTTGAAAGTTTTTTAGTGTTTTTATATTAGATATTACTTTCACTCTTGGCTTTAGATAAAAACTTTCAATCATGATATAGGAATGTCCTTCCATTCCACTTCTATAAATGAGCAAGAGAGCAAGAACTAGAAAAATTGGTTTTTTCATATCTTATTTTAGAGGGTAAGGAGTGTGAAATTTGTTATTATTTCATAATGCTAAATTTCAATTGCTATCTTATTTTCATTTATGTTATGTTAGCCATGGTGTATATTCTTTTCATAGTTTTGCTTCACTTTTCATTTACTCATGTCTATTTATGCTTTTCTCTATTAATTGCTCATCATTTCCTAGAGAACAGTAATATTTTCTTACATTTAGGTACTCATAATTTGTTTAACCATTTCCCTATATCTAGACATTTACTTTGCTTTTACTTCTTTGCCTCCATAAAAAAATTGCTATTAATATTTTGGACTATATGAGATTGCTTTTGTCATTGACCCATCTCTGCATGTATGAACATTTTCAGCACCATATTCCCATAATTCCAAATTGTGTAGTGGAATATTTTGATATATTCACAACTCTACAAACAATGCATTGGGGTATTCATCCTTGCATAACATTTCCAACATCAACATTCATTTTCTTGTCATATTTTCCAATTTTTTGGTGCCAAGTTGTTTTGGTTTTCACTTCTTTTATAAGTAATGTTTTAGAGCAATTTTACATATGGTCAGTGATAACTTACAATGATTTTATGAGAATTGTTTGTTCATATCCTTTGACTGCTTTTAAACAGGTAAATGACCTTTTGCTCTTTCATACTTCTATTGGTTGTCAGCATCTATCTTGAATAACAGATCTTAATAAAAAATTGTGATGTTTTTTTTTTTAGCCTGGTACTTTGCTTTCCTTCTTAGCTATTTCTCTTAATTGGGTTCATGGAAAAGTCTTTCAATTTCATATTATTCAATTATGCATTTCAAATTTGATAATTGCCTTTTCATTATTCATTAATTTTCCCTTCTCTTATCCATATCTATGAAAGGCAAATGGTATGTTTCTCTTGGAATTCTTAAAATAAAATTTAGGTAATTTTGAATTTATTGGGGAATATTTTGCAATATTGCTGTCTAAACATATTTCTCCTTCTTTTTAGTTTTCCAGTAAATGTTATCAATAATAAGTTCATAGCATTTCATAAATTTCTTTTTAGTTTTATTTAAAAAGTAAGTTATATAGTCCTATTATTTCTCATTTTTCTTTTTTCTGAAATATTCCACAATTTTAGCTAGTATCAAATATTTCGGATGATTCCAATTTTATAATATAATTGGAGGTCTGAAATGATTCTCCCATCATCTCTACTTTTTTATATACATTATTATTATTTCCCTTGAGATTCTAGCTATTAGGTTCCTCTAAATGAATTGTGATATTATTTTCCTTGCTCTATAAAGTATCCCTTTGGTAGTTTGAATGGGATAGCCCCAAGTCAATCAGTTAACCTTGGTAGCATTATCATTTTTATTTTATCATGATGGCCCAGTCATAAACATTATATGATAATTACATTCTGTAAATTGCTTTTCCTTACTTTAAGAAGTTGTTTTTTTCTTTCTTTTTCTTTTTTGGTGAATTCAGCTATAACTATTGAGTGTGCTTTGCTAGATGGACTCCAGGATTTCATGTATTATTGTGATCTTTCAACAGGACATAGATCTTTGAATAGATCTTTGAATAGAATATTTGAATAAAATATCTTTGAATAGAATCCTTTATGGATTCTAGTAAAATGTCACTATTATATGAAAATGCTATTGTTTTGTGGGATTATTTGGTATACTGAAACTTAACCAGAAGCACAAACTATTTCAGTTAATTTCTTTGCTGATTATCTAGAATTATCTAGGTAAACATTATTTCATTGAAATAAGAAGTTTTGGGGGCGGAGCCAA
>CM053769.1:638611411-638622586 GCA_028658325.1 Potorous gilbertii
GAGAAGAATGCTTTCAAAAGCTGAATTAGCCAAGTGGAAAAGGAGGTTGAAAGGCTCACTGAAGAAAATAGTTCTCTCAAAATTAGAATGGAACAGATGGAGCTAATGACTTTCTGAGCAACCAAGAAATCACAAAAATATGCCTGTGCATGAACAGATACAGATATTGTGCTACCATAATTCAGAAACTGCTCAGTATAATGGGAAGCATATTGAATTTAGGATAGAAAGGAAGTGGGGTCCAGTTTTAATTCTGCTACTTGCTTGTTGCTTGATATTGGATCATGGAGCTTGTCATTTAACTTTTGTCAGAGGTCTTGGTGTGGGAGTATGGGGATAATTATATAGATATTATGGGGATAGTTTAGGGGGATAGATATAGGATACTAAGTTTGTGTCAGTAAAAAAAAAATAAGGTAATACATAAATGCAAGCTCTTCACATTTATAGAAATAAATGAAAATCTACTACAAAAATAATCATAACAATTTAAAATCCCTTCACCCATTACAGATCCAAATTTCAAGTGAAAAAGTTAACAAAGTGGTACCTAGTAGGGACAAAGAAATTTCACCCTCTTTTTTGGTTCATATTTTTTAACAAAATGGCCAAAGACAAATTTACACTAGTAAAATGGTGGCATTGAGAATACTCTAAGATTTCTTAAAAGATGTTCTAACTGGTCAGTTAAGAATCTTTTGTGGTTTTGGGTTCTATCTGATATATAAGAATGTTTTCAGAAGTCATATTAGTGTCTGTTCTTCAGAGAAAGAGGACTATTGGATCACTATTCAGCCGGGAAAACATTCCTACATAAAGAAAAATAATTCCATTTTTTATTCAAGAAAAATGCTTATTCTGGCCCCCAAAGGGATTTCTTTATTCAAAATAGATAAATAGGAGAAAACTTCATTCCATCTTTTGCAGTCAAACCCAACATTTCACTGTTATGCATTAAAATGTCACCAAAGTAAGAAAAAAACATAACATATTTTTTCTCATTTTCCAGGTTCCTTCGTAAGAAATCATTTAAGTTCAAAATAATCGTTCACACTAACCCCTAAATACAATATTCTTTTCTTGTTTATTCTAATAGAAGGAGCTAGTGTTCTCTTCCTAATGTAAAACTTCTAAAAAAGCAAAGAAACAGACACAAATCTTTATCTGTAGTGATTAGGGGGAAAAAAAACTTGGGAGAATTTTCTTAAAGGATTCCCAGGAGAAAATATTAAATAGCTGTAAAGACCACCTTTGTCTGCCAATGTAATACTATCAAAATGATATTCTCTGGTCTTTCATTCATTCATATCTTAAGTCAATGAAATGATAGGATTTCATTTTTTCTCTTATTTCCACCATTTCTTTCTTACTTTTATATGCTTCATTATAGGGGAGAAATGTTAACAGTCTGTATTTTTTTTACTTTCTTCAATATCATTGGAAATAATATTTTTAACCACACTTATTTTTTAAGCTCCAACTTCGTTCAATATATACATATATATATGTATATATATGTACACATTGCAAATAGCATTTTATTTTTTCCAATTACATGTAAACATCCTTTTCAACATTCATTTTTTATAAGAATTTTTACTTACACATTTTTCTCCCTTCCTCTTTCCTTTTCATCTCCCTTCCCCAACATGGCAAACAATCTGATATAGACTGTATATGTGCAATCTTCTTAAACATATGTCCACCTTGGTCATGTTGTGAAAGAAGAATCAGAACAAAATGGAAAAAAATTAAAAACAAAAGCAAAAACAGTTTGAAAATAATATGCCTTATGCTTTGATATGTATTCAGACTCGATATTTTTTTTCTTTGGATGCAGATAGTATTTTCCATCATGACTCTTTAGGAATTGTCTTGGATAATTGTTTTGCTGACAAGAAGTTAAGTCTATCATAGTTAATCATGCTAAAATATGCTGTTGCTATGTACAAGGTTCTCATGGTTCTGCTTACTTTGCTCAGTGTCAGTTCATGTATGTCCTTTCAGTCTTATCCAGAATCTTATGTTACTCATCTAAGACTGATTTTGGTTATTAACTGCATGTGAGTGACTTTCCAAACCATAATTCTTCAGTCCTAACTTGTCTCCAGATCCATGTTTTTTTTCTATAATTACTTGCTGAATATTCCCCCTCGAATATCCTTTATACAGTTTTATATAATGAACTGAGTTCATCCTTTCCCTCTCCCATGAACATGAATTTATTCTCAATTCATACTCTCTGTTTCTGTCAAGTATTCTTGACATTAAATCTTAGCATACATGGAGTCATATATCCTTTTACTCTAAGATTGTCCAGTGTACTAGAGTATACTTCTCTGAGAAAAGGAAGCAAAATCAGATGATAAAATACAAAGAGTAAATATTACACTATTTCTGTCTATAGACAATTATCCTATGTTTCTCCAATTATGATATGTTTGCTAAAGTGGTAGAGTGCAGTAGAGCACACCTGTACACACTACCCATGCACACTACTACTACATACTTGTGAATACTCTCCACATATATAGAGAGAAGATCCAGTAGAAAATACAAGTAGCACCACCACTCTATAACATCCAAATTCTAACATTCCACTTTTATAAGCTTTTAGTTAACAGGACACACAATTTGCTCATAGCATTACTGAAATTCGCTCATATATAATCTATACTAGCAAGAATTAGTTCTCTGCAACTCCTAACATATCCTATAAAAGCTTCATTTTGATTTTTTTTAGCATGTGAAATATCCTGGTGAAAATTCTGGTATAGTTCTCTGTCACGAGTGAAGGAGGGAGCTATTTCTATATCAACCAAATACTCCACAGTACATCTCCTCAGATATGCGTGTGAACCAGTTGATAGAACTGTAGACCTGGAGTCGGGAAAACTTGAGTTGTAATCTGGTCTCAAGCACTTACTAGTTGTGTGACCCTGGGCAAATCACTTAACCCTATTTGCCTCAATTTCCTCATCTGTAAAATGAACTGGAGAAGGAAATGCAAACCATTTCAGTATCTTTGCCAAGAAAAGCCCCAAAAGGGGTCATCAAATATCAGACATGACTGAAAAATGACTAAATAACAAGAAAAGATATCTGATTCTTCTGTCATATTTTATTCCATGATTGGCAATTAATTTACATGAAAGACTGTCAATGAATGTGCCAGATGCCTGGAGATTTATTAGTTATGACTTACCATCTCCACAGCGTGGTATAATGGATGCATTGCTAGATGTTGGGTCAGAATACTCAAGATCAAATATTGGCTATAATTATCTCAGCCTTGAGCAAGGTATTTCATGTCTCTAGACTTGTAAAATGAGGGGGTTGTAATACCTGCTACCATTAGGAGTGCACTACACCTTTAGACTCAATCCCCTAAATGACTAGGAAAAACCTTCTGTTTTCTATTATTCGCTGGATTTGCAAATGATGGGAGTAAACAATATCATTACTTCTAAGGGGATGAAGGATCATGAACCCTTACCATCTCCCTTTCACTGTCTCCTTAGACCTTTCCATCTACCCTGTAGCTAAACTTTACTTTATGTATTTTCATCCCCATTTATGATGAGTTCTTCGACAATGAGAAATGTCTAATTTTTTCTTCTTTGTATCCCTAGTGCTTCTCACAATGCTTAGCACAGAGTAAATACTTAACAATTACTTTCTCAGACATTCATTCATCCTCTAAACTTCCCTTTATCTCTCAGTTCTATGAACAATTACATTCATTTATCTTTCATTTGTCTTTTGGAAATACAGAATATAATATGAAAGTATAGGTATAACTAAATCTCCCACCTTGCATTCAAAGGTCCCTTATAGGGAGCATAGATTTAGAGATAGAAGAGATATGAGATGTCATGGATGACATTTTGTAGGCATTGAAATTGAAGCTAAGAGATATACAATAATGTTCCCATGATCACCTACTCAATGAATGTCTGAGGTTGAATTTGAACTAAGGCCTTCCTGAATTCAATTCTGGAATAGTATTTACTATATCTCCCTAGCTCTCTATGGATGTAATGGAATTAATTGTTAATCTATATGTAATCTCTTATGTCTGTGATTAATAAATCTCCAGACACTGGGCACATTCATTCACAACCTCTCATGCAAACTAATTGCCAGTGGTGGAATAAAATAATCTATCCTCAGAGTCTAGGAAATACGTTTTCTAAATTGAATTTCCCTATTTGAGTTGCCATATAATGATTATTTAATTAGATATGGTTCAGAATACCATGAAAACTTAATGTTATCTCATATTCACTGCAACACTTTTCCACAGAGAACAGTTAAAAAAAGAATAGTTGGAAAAAGAGAAATTCCTGAAACACAGCTAAAAAGTGTGATTGAATGATCTAAACATCCATATTTTTGTAATAGAGAGTTATGTTTAATTATTGTCTTAAGTGCAAAAGGTCCCATATGTAGAAAAATAGTTATATGGTGCAAAACATTGGAAATGAAAGGATACTCATCAGCTGGGGAATGATTAAACAAGTTGTGGTGTGTGATTAGAATGGAATACTATTGTGCTACAAGAAATGAAGAAATGGATAGTTCCAGAAAACAAAATCTGGGAAAACTTATATGAATTGGTTCAAAGCAAATGAGCAGGACCAAGACATCATTGGAAACAGTAACAACAGGATTGTATGATGATAAACTATGAATGACTTAGCTATTCTATGACGTATAATATTATACAAGAAAATTCTGAAGGACTTATGATGAAAAATGCTTCCTAATTCTGAAGAAAGAACTGATAGAGTCTGGACACAGATCAAAGCTCCTTTTTCATAAACTTTACTTTTTTTGCATATTTTTCTTTTTGGGGTGATAGCTGTCCTTTTTTGCCACATGCCTAATATGAAAATATGTTTTGTATGACTGCACATGGATAATCTATATCAAAATGCTTGCCTTTTCAAGAAGTGAGGAGAGTAGAGAGGGAGGGAATTTGGAACTCAAAAATTATAATAAATGTATGTTAAAATGTTTTTACATGTAATTGAGAAAAATAAACTAAAACATTTCAAAAAAAGATATTCATTTTATGAAGAAATTATTTCTCTAAGTTGTTTTCAAATTTTCTTGTAAAATGTCAGCATGGAAATTTTACAACTAGTTAGTTCTCTATTAAACTGTGCCCTCAAGGTTCTTATTTCCTATATTAAACTTGATTTATTATTTAAAAGATTCTAACATTCAGTTTTCATCAGTTAAAAATGAACTGAATTGAATTTGAAAAACTATGTAAGCTTTGTGTGATCCTCAATTTTACCCTGAAACAAGGACACATATGTTTTGGACACTGATTCTTCTGGTAATGCTGTATGACTATAATTCACAGAATACCTCAGTCTTCAAAGAATTCAAGTTGAAAGTCCCAGCAAAAGGTAATGAAGAGATTCACAGTATGCCTGAGAAAGCTGCAGATGGTTAGCAGTGAAGAACTACACAAGTTAAAAGATATAAAATATCTCAGCAAAGAAATGTGTGCCTGAAAAAGAAAGTGGTTCTGTCACACAGTAAGAGGGAATCATTGCCAATGAATAAACTGTGTGCTATATTGGTGCCCTCACAGTGTCAAGGGATATAAAAGAAATCCCCCCGTAAATAGCTAGACTGCCTGTAGAGAAATAACAGGAGGACATATGCATGAGCCACATAATATGAGGGGAAAATGTATGTGTTTTATATACACACACACACACACACATATACATATAAATATACACATATATATATATATATATATATATATATATATATATATATATATATATATATATATATACTACATATGTGTGTATAAACAGTAAGATCAAGTTTAATAAAAAACTAGTCGTAAAATGTCCCTATTGGCATATATATATATGTACATGTATGTGTATATGTTGAGGTCTGTAACTTTCAAAGTTGTACTAACTAGAGTCTCTATCAGACATAAATGACAGATGTCTATGCAAAGGAGGAAAGGGAGGAAATGATGAAGATAATGGATGTTTTGAGTCAGATGGAGGTACAGATTATTACTGCTTTTCAACCTCTTCTCTTGAACTATTCAGTTTTAAACATCTGATCCAACATTTATTCTTTGTGTTTTGGAACTTAAAAGGGTTGGAAGGCAAGAAAGTTCAGTGCCTGAGTAGACAGCTTTTGTCAAATATTACTCCTACCTTATTATCCAGAATTCTTTCTGTTCTCTAATTAATGTCTCAGTGAAAGAATAGTCTCCTTTTAGTTATATTTCCAGGAAGTTTCTCAATTGCTGTCCAGAGTTTATTCTCAATCTTTAAGAATGGAAATGGAAAACTTCCTCTGGTAATGATAAGTATTAGCAGAGACTGTGGAGCAACTATACAACGATGAAGAGAGAGTCTGAAGCCAAATAATACTACATTGACCACATACATTCCAGAAGTGGTTTAAAATATAACAATCAAGCCATGTATATATGGCTAGAAAAAATGTGTAGGCCATTTATATAGGAAGAGCAAGAGTTCAGGGATTTTGAACTCACATGATCAGTTAGAATCCATAGAGCATTAAGATACTTTTATATTAAAGTCTAGAATTACATAAACATAGGGAGACAACCATTCCATTGGTTAAGGAAGTACTCTACTCTGAAACAGAGCAAAATTACCTGACTGTGTTCAATCCCATGATCTCTTACAGATGCATATCCTTTGGAATGAAAAGATAATCCCTAGGACCTACTAACATTTTTTTCTGCCTCATGATCAGTGAGAAAAATGAATTATCAAATATTTATTGATTAAATACTAGGTGTTCAAATTTAATAATGTAGCCTGTAAATTATCATGCTAAATATTATAAGCATTTCCAATACCATTGTTCTTGTCACTGTTACTATTTCCAAGCACCGGAATAATATATTTTGGAGAAAAAAAAGGTTATATGGTAAATTTTTCACCCTTTAGGATCTTAATTTCTGGTAAAATAAGACATGAAACATGAAGCAGTTAGGTCAAAATTAAGTGTGGAAATATGCACAGTGTTAATTAAAAGTTCAATAGTCATTCAGAAAAAGAAAAGAACAGTCAGTGGGATTGATAAAAGAAAAGTAGATGGATGGGGTGGGGCTTGAGATGAGCCTTGAAGACTTAGTAGGATATAAAGAAATGACAAAGGATATGGTGAAGACATTTCAAAATGACCATAAAACTCAATAGATTATATTTTTATTAGTGACAGTAAGTCATCTTAATGCAGCGTTTTAAGATTTACACTTCAAAGTTTTCCGTACTGTCTCTGTGAGAACTGAGTCTCAGAGGGGACAAGTGAGCCTAAAATTTAAGTCCTAGGAAGGATTAGAGTCGGGATTCAAACTCAAATCTCCCAACTCCAAGTTCAGATTTCTTCCCAATAAAACATAACTAATTGATGTTAGCAGAAGCAGTGAAAGAGAAATGATACAAAAATGAATGGACATAATATATTTCAGGCTTGTTGGAAGGAGATTTGATTGAGAGAAAAGGTTTAGAAACAGTAAAAAAATGAAGTTGATGAAGGGAAGTTAGGGCCATAGTTTTAGGGATTTCAAAGTCAGGATTTCGTGCTGTAGATAATAGGGAGTCATTGAAGATTATATTTTTTTTCACTAGGGCAGTGAAATGATCAAAATGTTATCTTAGAAAAGTTAAGTATAGTAATAATTCATAATTTGGAATGGAGGTGACAGACACTCAATTCACATGGATCATCTAGGAGTTCAATTAATTGAATAGTTAATTTAAGAATTTCCTCAATTTTAAAATAAGATGATCGAATAAAATGTTCTCTTAGGATCGCTTCTAGCTCAAATTTCTGTTTCTTGGAAACTTGGGAGGAAAAATAGAACTGGACTTACTTAATTCCGTTATTTCAAAATGAAGTGGGAAGTTCATGTGAGAAAAGATGAGAAAATATAATTTAAAAACTTAATAAGTATTGGAGATCATTAAAAAGATAAAGGAAAGTTTACTTTTTAAATTCAATAGTACTATGCACATTTCTTTTCAGTCTCTATATATTTTAAACTTATGATTTCTGAATAAATTAATTCCAATCTTCTAACTTAAAATATAAACCTATTAGAGAGAAGAGGAAATTTTTAGGAGAAAAAGGCCAATTTAGACAAGACGTATCTTTTATTTCATCTATGAGAAAATATAATTTTCCCACAGATCATTGGCATGTGTATTCACATTTAAAAGGTTTTTGAATATATAATAAAATATTTAAATTCCGTTCTGCAGAGGTTGAAGGAAACATACATGTGTGTACTTTAATTCCATTTCATTGTTTCTAATAAAAAGGTTAGCATTTAATAGCACTCCATTAAAAAAGTGAACTGTAATATTTTATATACAGAGGAAAATTCAGAGATAGTAAAGAGATATGGAATTGGGAGGTAGAGGAAAATACCATTCCTGAAAAATACTTAACAGGTCTCCTTCTCTTTTTCTCCCTCCTCTTGTACACAGTCATTCTACCTCTTACTGAACTCTCATTTTAAACATACATTTTAAGCAGAAGTGTTTTCCAGGCTAACACAGCCGTCAGCTACAACAGATCTCATTGCTCATCCCCACAGGCAACACAGTATCATTCAAAAATACCTAAGTCTTAAGAAAGCTGTTTCAACAAGTGCCAAGAATGGCAATGAACATTCTTCAGTGTTCCTGACTTCACTTTCAAAACAATTTCTGTAGCAGTTCCTCGATTATGTCACTGACAAATAAACAGATTCAACAGTAATTTTTTTTTACATGCTTGGAAGTTGATTTTCTAGTCTGAAATACTTAGCTTCTGAAAATGTCCAATTCATAAAATATCTTACTGCCCTGGAGACTTCTGAGTAGAGAGGAAAAAAACCTGGCAACAGCAAGTCAATGAAATTAAACAAAACAACACAAATAAACAATAACGGCATTATGACCAATAATGTTCTGGTTGATCAATAGCATGACTTTTTAGGAATAAAATGCCCATTATGAAAAATAGAAAATAATAGTCTCTGCCCTTCCAATGAACTTATTTTGACCACAGAAAGATCTGTATAGCATAAGGCTGTGTATGAAGAAGTTATATGTAGAGGCAGAGAGGAATTAATCATGTTTAATAAACCTTGCAATTAATAAGACTCTGTTCCTGTTGAATGCCTTCCTCTGGGGAGCTCTCAGTATTTTATAGACCTTGTCTAAATAAGCTTCACAATTTCTCTGTGTACAAAGGAGTGCCACAAATGGATCAGTAGAGGAAATCAGAAAGGACAGTTAATTTTTCTCTATTTCCTGGACCTTAGGTATTCTAATAGCTCTTCAAACTTTTGCAGTAATTGCTCCAGTGGAAAACCATTTTAGCCACTGAGAAACTATTTTGCCTGAACTGCTGGGACTGCCTCAGAATTAGGATGACTTAATTTACCTTTGCTCACTCTATCTTTCTATGAGTATGTTAATAATTTATTGGAAGTTATTTTTGAGTGGGCATGTCTTTGGATATATGTATACATTAACTAGTAATCATATTTTATCATTGATAATCATATCACAAGATTGTACTGATGATTGAATACTATAATGTAAACTTAATGTAACATAATGAGACAGCAAGGTGACAATGATTATAGTGTTAGATTTGAGGTTAAGAAAACCTTACTTAGTTCAAATCTGCCTCAGAAATTTATTAGCCATGTGGCCCTGGTTTCTTAACCTTTCATCTGTAAATACAGGATTTTTGTGAGGACTAAATATGATAGTATATGAAAGTGCTTTGCAAACCTTGAAGAACTCTAAAAGTCCTAGTTATTTTTATTATATCAAAATGTATATATCAATACCTCAATAATTTACCTTGTCAAGCATGAGTACTTCTCCTTACCATCTATACTTTCTTATGATAAAATCTTAATTATAAAGAAGTGATTGTAGAACATTTATAAACAAATAAAATAAAAAAATAAAATACATGCAGAAAAAAAGAAAAATGTTATTATTTTTGTTTTTAATAGTGTTCCTCCACTAACATTCTATTCTACTGCCTTAGCCAAAAAAGGAGTGATCCTTGGTTCTTAGAGGCGATGACAGTGGATGACAACTTCAGAAATCTTTGAATATGAGCCATTGACAAACTGTATACCTGCTATCACAGGACCAACCTTTCTAAGCTAGGAGACATTCATCACCAGGATGTTAACAGAGGTATATAATTTTCAATTCTTAAAGACATTTTACTTAATTATGGTGAGCCTGCCTTCTTGGTGGAGGATGTGCCAAACTGACAAAATCCTTTAAATATTAATACCAATGGAGGTGATGATAATGAAATTTTAATAATTCTCGATTTTATAAAACATTTTCTGCTTCACTGATGTTCACAGAGAAATATATATCTTTTGTATAGGGAGAATAATGTATAAGCAAGTAAGTTCACTATAATGTACAAGCATACATCTTGGAACAGTAGAAAAAGCAAGGAATTCCGAGTAAGAGGATGTGGGTTCACACATGTGATCTGCAACCTACTACCTACGGGACTGGAAACAATTTATTTCACCTCTTCAGGGCTCAGTTTCCTTATGTGTAAAATGAAGGGGAATGGACTAGGTGACTCTATGAATTATAATCCCCTTGTCTCCACACCAGATATCTAATCCACCTTGTCTCCACTTCTCTGGGAGTCAGCCTCCTCAGTAGATGAGGGGTTGGAAGTCGATCCAAGTTTTACCTGGGTCTATGTTAAAAGTGCTTAGTTGAAAGACCTCAAATTAAATAATACTTTGAGGTAAAGACTATATTTCAAAAGAAATAACATGAAGGTAGAATAAGGCCTTGGCTAATAAAAGTTTCTCTACTTGACTTTTGAATGAATTTACTCATTACTTATTGGTTACTTCCAGTCTTCATTGTTACCATTCAGGAAGTCAGTCATAAGTGAAAGTGGAAAGGCAATGACTGATGCCAGGAGACCTAATAAAGAACTCTCTCTCTCTCTCTCTCTCTCTCTCTCTCTCTCTCTCTCCCTCCCTCTCCCTCTCTCTCTCTCCTTCTCTCTCTCTCTCTCCCTCCCTCCCTCTCTCTCTCTCCCTCCCTCTCTCTCTCTCCCTCTCTCCCTCTCTCTCTCCCTCTGTCTCCTAGTCTT
>CM053769.1:638631236-638650904 GCA_028658325.1 Potorous gilbertii
TCAATTTTCACCTCCTATATGAATCCTTCCTCGAAAACCCTCGATTCTAGTATTAGACTTCCTCCAAAAATGTGCTTTATTTATTGTATATGTACTTATGCATGTTTTTGCTTTTCCCCCTAAAGAATGCAAGTCTTTTGAGATCAAGCATTCTTTGGTTTTTTTGTTTCTTTTTTCTGTCTCTTTTCTTTTTAATTTTGCAGCCTTAGCACCAAATACAATGCCTGGAATATAGTACTCAATAAATATTTTTATTAATTGATGACATAATCTAACCTATATACATATAAGAGACAGCTTAGCTTAGAAGACAAGAGAGCTAGTCTTGGAGTCAGGATGATTTATATTTCAAGTCTTGCCTCTGATGCCAATTGAATAAGTGACCCCAAGGAAAACACTAAACTTCTCAGGATCACAGCAACTCTCTAAGACGAGATGTGAATTGAACAACACATGCACATGTGCATTAGTGGAGGAAATCACATCACAGGATGTTATCTTTCACCAATAAATTCAATTGTGTCACCCCCCCAAATTCCTTATACCTACCAAATCCCTTTTTAAACAGAGAATTATATATTGTTATAGTTTTATAATAGTCCTTGTAAAAGTTATCTTGTCAGCTAGAATATTATTAACATTTGAATGTAGATGACAAAGTAGACTTAGGATTTCTTTAAGCCCTTGACTGAAAATAGACAGATGAAAGACGTAAAGAGCATGCAATCTGTTTCACCACTACACTTAATTAGTTCACAGAATGCTGAGACCCATAGATTTCTTGTTTGAACAACATCTCTGTCCCTACTTCACCCACCCACTCAGAGTAGGCTCTTCTGACATCTCCCAGTGTTTTCTGTACATGATTCCCTGGCAGTTCTGTCTAGGGTATGAATCTGTGAGGTAACAATGAATCTCTGAGATTCAGAGCAAAAACCTGGGCTTCAAAGACTGCTTGGCAGCAGCTCTCTCCAGAAGGAAATCATTTGCAGACATATATGTGTGTTACATACAAACATATACACATATATATGGATGTATATCTATATACAAATATTCCAATAATGGGCTATTGTATTTTTAAAGGAATTTCAATTTATGTAAAATGAATCAGAAAGAAAAATTATGATGATGCTAATGAAAATAATAAATCTTCACATTTCAAAAGGCCAAGAGTGACATTGTTGAGACATGGGGGAAGTGTAGTGCCCTTGTCAGTTTTGCTCTTCTAAAGGTTTGAGAAAATGTTTTTGAGTAATCCAGAGGCTCACATTCATGATGAGCTTTGAACATAAATATTTATCCCATCTAGACAGGAAGAAAGTGAGAAAATGGAAAGGATACTGGCTTTGGCTCCTTAGCTCTGCTGACCCAATGGTCAGGATGGCATGAGATTGGGTTTGGAAAGCAATACAGGCTATGACCTTTTTTATTCCTGGGTATCCTGGCAATGGTACAGCCTTCTTGTTATCTGCTGTTGCTTCTTATCCCTTGAAGGCATGTTTCTCCTACTGAGAGCAAGATTAAGGGGGATTGTTGGAGGGAGAGACAAGGAAGAACAAACTGGAACGAAAGCCCTTAATATCCGTAGGGTGATTAAAATTCAACTATACCCCACAGCAACCCACTGCTATTGTCAAATAAACAGCAACAATTTCTTTAAAATAGGAGTTGTAAAGAAACTTGGAAATTTTTAAATTGGAGGAAGGTAGGGTGGGGCATCGCTAGGAAACAAACGCAGCTTTCTTGACACATGTTCATGGTATTTACACATTATACACACTACTGTTTCATCAAGACCCCAATAGGTTCTTTCCTCGTCTTCTGCCAAATACAGACTAGATTAGCTTCCAGGAAAGCAGCATGCTGTCCAGGTGCATTAGATGGCTGGTTACTTGATTGATTTGTGATGGTCTAACACTTGGCAAATGAAGAAAGGCACCCTTACCTCCAGGCTAAACAAACTGGACTTGCTGCTGTTAGCGATCAGAAACACTGGTGCTTATACTATCCGGCAAGATTCAGGAGTCCAATTTGAAAAGAGGTTATCTTATTAAAGAATACTTTCCCTTTTCCTTTTCACCTTCTGTCACCACTCAGATAATGCAAAAGGATTTACCTGGTTTGAATCTAGCAAGCTAGCTAATTCAAGGAGGGGTAGATCAATGTAAAATGAGAGCAACACATTACCTTGAAGTTCTGAAATTAAAATTAAAAAGTACTTGTCACTCTCCTCAATAATCTCTTTCTCATGTGAACGACCAACAGCCCACCAGGCTCAAAATAGAGCTAATAATTGCATCCAAATACAGGATATTTTAATTTTAAAGGTTTTAAACATAAGCTCCCCATCTGTGCTAGCTAGGAGTTTCCTTTTGCCTACTCCTATTCAGACCTAATGAGCTACAGCACCAATAATCTTAATAAAGTTTATTCAGCTGTTAAAATATCATTGAAATGCTTGCTAGAGAATTCAAGAGGCCATGGAGAGTGCAGAGAAAGGTGGCAACAAGATTCTGTGAGCCATCCTTTGTTGATCTGCCCTGGTGAAGCTTAAGTATTTTAAGCTCTCAACACCATTAGAGTAATATTCTCAAACTACTAACACATGTTATACATGGCACAATGCTTGTCACTGCAACCCAGCACCAGCAATGACACTAGTAAAGAAAGACCATAAAGAGAAAGTTCATTTGCTACTTCAAATACCATCAGTTTTACTTCTTGAATAATATTTAGGATATCACCAGTTAGTAAATTCAGTGATGACAGTGATAAAGAATAGAAAAAAGGACATTATGATTCCCAGAATTATATTTTTATTTTCATATCTGCCTTTGCATAATTCATTCATTCATTCCTTCACTCAAGAAACATTTATTCAGCATTTAATATAAGCAATGAACTGTGCTAAGTGCTAGGAGAGATAAAACAATAGCTTGTATTTGTAATACAGGAAAGATTTGCAAAGCACTTTACAGATATTATCTGATTTTAGCCTCACAACAACCCTGGGAGGAGGCACATGCTATGACTAGCTTCATTTGACAGATGAGGAAACTGAAGTTGAACAACTTTCCCAGTCACACAACTAGTCAGTGTCAGGCTAGATTTCAGCTCAGATCTTTGCTTTCAGCACTCTATCCAAGAGGTCAGCTAACTTCCTTAGATATCATCATCATCATCATCACCACCACCGCCATCATCATTATCAAGATGTGTCATATGTACTCAAGGATTCATAATCCATTTTACAATGGCACATGACGTTATTCAGTTCAATTCAACAAACACTTGAGCATCTACTATGAGAGTAGCAGTACAATGACGGATGCTAGGGATGCAAAGAAAAAAAAACATTCCCTTAACAGAGCTTGCTTTCTACTTGGGGATACAGTAAGTGCACAAACTAATAAATAGATGATTTTTACAAAGTAATTTCAAGAGGCAGAGAGTGTTAAAAAGCCAAAGTAATGGTGGCTAAGTGAATCTCATACGGATTGTACTTTTGAAGGAAACCTATGCTTGGGCAGAAATTGTTCTTTATTCTTCATTTTCAGAGGACAAATGACATCACAGGGTGATGTCTTTACTCACACATGAATTGAAGTGAGGTAAAATTACACAAAGTCATCAGCTTCACTCCCTTCCAGAGTCATTAAAGTCCAGTGGCAAGACAAAAGTCAAGACAACTGAAGATGGCCCAGGATACAGTGGATGGCTTTGGCATTTTTGATGTCTGACCCAGCTGTAGCCACTCCACCGTGCTTCCACTGCCTTCATGGCCACTGGAACAAATTGTTTTTATTCACTCATTCCACCAAAAGAAGTCTTCACATCCTTAGAGTAGACATTCCCCTAACCAGTCAATGGGTTTAAAGCCTATTGGTTACTTTCAATTTGATTTAGCCCATCTACCCAGATGATTTGTACCAGAGTGTGACCACTGTACATGCTACAACTTCTTGGAGCTGCAGGGGTAGAGTTGGGTGAATCAGGTGAACACCAAAGATGAATAAGCTGTTCTGAAAAGGGCTCTGCAAGTTCTCACGTCAGAGATGTTGGTCCTCCATTAACACCACACATGCCACTTAAAGAAAAAATAAACAGATCTACAACTAAATCATCACCTCCTACAGAAGTCCTCCTAGTCCCCTGAATTTCTACCTTCCTCTCTGTGGTTTCGATCAATCTACTCTGAATAAATTTATGATATATCTACGTATATTCATGATGTTCTCTACCATGACCACCCCATTAAGTTCTAAGCTACTGGAGGAAAAGAAATATATTTTTGCTTCTTTTTTGAGGGGGATAAGAGTGGAAGTAGAGTATAGGGTGGAATATATCCTCATAATTTAGTACATGAGTGGCACAACATATTAAGTGACAAATACTTCTTGGTTGACTGACTTTTTACATATGTACTTCAGACAACTAAATATGAATTCATCAGAAGGGAAAGATCACTTCATAGAAACCTTCATGGATAAGACAGTACCTGAGTATAGCCTTTAAGGATGGGTAGATACTTATTCAAAAGGCAGAAATGAAGTAGAGAGAACATTTCAGATATAGGGAGTAGAATAAACAAAGGCATAGAGGGAATAAGCTAAGGAGTGACTCATATTCCAGTTTAACTAGAGCAAAGGTATTTGAAAAGGAGTAGTGATTAGCACAGTACCTGGCACATAGATACAATTATTAAATGATTGTTGAGAAATCGAGTATTATAAGACAATGCTTAAAGGTAAATTGGAGGGAGATTATACAGTGAATTGAATGTGAAGTTTGCATGTTATTCCATAGGCAATGGAAAGTCAATGAAAGTTTGTGAGCAATGAAATGATGTGATCAGACTGAGGTATTGTGAAGGCTAATTTGACTCTGATGTGTGGAACAAAATAGAGAAATAGAGAGAGATAAAATGAGGAAAGAGAGGGAAAAAGAAAGAAAGGAAGAGAGAGAAAGAAAGAAAAAGAAAGGAAAAAAAAAAGAAAGAGAAATGTGAGGTAGAAAGATCCAATAAGACAGTATTGCAATAATCCAGAAGAAATGAAGTGAGTACTTGAATTAGGCTAGTGGCAGTGAAAGTAATTAGAATGGAAGAGACATGATATGCATCATTTATTTTAACTCTTTCCTCCTCCCCATCATTATCAATTTACAAAATGAAAACCTCAAAATTCATAATTTTAAAATAATCATTTTCCAGAATTTTAGCATAAAAGGTATCAGTTATCTTCTAATTCAACCATATCCAGTCATGAATGCCATCAATAATATTAAATATGAGCATTTGCTTAAATAAATAGAGTTATTACTCACTTCATTTTGGGACAGCTTCCCAGACATCTCCACAGCAAGTTTCTCACATTCCAATTCCATTATCCTCCTTCCACAGGATCGTTGGGTTATATCCCTGGGACACTGGGCTCTGATAGGTGAGTTCTTACTTTATATTTCTTGGAAGCAAAGCAGACTTCTATTCTCTTACTACGAACCATTTCCAATCTATGTTGTTATATGCAAATCTTGTCATATACTTTTACAGATTCCTTTTATGTGTTGTTTTGTGCTATTAGAATGTAAGCTCTATGAAGGCTGAGACTGTCTTGTTTACTTGTGCTTGAATCACCAATTTCAACACAATGTTAGGCACATACTGAGCACTTCATAAGTGTTTTAACTATTTAAACAAAATATGTATGAGGAGTTAAGATAGCAGAGTAGGGAAAGTACACAGCGGAACTCTCCCAACATTCCTCTCCAAAAACTGTAAAATAACACCTCAAAATGAATTCTCACATAAAAGACACATACAATAGAGTTTTTAATTTGGAAGGGGAAGTGATAGGGGGTGGAATGGCCAACACTTGAATCTTACTCGCATCTAAATTGGTTCAAGGGGGGGGATGTGTATGTATGTGTGTGTGTGCATGAAATATATATATATATATATATATACATATATATATGTATATATATATATATATATATATATATGTATGTATGTAGTAATAAAAAGGAGAGGAGATAAAAGAAGGGAATGGTCAAAAGCAGACTTTAGAGAACAACAGTATGAAAAGAGAGAAAGAAGAATAAGCAGAAGAAAATAGCATAGAAATACACAGTAATCATAACTGATTGGAATTGGGATGAACTCACTATAAAACAGAAGCAAATGGCAGAGTGGATTAGTAATCAGAATCCAACAGTGTTTATAAGAATTGAATATATGTAACACATTGAAAAAGGGAGACACACACAGAGTTAAAATAAGGGAACAGAATCTATTATGCTTCAACTAAGGTAAAAAAAGGAAGGGGAAGCAACCATGATCTCAAAAAAAGCAAAAATGGACTTAATTAAAAGGGATAACCAAGGAAACTACATCTTGCTAAAAATCAATGAAGTAATATCAGTGATAAACATACATGTACCTAAATGACATAGCATTCAAATATTTTTTATTTTCATATTTTTTCAATTACATATGAAAATTAACTACTTTTAAAAATTTAATTCCAAATTCTCTCCCTCCTTCACTACCATACAATGTCCTTGAGAAAGCAAGAAGTCTGATACAGATAATACAAGTGCAGTCATGTAAAAACATATTTCCATGTTATCAATGGTGAAAAAGAAAATATGAGACCCCCACCCACAAAAAAGGAAAGAATAATGAAGTATGTGCTTTCATTTAAGTATAGTTCAATCTATGTCCAGACTCTATTAGTTCTTTCTCTTCAAGTGGCTAGAATTTTTCATCATAAGTCCTTGAAAAATGTCTTAGATCTTTGTATTTTTTAGAATAACTAACATTCATAGCTGATCATTGAACAATATTGCTGTTAGAATGTAATGTTTGCCTGATCCTACTCACTTCACTTTGCATCAGATTATGTGAGAATTTCCAGGTTTTTCTGAAATCATCCTGCTCATCATTTCTTATAACAAAGTGTATTTGATCACAATCATATACTACAACCATGTTCAGCTATTCCTGAATTCATGGGTATTCCTTCAATTTCCAGTTCTTTGCCACCACCAAAAGAGATGCTATCAATATTTTTGCACATATAGATCCTCTTTTTCTTCTCCTTTTTTTATCTTTTTAAGATACAGACTTATCAGTGGCATTTCTCAGTCAAAGGATATACATACCTTTTGTCCAAATCATGTACCTATTTTGACCTTATCTGGTATATGGTCTGAGATGTTACTCTATGCCTAGTTTCTGCCATACTCCTTTCCAGTTTTCATAGCAATTTTTTCCCACTTAACAGTATTTTATTTTTTCCAGTTACATATAAAGATAGCTTTCAACATTAACTTTTGTAAGATTTTGAGTTCCAAATTTTTCTCCTTCCCTCTCATCCTACCCCCATCCCAAAGACAGTAAGCAATCCAAAATGGGTTATATGTGTACAATTATATTAAATATATTTCCATATTAATCATGTTGTGAAAGAGGAATCAGAACCAAGCGGGGAAAAACATGAGGAAGAAACAAAAGAATTAAAATAATATGCATTGATCTACATTCAGAATCTACAGTTCTATCTCTAGATGTGGATAGCATTTTCCATCATGAGTCTTTTGGAATTACCTTAGATTACTGTATTTCTAAAAAGAACTAATTCTCTCACAGTTGATCATCACATGATGTTGCTGTTAGTGAGCAAAATATTCTTCTGGTTCTGCTCATTTCACCAAACATCAGTTCTTTTAAGTCTTTCCAGGTTTTTTCCTGAAATCCACCTACTCATCATTCCTTATGGCACAATAGTACTCCCATTGCATTCATATGCCACAACTTGTTCAACCATTCTCCAACTGAGAGACATCCCCTCAAGTCCTAATTCTTTGCCACCACAAAAAGAAATGCTATAAATATTTTTGCACAAACAGGGTATTTTTCAGTTTTTTTTATTATCTCTTTTGGAACCAAGCAGAGGTATTGCTGGATCAAAGGATATGCATAATTTTATAGTCTTTTAAGCATAGTTCCAAATAGCTCTCCAGAATGGTTGGATCAGTTCACAACTCCACTAATAATGCAGTAGTATTCCAATTTTCCCATATCTTCTCCAACATTTATCATTGTCCTTTTTTGTCCTATTAGCCAATCAGAGTTGTTTTAATTTGCATGTCTCTAGTAAATATTGATTTAGAGCATTTTTATATGACTATAGATAGCTTTAATTTCATCTGAAAACTGCTTGTTCACTCTTTGACCATTTATTAATTGAAGAACGACTTGTATTCTCATAAATTTGACTCAGTTCTCAATATATTTTATAAATGAGGTCTTTATCAGAGATACTAGCTGTAAAATTTGTTTCCCAGCTTTCTACTTTCTTTTTTATCTTGGTTGCATTGATTTCATTGGTGCAAAAATGTTTTCATTTAATGTAATTAAAATTATCCCTTTTAAATTTCACAATATTTTCTGCCTTTTGTTTACTCATCTTCCCTTCTCCATATATGTGAGAGGTAAACTATTCCTTGCTCTCATAATTGCCTTATGGTATCACCCTTTATGTCTAAATCATCTACCCATTTTCATTTTATCTTGATATACGGTGTAAGATGTTGATCTATGCCTAGATTTTGCCCAACTACTTTCCAGTTTTCCTAGTAATTTTTGTCAAATGGTGAGTTCTTGCCTCCAAATCTTGGATTTTGAGGTTTATCAGATACTAATTTACTACTGTCATTTAATGCTATGAATTGCATATGAAACCTATTCTATGGATCCATGATTCTGTTTCATGCTTTGCAACAGATTGTTTTTGATGATGACTGCTTTGAAATGCAATTTGAGATCTGGTACAGCTAATCCACCCTCATTCAGAATGTTTTCATTAAATCACTTAACAGCCTTGAATTTTTATTCTTCCAAATGAAATTTTTAATTATTTTCTGTGGCCCTATAAAAATTTTTTTGACTGTTTAATTAGTATGGCACTGAGAAAGGACATTTATTTAGATAGACTTGTTGGTTCAACCTACCCATTAGTAATTAATATTTCTCCAAATTTTTTAGATGTGACTTCATTTGTATGAAAAGTCTTTAGCAATTTTGCTCATATATTTCATGGATTTGTCTTGGCAGATAGACATCCAAGAATTTCATATTATCTTAAATTATTTTAAATGGAATTACTCTTTCTATCTCTTGCTGTTGGACTTTATAGCTAATATATAGAAATGCTGCTATTTCTGTAGTTTCATTTTATATTTTGCAATATTTCTGGTTGTTAATTATTTAGTTTTCTATTTGATTCTCTAGGATCCCCTAAGCATGCCATCATATATCTACAAAGTGATATTTTGTTTTTTCATTACCTATTATAATTCCTTCTATTTCTTTTTCTCATCAAGTTGCTGTAGCTGGCATTTCGGCTACAATGTTTAATAATAGTACTGATAATAGCCATCCTTCTTTTACCCCTGATTTTATTGCAAAGGTTTCTAGTTAATTATCTCTGTTACAGACAGTGCTTGCTGATTATTATAAATGCTATTTATTATTTTAAGGAAGATCAAATTTTTCCTATGCTTTCCAGTGTTTTTAATAGCAATGAGTTTTATATTTTGCAAAAGTTTTTTCTCTATTGAGATAATCATATAATTTATAACTTTTATTGAAATGGTCAATTATGCTTATATTTTTTTCTAATTTTTGACCAACCTGCATTCTTGAAATCCTATTTGGTCAGAGTGTATGATAACTGTGATACGTTTCTATAATTTCCTTATTAGTGTATTACTTAAAATTTTTGCATCAATATTCATTAAGGAAATCAGTCTATGGCTTTTCTTTCTCTGTTTTTGTGCTCCCTGGTTTAGGTATCAGTGCCATATTTAACCATGATAAGAATTTTGTAGGAATCTTTCTTTGCCTATTTTTACAAATAGTTTAAATAGTATTATAGTTATGTTTGTCTTTAAATGTTTGGTAGAATTCACTTGTGAATTAGTCTGGTCCTGGTGATTCTTTTCTTATGGAGTTCATTTGTGGCTTGTTCAATTTCTTTTTCTAAGGTAGTGTTATTTAAATATTCTGTTTCCTCTTATGTTAATCAAGACAGTTTATACTTTTGTAAATATTCACACATTTCATTTAGATTTTCAGTTTTAGCATATAACTGGGCAAAAATCTCCTAATAATTGTTCTACATCAGAAAAAACTTGCTCAGAAAACTGAACAGCACTTTGGAAGGTCTTCTCAGCACAGGCCAACATCTCACACTGTACACCAAAATAAGATTAAATAGGATAAATAGATGTAAAAGATGATATCATAAGTGAACTAAGGAAGAATGTGAAAAAATGTCCCTGTCAGATCTATGGAAAAGTAAGAGTTTATGACCAAACAAAAGAAGAGAACCACAGGGAGTAAAATGTATCATTTTGATTATATGAAATTACGTTATTTTTGCACAAAGAAAATAGGAATCTGGAGAAAATTTTATAGCAAAATTCTCTGATAAAGACCTAATTTCTTTTTTATTAATTTATTTGTTTTCAGTTTTCAACAATCACTTGTATATGTTTTAAATTTTCTCTCCCTTCCTCCCCTAGACAACATGCAATCTTACATGTGGTCTACATACATTCTTATTAAACACATTTTCACATTAGTTATGTTGCATAGAAGAATTAAAACAAATGGGAGAAACCATGAGAAAAACCAAAACAAAATGAAACATAACAAAAGAGAAAATAGTCTGCTTCATTCTGCATTTTGATTCCACAGTTCTTTCTCTGGATGTGGATGGCATTTTGCATCACGTCCTTTGCAAATGTTTCAGGTCCTTGTATTGCTATGAAGGACTAAGTCTATCAAAACCAGTCCTCATACACTGTGACTGTTACTGTGTATAATGTTCTCATCCTTCTGCTCATTTCACTCAGTATCAGTTCATATAAATCCATTCAAGGTTTTTTCTGAAGTCTGCCTGTTCATCATTTCTTATAGCACAGTAGTATTCCACTACATTCATATACCACCACCACAAAAAGAGCTGCTATAAATATTTTTGTATTTATAGGTCTTTTCCAATTTTTGTGATCTCTTTGGGATAGAGGCTTAGATGTGATATTGCTGGGTCAAAGGGTATGCACGTTTTTATAGCCCTTTGGACATATAAAGGCCTCATTTCTTAAATATGTAGGAAATTGAGTCAAATTTATAAAAATAAGGGTATTTCCCTAGTTGATAAATTGGTAAGAGATATGAATAGGTGGCTCAGAAGAAATCAAAGCTATCAACAGTCAAATGAAAAAAATGCTCTAAATTACACCTATACAATCAAGTTATTTGTTGTCTTAAGAAAGGGGTAGGGACAGGAGGAAAGGAAAAAATGTGGAACTCAGCTTTTTTTAATTGTCCATTTTTTCCATTTATTTGGGAAATATGTAACAAAATAAATATACACATATTTTTTTTAAATGTTTCTATCTATTTATATTGTTTTCTTAACGTTGAGCCAAAATCGGATGGTAATTTCTACTGACTGGCCCTAATTCTTCCTCTAATGCCAACAAAAATTTCATTAGAAAATGTCAATCCCTTAAATATTTTAAGATTATTATGTTCCCATTCCATTTTTCTTTCTCTAGTCCTTGTTCATTTAGGTTATTTCAACTGTTCTTCATGTATCATAGATCAGAATCTCCTCATCACTCTCTTTAAAACTGGATAAATTCCAGCTGGTCAATGTTAACTTCAAAAACATGGTGTTAGACTTACAGCTATAAATATGACCAGACAGTCGAGTAGAAATACATTACTTCCTTTACTCTGAGAACTGTACTTTTATTCATGCAATCTAAAATTAAGTTACCTTTTTGGACTGCCACATGACCCTACTCATTCATTTTGAGCTTTATATCCACTAGAATCACTCAGAATTTTTCATAATTACTGTTTTCTAGGAAGTTGGATAACTAGATAATGAGAGTGGCCAGTAAGAGAGAACTCAATTGTACTCTTTCTATATTTTTTCTTTAAAAGAAACACATTCAGGATTTATCACTTTGAAATTTCAACTTAGAACACTTCATTCACTTAAGAAGAAATTATCTCAGAAATGGACAGTAAAAATTAAGCCAATATTTGCCCTCTCCTATCTATTAACCAAACAACTGTCAAAATGACCTTCTTAAACTACAGTTCTGACTCTGTCATTGCCCTACCCAAGAAATTTTGATGACTTCCTATTATTTTTAGGATAAAATACAAATTCTTTTATCTGACATTTAAATCCCTTCATGATCTTCCATCAAGCTATTTTTCCAGATTGATTCTACATTGACATGCTCTCTTCATTCCAACAAAATTGGACTATTTGAAGTCCAATTTGGTTGGTGTTTCATCTGCTCTCTCCATGACCTTTCACAGGCTGTCTTTTCTTCTAGAATGCTCTCCCTCCTAACCTCTCCCACTTGGAATCCTTGATTTCCGTCAAATTCAGTCTAAGTGCTACTTCCTTCAAAGGGATTTTGTTTCCTATTCAGTTGTTAGTACCTTCCTCTCCCACGCCTGTGTGTTTACTTTGTATATATCTTGGTTTTTACTTAACTGTGAACATATCATGTCCCACAAGCTAAATGTAAACTCTTTGAAGGCAGTGAAGGGACCAAGGCTGACCATGATTAATTCCTTTCACAACTGTGGTTCTGACTCTAGATGTTTCATCACGATAACTCATCTACCTTCTCAACCTAGAATTTCAATCATTTCCTGGAGCTTTTTGACCTTGAAACATGCCTCAATTCTTTGAGTCCCCTTTTCCAATTAGTGAGTTCAAGTGCTACCTCCTATACATAGTCTTTCTTGATCCATTTTAGCATTTTCCAAGTAGTGAGCATTTTTAACTTCCAATCCCAAAATTACTTGATATTTACTTTTGTGTGGTGTGTGATAAACACACACACACACACACACACATACACATATATATATATATATGTACATATATATATATATATGTACATATATATATGTAAAATCCCTCATTCCAGTTGAATGTAAGCTCCTTTGAGAATAGAAAATATTTCATTTTATTTTCATATACCTGTAGAACCCAGCATAATCAGAGAGTGACTTTTTAAGTGTGCTATAGCTCCTGAATAAATGATTGTTAAATTAGATCGAACTGAATTAAAACACTATTACCATGGTGATACTCTCTCATATAGATGTAAACCAAGGGTCAATAAAATCTCCAAAACATCAAAAGTAGAGATTGAACCAAAGGTCAAAATAAAGATAGATGGTAGGCATACATATTATAAAGTATGTTGCAAATGGTGATTCATATGGAAGAAGTGAGTTTTTAAAATGATGGCATTAAGATGTGTAAATGCGGAAAAAGAAAAGAGTTGACACCTATATGCAGTGAGATTGAGGAATGACAGATGGGCAACTCATTTGATAGAATAGTATCCACAAAACATTAAATGCCATAGAGAAAGATCTCTAGTGAAGTGTGTGAATATTTGTCATAAAACAGTCATGAGACAACACAGTTATAATCACATAATTTGAAATTGTTTAAGTGGATTGTCATGTGCCTCAGTGGAGAAATTCCCCACACTACATGTTCATCAAAGTATTCAAGGAATTTCATTTTGATATTCAGCTATATTAATGCTGAATCCAGCTGAAATGGGCTCACAAGACCTGATTATTAAAATTTCAGTGTGAGCCTGTACACATCAGCAATCAGCAAACACAATGAATTAAGGCTCAATTTACGTTAAATTTTCAGTGTAAGCATTTGTGCTTATGAAATCACCAAACAGCATGAATTAGGGCTCAATTTATTGCTTTTCTAATTGTCTAGATTTAATAAAGTGAAAAACTATACATTTTAAGCTTAGAGTGTGTCATGCATTCTTTTTTCATACAGTTGTTAAACATTTATCAACATACCCTGGATTTTAGAAAAACAAAGAATGGGGAAGGGAAGGAGGGAGGGAGGGAGAGAGAGAGAGAGAGAGAGAGAGAGAGAGAGAGAGAGAGAGAGAGAGACAAAGAAAGAGAAGGGAGAAAGGGAAAAGGAAAGAGAGAGAAAGGAAGGAAGGAAGGAAGCAAGGAAGGAAGGAAAAAAGAAAGAAAGAGAGAGAGAAAGAAAATGAAAGAGAGAAAGAGAAAGAAAGAGAAGAAAGAAAGAAAGAAAAAGAAAGAAAGAAAGAAAGAAAGGATTCTGATATCTCCAATTCAATAGTTACTCTCTTTTTCTCTATGATTTTTCTGATCCCCAAAAACAGTCTGGCAATTACATTGGCCTGTTCTTTCAGTTCACCAGTATGTGGTGCATTTGCACCTGATAACCAGATTTCATCAAAGCATTTAGGTGCTCCTGTTAATTTAGTTTCCAGCTTCCCATTCCCCTCAATAATGTGTTAGATTCCTGAGGCCAAGGAAGATTTTCTTTTGTTTTATCTTTGAATTCCTAGTGTTTAGTTGAGTGACAGACACCTACTAAGGGCTTACTAAGTGTTTATTGAATTGGCCAATTAAATTCTTGTTGTAGTAGAGTTATCACTAGATCTGGACTCAGAGAGTCAGGCTTCAAATACAACTTCTGGTGCTTAATACTTGTGTGCCCTTGGACAAATCACTTAATGACCATAGGCCTCAATTTCCTTTTTTTTTATTAAAACTAAAAGGTTGAAATAGATGTCACTTTAAGATTTTAACTTAGGGTCTTTACGGTTCTCTTCTTTCAGGATAAAAGTCACTACTTATGGTTAAGAAAGCAGAAGCAAATTGAAAGATGGTTAGTTCCACCTTCTTTTAAGCCTCCTTTATCATCTTCCCATACATAAAAGGAGTTTGATCAATTATTTGTTATTCCTCTTACTCATAACACCACAAAACGCCCTTTTTTATTTCTTAAAATTCAGCATAAATTTTAGTTTGTGGTGGGCTTTAATTCTGCTGACAATGAAATTTAGAAAAAGTATGTCAATTAAAATAAAATTCTATTGTTTTTCATTGTTATAATGGACAGGAAACAAAAAGGCTCTTTGAAGGTATCTATACAATTTATATTATATGTACTCCAAAAGCAAATTGTAAACCTTTCCCCTAGAAAAGTTTTGCAACTGCCACTTTCCTAGTCCTTATGTAGAGGTCCAAGAAATAGGACACTCAGGAACTGGTTAAGAAATCTGGTTTTAAATCATTCCCTCCCTGTCTCCTGCACAGTAGGTAAGAAAATATATTAGTCTGGTAAATATTTTGTGTATATTTGGAGTTTAAATAACTTTATTGCTTCTATTTTTCAAAAGAACCAGAAATGTACATTAGAGAAGTAATGTGGCATGTGAGAAAGAATGCCTGCTTTGGGGTCAGACGACTGGACTTATAAGTTTAACTCTGCCAATTGTAACCTATGGCAGATTGGATAAATTGCTTATCTTCTCTGGGCATTAGTTTCCTCATCTGTAAAATTAAAGATTTAGAATAGATGACTTCTAATATTCCTTCTAGTTATTATCTATAATCAAAATGACAAATAGTTGAATCTCCAAATGCTGTAAGTTAACAACTTGGTTTTAACTAGCATTGATAAAGATTCCATATGCACACGTGTTTTCTTTTGTTTCTTCCCTTACCTGTCTAAACAGCAGACTGTCCCCTTTGTTGGGTATTCATCTAGGTTATACCTTTTTTCTCAAAGGTCTGTCCTGGACTTTCTTACCATCAGTTCTCATAGCTTTAATTGTCATCTCTATGCAGATAACCCTTAAATCTTCTTGGCTAGCCCCAACCTTTTCCCCAAATTCCATTCTCCCATCTCCAACTGCCTACTAGACATCTCAGACTGAATGTCTTTTATAAACATATTAAGCTGAAGATATATAAAATAGATGTCATCTATCCCCTCCAAACCTCCCCTCCTCCTAACTTTCTTATTTCTGTATTACCATTCTTCAAGTCATCTGGGCTCACAACCAAGGAGTCATCCTCAATACATCATTCTTTCTCACATCAAATCCCACATACAATAAGCTATCAAGTGCTAACTTCCCTACGCTTATTACCTGTCATGCCCTCCCCCTTTTTCCCTCTGATACTTGCCACTGACCTGGTACAGATCCTTATCACCTCATGCTTAGCCTACTTCGAAAGCCTGTGGGTTTGTGTCCTTCCCTCAAGTCTCCATTCCAATATATTCTTTACTCTAGCAAATTGATCTTTCTATTGTACAAGTCTGACCATGTCACTCCCCTATACAATAAATCTAATGTCTCCCTATGGCCTCCAGGATTAAACATAAATCCTCTGGCTTTTAAATCCTTTTATATTATGAGCCTTTTCTCCCTTACCAGTCTAGACTTTACTCTTATCCACAAAATCTGCAATCCAGTGACTCTGGCCTCCTTGCTCTTCCTGCCATCTGATACTTTGTCTCCTAACTGAGAATTTTCCCTGGTTGTCCTACTCCCCCTTTCCTGGAATGAACTCCCTCCTCATCTCCACCTTCCAGGTTCCTTGGTTTCTTTCATGTCTAAACTAAAATCCTACCATTCATAGGGAGATTTTCCAAGACCTCTTAATCTCAGTGCTTTCCCCTTGAGACTACTCCCTGAGAATTTATCCTATATAATTTTCTTTGTACAAAGTTGTTTGCATTTTGCCATACCCATTAGACTGTGAGGTCCTTGATAGGCAGGACTATTTGTTTGTTTTTGTTTATCCTTATAGCTTTTGTATTTAGGACACTACCTGGCACCTACTATGCACTTAAGTCATTCCAGTTGTTGGATTATTTTTTTCAAAATCATCCTTTTAAGCATCAAAATTTGATATAATTTAATCAATTTGAATAAAATTACAACTATCCCTCCTTTCAAAATAGTACCTATTGAACCTACCTGTTTTGTGAGGGGATTTTTTAAAAGATAATTATGATATACAACAGTTATTATTCTTTATGCAACAATATCGAGGAAACTTTCTGGGCTGCTAAGATAAATACAACTGTTTGCCCCTACAATAATGAACTAGACTGAAATGTATTTGGAGTTTTATGTTTTAATAGCCTCTCTATCTCTTTCATCATGGCAAATACAATTCTTTCTTTGTGACATCATATACCACTAAGCATTCTCTTTGCATGAACCTGCTTCCACTATTTTGATTCTAATATTTTCTAAGATGAAAAATAAGATATACATGCATGATAAAATTGTGAATTGTGTATGCGAAACCTTACTTTATTTTATTTTGAAGTTACCATTTATTTTCTCTCCCTGCCTCTTCCAATTTTAAAAGAAAATGCTTATGTTAAATATTCACAACAAAGCAAAATAAGTTCCCACATTATCCATGTACAAATACATGTCTTATTCTTCATCCTGAATCCATAGCCAGTCTTTCAGGAGACAATTTCATATACATCATCTTCTATCCTGTGGAAACATAATAGCTATGGCATTGGTTAGAGTTCTTAAATATTTCAATGTTGTTTATAGTTAAATGTTTTAAATTATTCTAGAAATTGTTATCCTGGTTCAGCTAACTTTATCCTATATCAATTCATACAAATTTCCCCCAGATTCTCTGACATTTTCCATCATATTGCATTCATATCTAATAATTTTGTCAACAACTCTCCAATTGACTGCGTTCTACTAATTTTTCAATTTTTAAGTCACCACAAATAACTGTTGATATATACACATGTGTAGATATATATATATGTATTTGTATTGTGTACATATGTATATATGTGTGTATGTGTGCATTATAAATACCAGACCTTTCCCTCTTTGATTGATTTTTTTTTATTTGTTTTTAGTAGAGGTATTGAAGTCTAAGTAGATGACTTTTGGAGGGATTTTTACAAATTTAGCAGACCAGATCATGACAAGATTGAATGACTAAGCCAAATCACACCTTGGCCAATAGTGAATTAATGTGCCTACTTTCTACAGACTCTTCAACATTTCATTTTCCTTTATTATAATCTTTGATGATCTGATAGAAGTGAAGTAGAATCTGAGATTCAATTTAATTTGCACTTCTCTAATTATTAGTGGACTTGGGGCATCTTTTCATATGACTGTTGACAACTTAGAAGTTCTTCTTCAAGACTTCCTGTTCATATCCTTTGACTATTTGGGACTGCTATTTATGCTTTTCAGTTTGAAACAATTCTATATATAACTTGGAAAGGAGACAATTGTTGGGAAAATGTACTACAAGGATTCTTCCTCTAGTTAACTGTGTTCCTTCTCATTTTAGATACATTGCCTTTTGTTTCTACAAAATCTCTTCAATTTTATGTAATCAACTCATTAACTCTCTCTGTGATATTAACTTTCCTTTGTTTAGAAATGAATTCTTTTTTATTCATGGATCTGAAAGGAAATTCCTTCTTTATTTGTCTCATTTCTTCATGATGCTACCTTTTCCATCTAAATAATGTATTCATTTGGAGCTAACGTTGGTAAATGGTATGAGGTATTGGTATTTTGCCAGACTCTTTCTATATCACCTAGTGATCATATGAGGTCCTGTGGATTTAATTATCATCTCTATGTGAATGATTCTCAAATTTAACAATCTTGCCCCAGTTTCTCTGCAGACCTCCAATCTTATATCTGCCCAGAAGACATCTTAAGCTTAACAGATCCAAAATGGAATGGAATGTCTTTCCCCATAAATCCTCCCTTTCTTTCCACCTTACCTTTTAGTGTGGAAGGCAACATCATCCTTTTATTCCTTCATGATAACAACCCAGGTGTCATCCTCAACTTGTCACTCTTCCTTCCTATATACAATCTTTTGCCAAGACTTATAGATTTTAGCTTTACAATCTCTCAGATATGCCTCATTCTCAACTTTGATACTGTCACCACTCTGGTGCAGACCCTCATTACCTTATAACTGAACCATTTCAATAGTTTACAAGTAGGACTGTCTGCCTTTAGTCTCTCCTACTCCAATCCATTCTCCATTGATCCTCTAAAGTGATTTTCCTAAAACATAGGTCCAACTGTGTCATCTTCCTACTCAACAAGCTCTAGTGACTCCCTTTTGCTTCTAAGATCAAATATAAAATTCATTTCTTAGTGTTTAAAGTCTTTCTCAAACAGGTCTATTCCTACCTTTCTAGTTTTCCTATACCTTACTTACCTCCCCATACTCTGATCCAGTGACACTGACTTTTTTTCCTTTTCCATGAACAAGACACTCTGTCTTTTGGCTCCAGATATTTTCATTGGCTATCCCTCATACCTAGAATATTCATCTGCTTTATCTCAGCTCCTGGCTTCTCTGAATTCCTTTAAGTGTCAACTAAAGCCTGTCTTCTATAAGAAGTCTTTCCCAATTCTTCTTACATCTAGTGCCTTTCCTCTGTCAGTGACTTCCTATTTGTTATACACACACACACACACACACACACACACGCAACTTGTTTATATATATTTATTTCCTCTCCCATTAGATTGTGAATTTCTTTAGAACACAGACTATCTTTCCTCTCTTTTTGTCCCCAGGACTTAGCATGGGAGTAAGTACTTGATAAGTGTTTATTTATTGATTGCTGTTCCTAGCACTTGTTAAAGAATAATGGGACTTCACCACAGTAGCTGGAGTGATTGGTTTTATCAAACATTAGGTAATCACAT
>CM053769.1:638651404-638704990 GCA_028658325.1 Potorous gilbertii
GGGAGGGAAAGAGAGAAGTTAGAATTCAAAGTATTAGAAACAAAGGTTGAGAATTGTTATTGCATATAACTGGGAAATAAGAAATGCAGGTAATATGGTATAGAAATTTATCTTGCCCTACAAGAAAAGAGAGAAGATGGGGATAAGGGAAGGGTGAGGTGTGATAGAAGGGAGGGCACATTGAGGGAAGGGGTAATCAGAATACAAGGTGTTATGGTGTAGGGGGAGCAGAGAGATGGGGAGAAAAATTGGAACTCAAAATTTTGTGGAAATGAATGTTGAAATCTAAAAATAAATAAATAAAACTATTTTTAAAAAGAATGTTTTATAGTTTTAGTCATATAATTTCTACATGTTACTTGATAGGTAAACTCCCAAGTAGTTAATATAATCTGTAGTAATTTTGAAAGGAATTTATATTTTTATATCTTCTTCCAGGGTGTTGTTGGTAATATGTTAAAACATTGATGACTTATATGGGTTCATTTTATATCATGAGACTATAGTGATTTTATTGTTTTTAAATTAAATTTTCTTCAATCTCTAGGGTGTTCTCAGTAAACTCAATTCATCCTCAAAAATTTATGTATTTTTTGCCTACAATAATTCTATTCCTTTTCTCTTTTCTTATTATTATAGCTACTATTTCTAGTAGTAATGGGAATAGTTATATACTTGTTTTACTCCTGGTAATATTAGAGACCTCCAATTTATCCCCGTTACATATACTTCTGGATTTGGAGGGACATTTCTTAACACATTATGGAATGGTTCATTTATTTCTGTAATTTCTAATAACAGACAGTCAAAGCTTCCAGATCAAATGAAAAATTTTTAAGTAGCCAAAAAGGAAAAAAGGAGTCACATTTAGGATCAGAAAACTTTGGCCGCTACAATTATAAAGGGAAAGAGTAAGAGATGAAATAGGCATTTATTATTATTACAGGCACTATAATAAACACTTTACAAATATCTCATTTGAATTTAATGACACCCTTGTTAGGATGGTGTTGTTATTATCCCCATTTTAGAGTTGAGAAAAATGAAAGCTTTAGACATAAGAACAAGAGTTTGAACAAGAGCTCAAAAAGGCAAAAAATAGAGACCAGCAACCAAGACATCCATCTGGCATCACTGAGTATACTCTTACAAGGGAAAAAAATCAAGTAAGTGTTTAATAGAAGAATTTCTGAATACACTTGATGAAATATTCAGAACTAAATAGAGACTTTGAAATGGAAATGTAGGAGACAAGAAAAAACATAGTAAGATATAAAATTAAATAAATTGAAAGGTATCAGGTGAGAATAAATTATTTATATGTTAGCAGGTTGTAATGGTGATTTTAATGAGAATATCTTTCTCTTTCATTAATAGGTCATGTGACTTGTTTAAATCACATGGAAGCCTAAATCATATGTGCTGAGAAGAGTTTGCTGAACTGGTGAAACAAGAAGGGAGGAGGAGAACTGGGAGGCTGGTGAGAGCAGGTAGGGGCAGAAGAGAGAGGAAACAGGCAGGCACAGTTAGTCTTGTGTTTGATTTTGGGGAGGCCCCAACAGGGATGAGATGGCATGGGGGCAGGGTAGCAGGCTTTGTCCCCTCAGTGCTAACATGTACTGACTTCTTGGTTACTATGACAGATTTGGCTTTCTGATGTTGGGATTTGGATTCCTGGTGTTTGAATAAATGTTTTTCTTCTGTCTTCTATATGGAGAATTTGTTTTATTTTGTAATTCAGAACTAAACCAGCATATTTATAGTCATCCTCAATTCTATAAATCTTGCTATGGTGATACATTTGGCATCAAAAACAGGATCACATGGTATAAAATCTCTATGTGGAGACCCAAAGGCTTTAGAGGAAGAAATGGATATCCCAGGATGGCAGGATTTATCTTATTCCTCCCTAGCAAGGGAATAACTAAAAGCATTGGACCTTGTGAAAATTGGGGGCCAAGATTGCAGCAGGGGAACCTAAAGATTTGGAAAGGTGTGTGCAAGGAATAGCAATAAAACCAGGGAAAGCACTGGCAGGGATGTATAGGAGAGGTTGGATTTTATTAACAGGCTACCATATCATGTATAGAAACAGAGATGAGCTGCTGAAGGAAAAAGTTGGGATGGAAAAAAGAGCGATTGTGCACTCCTTTAAAAGAGCTAGCTGGAGGGTATCAGGTGGTAGAAGAAAAAGCTGTCCAGAAGAAAAGAAAAGCTAACAAAAGAAATGTGCATAGAACCTTTGTACAGACCCAGACTAGTTGCCATGGCAACAACTGCTGGGAGAAGACGTGGGAGGAAAATGTAACAAAGTCAGAGTTGGAAGATGAAACAATGTTAGAGGGAAAATCTTCTCAGGCAGATACAAGCCCAATACTAAAGCAAAATTAGGAGAACTAAAGGGGCAACACAGTGTTTGGGGAGATAACTAAGGATTTTACTCAGCAAGAGGTCACAAATATCTTGAGTTGGTTCACCCAAAGGATGGGAGAATCATTAATATCTTGGATGGTTTAAATCAGTGATGAAGGGGCAGGAAGAGTGTCTATAGATGGCATGGACTCCTTGAAATTTATAGGTATTGGAATCCTTTTGTACAGCAAGTTTTTAGAGATTACAATATGTAAGGAGGCAACAATATAACTAATATCTTAGCTGGCTGAAGAAGGATGCAGTAAACAGTATACTACTGACTTTATGTAGCCTAGTGGAGATAGCACATGGTATTCATTTAGAGACTATATGAGAAAGTTAAAGGAGGAAGGCAATAAAATTGTCATGATGATCAGAAACCCAAATATGTACTACGATACTACCTTTGCAGTTTCCCGTAAGAATATAATGGTGAAGATGACTCCTCCTACTTATAAGCCACTAGTTCTGACTCTACTCACTGGGTAAATAAGGCACCCTCTATTAGAGGTAATGGACAAGATTTCACAGTGAATTGACTTAGGGAACTGAGGAAAAGATAAATTTCTTCAAGAGAAAAGAGTAAATAGCCAACAAATTCAAAATCAGAATACATTGACAAGAAAAAAATGGTCTCCTGCTCTATTGAGAGCAGGAGTAGATTTTGGAATAGATGACATTCCAATTAATGAACTCTACAAGAGAAAAGGGGCTTGATACTAGATGGAATAGAGAATTAAGAACTGCCCTTACAGAGCTTCCTGAACCATTGTATCCAAGTTTGTCACACCTTCAAGGAGAATAGGAAATTCACTAACCACTAGTTCAGATTAAAGAAATACACAGATGGGCTTACAGACCCTATGTCAATTGGTCCACATATTGGAAAAGTAGGTCAAACATTGGGGTGGAGGCCTCTTTTATATATGGAAATTCTGATAAATTTAAACACGGAACTCCTATCACCATCACAGGACTGGGAGAGGCTGAAATATCAGCCAGACAAATCAAACTAATAATGAAAATTGGACAATTACCTAAGAAAGTATATACTCTAGTAATTATACTCATTCCTGAATATATCATTTGAATAGACATGTTGAGAGGTATGACTTTAAATTTACCTGAAGGGCAATAGGAATAAGTGAGGAAGACAGGAATTAATACTGTTTTAGTGGGTAAAATGAAAATGGACCCAATCTCTTACCTGAATCTTCTGAAGTAATTACTTTAAAGCAATATCATATTTTATATGGGCAAGATGAAATTATCAATACTGTAAAGGAATACGTTGAGGCAGGAGTATTAGTTCCTACAACCACTCTATGGAACAATCCTATCTGACCAACATGAAAGTCAGATGGGTCATGGGGGATGACAGTGGATTACAGAGAATTAAATAAGGTAACTCCTCCCTTGTATGCCATTACCATTACCTTAATAATATAATATATAACATAATAATATTGTATATCATATATATTATATATAATATATATAATATATAATAGTATATTATTATGTATAATAATATGATAGAATAATATATATATACAGTATAATATAATAATATATAATCATGCCTAATACCATTACCTTAATAGAAAAAATCCAATAATATGATGGGACTTAGTACACAGTTACTGATTCAGCCAATTTTTTTTTTACTATCCCAATAGATTCCAAACAATGGGACAAATTTGCTTTCACTTGGCAGTGTTGGCAATATACTTTCACATGCTTGCCACAAGGTTATCTATGCAGCTCCAGTATTTGTCATGGGATTTTGGCTGAATATTTGGACAAACTAGAGTTATCTGACCTACAGTTTACCCACTACATAGATGATGTTATGATGCAGGGAAAAACAGTTTGAAAGAGTCTGACACTTTTAATTGAGCATATGAAAAGCAAGGAGTGGGAAATTAATCTTGCATAGATTCATGGGTCAGCTCAGTTCATAAAATTTCGTAGTATACAATGGAATAAGTGACTGTGAGAGATTCTTTGGCAAGCCCAAAAAAGATTGAGAATTTTCTTTTCCTCACCAATAAGAAAGAGACACAAAAGTTTTTAGGATTATTTTGACATTGGTGACATCATATATGACATCTACAACAAATTTTGAAACTCATATAAAATTATTAGGAAAATAATGTGACTTCGATTGGGGGTTTGAACAGAGGAAAGCTTTTGAAGAAGCAAAGGCTGCTATACAATTGGAAAAATTATGGTAAACAAGCCTGGGGCAAAGAATTATGGGAAGATATACGGGACATATTTTTGGTTACTAATCTGTCAATTTTTCACATAGATGCTCACATGGCTCTCACCACACCAGAACATGAATAAAATGCTCATGCTGATCAACTAACAAAGATTGCTACTCAACATATTGCCCCCACTCTGATACTCACTGATGATCCAGTACTAACAAAATAGATCTATCAAATGGCTAGTCATTTAGGGGTCCAGGTCACACCAGTGGGCACAAGGCTGAAGTATTAGTATGTCCTATTTATTGTTAAAACAAGTAGCAGAGGAATGTTATATATGTCAATAGGAAAAGGAACAAACCGTTCCTCAGATAGTTATTGTAAAGATAACAAGGAGAAAAGTAACAGCCCAAATTTGGCAAATAGATTATTTGGACCCCCTACCCCAAGATAAAGGATGCAAAGTTATACGTACTTCTGTTGACACCTATTCAGGCATATTAGTGGCTTGTCCCTATAAGAATGTAACTCAAAAAAACCCTGCAAAATTCTACATATCATAAGTCTATAAAATGGAACCCCAATGCAGATTCAAAGTGACAATGGGTCACATTTACAAGGTAATGAAATATTGTTTATTAAACAATATAGAATGGATATAAAATATTTCATATTATCCACAAGTATCTGGGTTAATTGAAAAGATGAATGGATTATTGAAAGAACAGTTAAGGAAGTTCTAATAATTTTTATCAACATTGGGAAGATAATTTATTTAATACTTTATGTAGTTTGAATAATAGACCATTGGGAGGAAGTACACCTCTAGCAATAATGATGACCCCAAATCTTCATATTAGAAAACAACAAACACATAATATCCCAAATGTTAAATACCCGACTGTGAGGTCACGTGCCCCTGGATATGGTGCTGGGACATCTGGTTTGGTAGGATATGATTTATATTTTTTAGAGGATTTTTGGTTGGATAAAAAGGAAATAAGAACAATCTCTATTGGAATATATATTAGAAACCCTAAAAATCATTTTGGACACATATTACCTAACTCAAGATTAACAACGCAGAGATTACATGTATTGACTAGAGTGATTCTAATTAGAGAAATTATTGTGATATTCCAAAATTTAAGTGAAGAAAGCATCCAATTTTGTAAAAATGCTAGCATAGTTGAAGTGATTATTATTCTTTGTGAAACAATATCCTTTGTGAAAATTGACCCTTCTTCTGAAATAAGTATCAGAGGAACTGAAGGGTTTGGGTTTTACTGATAGAATAAAATTGAGAGCTACACTATGGGTAAAACAGATGCCAAATGATGTTCCAAAAGCTGTGGAAATTATAGCACACACGAAACATAATACCATAACTGTTGTTTATTCAGGAGAAGATGATTTCCAAATTGTACCCTTAACTCATATATTCTACCATATCATCAATGATAGTGAGTTTGTGGACTGCAGAAGCACGGCTGACCTTATATCTACCCTGCTTCTGGTTATTGTCTATTTGTTTCTTTCTTGGCTTTTTTGTCTATTAAATTTGTTTGCTAGATTTATTTCCTGCAGACTTAGTACCCTCTACCTGCAGATGCTTGGTTGCTTAAGCTGAATGTCACCCCCTGAACCTGACTCTGACATATTGTCCCTGGACCTGGCATCAACCAAGCTCCGGATGCCAGCTAAATAATTGAACTCTCTAATGGGACCCCTTGGAGCAGGGACAGGTCTATGTCCAGTTTCAGCAGGATGTAGCTATAGAAGGAGAGACCTTTACCCCTTACCCCAAGATTTTAGGCCCCATTCATTCAAGGTGAGAATGACGGGGTACTTGTGCTGAAGCCTCACCCTAAGATATTGTTTTATGTGCTTATTTTCTATAATCTCTATTAAATTGTTGTAAAATTCTGTTCACATCAGTTGCTTAAGATATTCTTTTATATGTTTATTTTCTGTTATCCCTCTTACAGTTCTGTTGATATCAGTTGTACAACCAACCTATGTAAGGAATAAAAAAGATATTGGGGAACAAATGTAATGGTAATTTAAATGGGAAGCTCTTTCCCCATTTATTAATAGGCCCATGTGACCTACTTAAATCACATGGAAACCTAAGTGGCATGTGGTAGGAGGAGCTTGCTGAATGAGTGGCACAGGAAGTCTAGAGAAGAGCTGAGAGAAAGCTGTTGAGAGCAGTTAGAGGTGGAGGAGGGAGTTCACAGCACAGGCAGTCAGAGTTAGTCTTGTGAGTGTTTGTTTGTAGAAAGGCCCCAGAGCAGGTAGGGAGGATATCTTGGGAATGGTTTTGTCTCTTGCTAATGTTTATTGACCTCTTGGTTACTATCACTGATTTGGCTTTCTGGTGTCTGAATAAATGTTTGTCTTCAGCATTCTATAAGGAGAGTCCACTATACTCTGCGATTCGGAATTACATTGGCAATTCATAGTCACCACTGTTGCTATGAATATTGCCTTGATGATACACAGGAAGATAAAACAAGTGTCCTTTTAGAGCTTTCATTTATTCTAGAATCATGATGTGGGGAGGAAATAAGACAGACAAAAGACTAGGGTAAGTGTGTATTTGTTTTGTTTTGATGGTTTTAGGGAAAAAGAAGATGAAAGGGATAGCAGATTACACTGCAGATACAAGTTGGGGAAAGAAAGCAAAATCTATTATATAATAAGGGTACATGAGATGAAAGATGTGGTAGTGGGAAGAAAAATCTCATGGACTTCAGTTTTACATCAACAAAGGAGGATTGAGCATGCTTCAAAAATCATACACAGAGAGACACTCAATAAAGTAGAAATGTATTAAACTTATCAGGGAAACAGGCAGGCACAATTAAAGGGAAAAAGGGAATAAATGAAGGATAGCAGTAGTCATAAGTGTAAGTCAAAGGAAGGGTGAGGAAGTAGTGATAAACAAAACAAATTCCAACATTGGAGTACATAACAGGGGAGGAGAAGGGAAATGAAAGATGTAAAAACCTGTAGTTGGAGTTGGGTGAAAGGGGAGATAAGACGGACAATAGAACTAGCTTGTATAATTTATAGTTCACTAGTTTTGGGCAAACTCTTCTTTCACCACCTTCTTCTACTTTGTAAAGAGAGGAAGACTGGGGAAAAGAAGGGAGAAGTATAAGAAGATGGGATTTAAGGAAATATATAATTATATGAATGGGATAAATTCTTCTATACAGTGGAAGATGAAAGAAGTTCGAATTAGAAATCAGAATTTAACAATGTGCCTTTTGCAAGAAACACACTTGAAAAATAAAATGAGGAACTTGGGCAAAATCTATTATGCTTTAGGTGATTTTTTTTATTATTTTATTTGTTTTCAGCATCCTGCAATCGCTTCCATATAACTTGGATTTTTTCTTTTTCCCTCTCCCTCCTTCCCTTTTCCCTCCTCCCTCCCTCCCCGTGTCAGCATACTATTTTATATAAGTTGTACACATATATTCCTATTAAATACATTTTCAACTTAGTCATGTTGCATAGAAGAATTAAAATGAGTGGGAGAAATTATAAAACAAACCAAAATGTAATACAAAAGAAAATGATCTGCTACCTTCTGCAATTGAATTCCATAGTTTTTTCTCAGGATGTAGAAGGTATTTTGCCTTAAGAGACCATTGGGAATATTTTAAGTCCTTGCATTACAATGAAGTTCTAAATCTACCAGAAAAAATCCTCCCACACTGTGGCTGTTGCTGTGTATAAAGTTCTTCTGGTTCTGCTTCTTTTGCTCAGCATCAGTTCATATAAGTCTTTCCAGGCCTCTCTAAAGTCTTCCTATTCATCATTTCTTACAGCACAATAGTATTCCATTACATTCATATACCACAGTTTACTTAGTCATTCCCCAACTGATGGGCATTCCCTTGATTTCCAGTTTTTGGCCACCACAAAGAGTGCTGCTACAAATATTTCTGTATGTATGGGACCCTTTGCCATTTTTATGGTTTATTGGGGATACAGTCCTAGAAGCAGTATTGCTGGGTCAAAGGGTATGCACATTTTTGTACCCCTTTGGACATAGTTCCAAATTGCTCTCCAGAATGGCTAGATCAGCTCACAGCTCCACCAACAATGACGTAGTGTTCCAATTCTCCCATATCTTTTCCAACATTTATCATTATCCTGTTTTATCATGTTAGTTAATCTGATAAGTATGATGTGGTATCTCAGAGTCGTTCTGATTTACATCTCTCTTATCAACAGTGATTTAGAGCACTTTTTCATGTGACTATAGATAGTTTTGATTTCTTCCTCTGAAAGCTGCCTGTTCATATCCTTTGACCATTTATCAATTGGAGAGTGACTTGCATTCTTGTACATTTGACTCAGTTCTCTAATATTTTAGAAATGAGGCCTTTATCACAGATACTAGTTGCAAAAATTCTTTCCCAGTTTTCTGCTTCCCTCCTGATCTCAGTTGCATTGGGTTTGTTTGTGAAAAAAACTTTTTAATTTAATGTAGTCAAAATTATCCATTCTGCATTTTATAATGTTTTCTATCTCTTGTTTAGTCAAAAATTCTTCCCTTCTCCATAAATCTGACAAATATACTATTCTTTTCTCCACTAATTTGTTTATAGTATCAGTCTTTATACCTAGATCATGTGTCCATTTAAACTGTATTCTTGTGTATGGTGTCAGTCACTAGTCTATGCCTAGTTTCCTCCATATTGTTGTCCAGTTTTCCCAGAAATTTTTGTTGAACAGTAAATCCTCAGGTAATTTTTTAAAGGAAAGGTATCAGTCATACTTACAGACAAGATTTCAGTAAAAATTGACATGGTAAAAAAAATAGGCAAAAAAATGGCATCATTCTTGACAATACCATAGATAACAAATCAATATGAAATATTTATGTATACATATACACACATATTTACATACCCACATGAATATATATGTGTGTGTATGTATGTATATATGCACATACATATTTGCAACAAGCAGTTAATGACAGATTAATCAAATTTCAAAAGCAATAGAAAGTAAAGCCATAAGGGCAGGAGACATCAATCTATCTCTTTCCAGCATAGACACATTTATCAAAAAGTTAAATAAGGAAAAGGTTAATGACATGAATAGAACGTAAGAAAACTTAGAAGTGATAAATTTCTATCGATTAATGAATGGGATAAGAAAGAAGTTTACATACCTCTTAGCTATGTACAATACTATTATGAAAAAATTAATCACATATTGGGGGCTTTAAAAATGTTACTAACAAATCCAGAAAAGGAGAAATACTGAACATCTTCTTTATTGACCACAATAGAATATAAATTATAATATCAAAAGATCTTTTGAGAAAAATATTAAAATTGATTATATAAGATAATCATGAAGAATTAGTGCATCAAATAACTAGTCATACAAAAAATAAAAATTTAATCGAAGAAAATTACAATGCAACAATACACCAAAAATTGTTGGATACAACTAAAGCATTCTTCTTTAATAAAAAATGCCTAAGTGTATATCTCTAAAAGTTTTCCTCATCAAAAGAGAAAAAATGAACCAATGTAACAACAACAAAAACTAGAAAAGAAATCTTAAAACTCTAAACTAACCTCAGATAGAAATTCTAAATATCAAAGGAGAAATAACAAAAAAAGAAAGAAAAATATCTAATTGATAAATAAGAATAGAAGCATTTTTCAAAAACCTGGAGGGAAAGACAGGAGACACTATGTGCTAAACAAGAGAAAACATCACCATTTCCTTGACCACCATCCCTCTTTAGTCCCTGAGGAGAACTGCCTAGGATAAGTATCACAAGACACTTGAGAATAGCAATGTCCTAGCAAATGACTAGACTTGAGTCTAATCCAGCAACCACATACATAAAAAAGGCCAGAAATCATTGTGGAAATATGACCCACCTTCTGCATCACCATCCATGACTTCTGACCAACTGTAATCAATAGGTAGAAGGTCATGGTAGCCCTGGGAATGATAGCACTTCCCACACCACTATACCAACTGCTCACAGAGACATCACAGCTATCATTTGAGGAAAGAACTCCTGGGCAAAGGGGGATAGTCATATTTACCAAGTGCCACAAATAGGGAAGGCAAGCCATTGCACATGAAATATCAGTGTACCCTGAGGAGCCAAAAGTAGTCAGTAAGTACTAAGCAAGTCAAACCATTACTACTACCTTGACAGAAATATACCTATTGGTGCTGTTGGTAGGAGAAGTAGATTAGATACATTAACTAGACTAGAACCTCCTCCTAACCTGTGGGTGGCTAGAGTCACACAAAGCAGGCCAGAGGCAGGAGAGTCAGGATACAAACAGAAGTTTAATTTCAAAGTGGGTATAGGCTTGCAATCAAAAATCTTCCTTAGGAGGAGCACTTAAAATGCTGGGACAAAGACAGTGCTCATATACATAAAGGCAAGGCAGAGGGGTAGGGGTGGGGGATAGAGAGATGTGCAAGGATCACAACCCAATAATTCCTAGGTCTTGAGTGGCAATTCCCACGGCAGCCTCATGCATGGACAATGCAGACATTCCTGAGTTTTATGGGAACAGTCTCCAAATTGATTGTCTCACAGTGGGATACAGAACCAGAGTTAGCATGGCAGGAACAAGAGTGTAATATATGGTTCAGTTCACTTACCTATTACAAGAGACAGGGATTGTGAGCATGTCAAGAGGTGTGATGAATGACTTCAGGCTGCAACATGTTGTCTCTCAGGAGTCTGGGAAATAGGGGGCAGTGAACACCTAGTGCTGGTAAAAGCAATACACTTTACCAGAGCATGAGATCATCCAGAATGCAAAGGATTGTTGTTATGCCAAGCTCAGGGCACAGCCTGCTTGCTGGACCTTAGCTCTGAGAAACAGGGTATCATCCAAATATCTTGAGAGGTATAATGTATACAGAAACAAAAACAGTAGCATAGTGTTCAAGAAACCAAAGACATTATTATTTGACAAAATCTTCAGAGGAAACTAGAAATAAATCTGACAGAAATTACCTATGTGGAATAATCATATAATTTTGATTACATAAAATTGGTGTACAAAAATCAATGCAGTTGAGTTAAAATTAGAAGGGAAATAAGTGACTAGAAAAAGTATTTTCAAAAAGCTTTCCTGATGAAATGGTTGTGTCCAAGATTTATAATTTTTTTTAAATAGAGCCATTCTTCATCGGATAAATACTCTTGCTTTTTAATAATAAAATATACTGCAGGACATATAACTAAGACTTAGAGATTATCTGTTTTTAAGTGGAAGATCAAGGAGAAATTATCTTTTGAATTTATGAAGAAGGGAAAATATCCTTACAAAACAAGTACTAAGAGCAACAAGAAATCAGACCCTTCCTTTGACATATATTAGCTGTGTGACCATTGACAAATAACTTAACAACCCATTGCCCCTAGACAATTCTTTATCTATAAATTTCAGGTGAACTAGTAATGAAGTAAGTTTCTACACTAGGAATGCTCTATCCCAATGAGGGGATCCAAAAAACAGTAAAATTTGCCTCAAGTAAAACAGATATATATTTTTTAAAATGACTATTAACAGGGCAGTCCTATCCAGATAGGAACTATAAGCTATATTTTATAAGGAGAGATATCATCTTTACTTTATAAAACCCTAGAAAAACTGTATTTGGAATACTAAAACACTTCTGGTCATCACAGATTTGAAGAGATAAGAAAAATACAGAAACGGGTAACTAAAAATAATGCAAGGTCTTGAGAATATGACCTGTCAAGAGAGATTAAGTGAACAAAGTCTTTTTTAGTTCAAAAAAAAAAAACTCACTGCAGTAGGTGGGGATGAGACAATTCCAAAGGATATAAATATGCTATTTGAAGAGGAAACAAAGTAGGAAAAGTGACTGCATATATTAAAGAGCAATGTCAAAACAAAGAATAATGAATTTAAATTTAAAAAAAAATTTAAGTTGAAAAAGAAACATTTTTTTTCAGATGCCAAGTAGAAACTGGTAAAGCTTCAGTGTATCCTACAAGGTCATTCTCCACTCTTGCACTCTAAAAAGAAGTTGTACTCAGTCTAGTCTTTGTGAAAAAGACCATCTAAGTACTAGAAGGAAGGAAGCAAGTATTTATTAAGCAACTACTTATCATCTGCCAGGGACACAATAAGTGCTTTATAAATATTTCATTTAATCTTTTTAGTCACCCTGGGAGAGGGGTACTATTATTTTCCCCGTTTTACATTTAAAGAAACTGAGGCAGACAAAAATGAAGTGACTTGTCCAAAGTCACACGGCTAGTGTCTGAAGCAAGCATCTTGAGTCTAAATCTCACGGCTTCCTGACTCCAGACCCAGTGCTCTATCCACAGCCATGCCTATCTGCTTTTAATAAACTCCTTTAGAGTTTCTTGATAAACTGCCTGCATAAACAAAAGAAGGAAGAAGTCAAGTGTACCTTCCATCATAATACAACTTAATTTCCAGTTATTTAGTTAGGTGTTAACATAACATACTTTCAAAAGATGTCTACAAAAGGCTTTTGGGGTGCTAGAAATTCATTATCAGCCCAATTTATAGCCAACAAAGCCCCTGAATGCCTACAACATAGCCTACTTGGAGACAAAAGGAAGGATTAATTGACCTTTTAAGGTTATATTTAAAGTTCTGTGAATATATCCAGTACTTATGTCAGAGTTGGATGTGATCTTTCTCAGCAGCCATCTAGTTCAATATGTTGAAAAAGAATCCCTATCTATAACACATTCAACAAATATTAAGCTTTCAATTGCTAGAAAACCTTGAGTAAAAGTTTTACTTTACTAAACTAAGGTGGTACAGCTCATTCTGCCTTTAGATAGCTCGAATTGTTATGACTTCACCCCATCCCACCCTCATACTCCATCATAACTACAAAGCTAAATCTGTCATTTGCAACTTTCAGCAGTTGCTACTACTTCTGCCATCTGGGGCAAAAGAAGCCTTCTAATCCTTCTACATGACAGCCTTTCAAATATTTGAAGACAGCTATCATCCTCCCACCCCTAGCCACACTCCCCCCACTAAGTCTTCTCTTCAGATCAAAAAATCCTCTTGTTCTCTATTTCCAGAAACTAAGAGGCGTAAAAGATAAAACCCTGGCTTGAGGGAGGAGATGTCCGAGTTTTAGTCCTGCTTAAGACACTTTCTCATTTCACCTCTTTCAGCTTCATTTTTTTTTATCTAATAAATGAGGATAGTAAGAGTAACTATATTGAAAAGCAGAATGAGACACATTTCTGGAAGTGACAAAGAGGGCATTTACTTTGCTTGACTATACATAATTACTGGAAGAATTTTTTTTTTACTTTTTTCCTTGTTTAACTGGGATTAGAGAAGTATAGAGGTAGGGAAGGGAGAGGAGATAAAAAAGAAATGCTTGGAATGAAAAGAAAGAAAGCTTACATCAGTTGTAGAGTATAATCAGATTTATACAAAGTAGTGGGTATTACAAACAGAGACAAAGTTATATTTGTAACAATATAACACCTTATATGTTGAAAATAAAAATAACCTGTAGAAATTGTAAAAAAAAAAAATTACACCATCTTACCTCATGGAGCAGTTGTGAGGATCAAATAAAATAACATATGTAAAGTTCTTTGCAAACCTTAAAGCGATTTGTAAATTTCAGCTACTATTATAACTATCAAAAACTGATTATATGGGAGCAATAGAAAATATCTACAAAGTATAATATATTTAGAACTAGGATACATATGGAAGACTCCAGAAAGATATAAAACATCAGAAGAAGCTGCCTATTTCCAAATAACTATGGTTAACTGTGGGGATTTATATTAGCTCTCCCAAGTAGAGAGAGAACCATGTAGAGTCCATCACAACCATTGTGAACCTCACAATGTGACCAGTTCTTAGTAGAATGAACAAATCTCTTACCCAAAGTGGAAATAAATTTAGTAGTCTTTATTCTCCTTTCAAAATAATCACAGCAAAGTTATCAAAGCTCAAATCTATTCAACAATGAGAGAACATTATTCATTGAGTGACTATGTACAATGTGTTAGGCATACACTGACTCTATCCCAAAGAATTTGAAAAAGCATTGGGACTATAAGGTATTTAGTTATGTCATATACCAATTACTAAGTCTATTTCCAAAGATCGTTAGGGGAAAAAAGGAAAAGAACTTAGATGTTCTAAAATGTTTAAAGCAGTTCTCTTTGTGCTAGAAAATAATTGAAAATTGTGGGGATGTCGGTCAACTGTAGAATAACTGAACAAATTGTAGTATTTGATTGTGATGGAGTACTACTGTGCTATAAGAAATGATGAGTTCAATGATCTTAGAAAAACATGGGAAGACTTGATGAAATAATGAATAGTGAAATGAACAAAACTAAGAGAACATTTTTGAACAGTAACAGAAACATTGTTTTAAGAACGAGAAAGAACTGATAAAGTATGTATATAATGATTGTACATTTATGTACATATTTGAGTCTAATAACTATATCTAAGGTGGGAGAAGAGAAGAAAGGAAAAAATAAATTTACATGATAATTTTATTATATATTTAAATGGAATAGCAAGTGGTACATAATAGATGTGCAGTTTCAAGTGTGTTGCTTATTGTACCATGCTATGGAAATGCACGTTTAATCCCATAAGTTAAAAATAAAATACAGTAACTTATTATGAGGTTAATAAACTATAATCAGGTGGGATTTATACCAAGAATGGAAGACTGGTTCAGTATTAGGAAAATTATCAGCATAATTGACTATACCAATAACAAAATTAACAGAAGTCATATGATTATCTGAATAGATACCAAAAAGCTTTTGACAAAATATGGCATCCATTTTTATTTTAAAAAAATATTAGAGAGTAGAGGAATAAAAGGAGTTTTCCTTAAAATGTTAAGTAGCAGTTATCTAAAATGATTGGCAAGAATCATGTGTAATTAGGATAAGTTAGAAGCCTTTCCAATAAGATAAGGGTTGAAATAAGGACATCCATTATCACCACTATTATTCAACATTTTGCCATAAAGGTTAGCCTTAGCAACAAGATAAGAAAAAAATGAAGGAATTAGAATAGGCTATGAAGAAACAAAGCTATTATTCTTCACAGATAATATGATGGTATACTTACAGATTTCTAGAGAATAAACTAAAAAACTACTTGACATAATTAACAACTTTAACAAAGCTGCAGAATATAAAATAAACCCACATAAATCATTGGTATTTCTATATATTATTAACAATGCCTAGCAGCAAGAGATTGATATAGAAATTACATTTAAAATAACTGTAGGCAATATAAAATATTTGGGAGTTCATCTTCCAAGACAATCCCAGGAACTATATGAACACAATTACAAAACATTTTTCACACAAATAAAATCAGATCTAAATAATTAGAAAAATAGCAGATGCTCATAAGTAGACTGAGCTGAGACAATCAAAATAACAATTCTACCTAAATTTACATATTCAGTGCCTAACAATCAAACTACCAAAAATTATAGAGCTAGAAAAAAATTTAAAAATTCATCTAGAAGAACAAAAGGCACAGAATATCAGAGGAATTAATGCAAAGAAATGCAAGGGAAGGTGGCCTAGTTGTACCAGGCAGCAATAATCAAAACTACTTGGTACTGGCTAAGAAAAAGAGTGGTAGATCAATAGAATAGGTTAAGTACACAAGATATAGTAGTCAATAACTATAGGAATCTACAGCTTGATAAACCCAAAGATTCCAGCTTCTGGGAAAAGAACTCAGTATTTGACAAAAACTACTGGGAAAACTGGAAAATTGCATGGCAGAAATTAAACATAGACCCATATTTCTCATGCAGTACTGAGATAAAGTCACAATAGGTACATGATTTAAACATAAAGGATAATGCCATAAGCAAATTAGGAGAGCAAGGAATAGTTTGCCTCTCTGATCAATGGAGAAGCAAAGTATTTATGACCAAACAAGATAGAGAACATTATGAAATGCAAAATGGTTAATTTTGATTACAATAAAATGAAAAGTTTTTCACACAAACAAAATCAATGCAACCAAGATTAGAAGGGAAGCAGTAAGCTGGGAGAAATTTTTACAGCCAGTGTCTCTGATAAAGGTCTAATTTCTAAAGTATATAGAGAACTGAGTCAAATTTAGATGAATACAAGTCATTACCTAGTTGATAAATGGCCAAAGGATATGAATATCCTTTCACAGGATATATTTTCTGAGGAAGAAATTGATTCTTTATAGTCATATGAAAAAATGCTCTATATCACTAATGATTAGAGAAATGCAAATTAAAACAACTTTGAGTACCACTTCACACCTTTCGTATTAGCTAACATTACAAAAAAAAGAAAATGTGTTGGAGAAGATGTGGGAAAATTGGAACACTAATGCATCATTGGTGGAAATGTGAACTGATCCAACCATTCTGGAGAGCAACTTGCAACTATGTCCAAAGGGCTATAAAACTGTACACGCTTTGATCCAACAATAACATTTCTAAGTCTGTATCCCAAAGAGGTCATTAAAAAGGGAAAAGGACTCACGTGTACAAAAATTTTATAGCAGTTCTTTTAGTGGTGGCAAAGCATTAAAAACTGAAAGGATGCCCACCAATTGGGCAGTGGCCAAACAAGTTGTGGTATGGAATACTATTGTTTTTTTAAGACATAATGAGCAGACACATTTCAGAAAAACCTGGAAAGAATCGAATGAATTGATGCTGAGTGAAGACAATAGAAGCAGGAGAACATTACATACAGTAAAAGCAGAGATGACCAACTTTGAAAGACTTAGCTCTTCTCAACAATGTAATGATCTAAGACAATTTCAAAAGATTCATGAAGGAAAATACTATCCACATCCAGAAGGGACGGAAAACAACTGGAATTAGCGTGCAGATTGAAGCACACTATTTTTATTTTTGTTATTTTTTTCTTACTTATGCTTTTCCCCTTTTATTCTAATTCTGATTTTACAACCTAACTAATGTGGAAATATGTTTAATATGATTGTACAAGTATAGTCTATATCAGATCGCATGCCTTCTTGGGGAGAGAGAGGGCAGGGATGGAGAAAAAAATTGAAACTCAAAATCTTATAGAAGTGAATGTTGAAAACTAAAAAAAAAGCAAATACATAGATTTTAAAGAAATTAAAAATGTCAATTCAATAATTAAGTTAAAAAAGAAAAATATACATATAGAGTATTATGAGTTCAGAAGAAAAGGAATATTGTGGGATGGGGGAATGGAATTTCATCTGAACTTTCATGGATAAGTAGGATTTAAATAATCAGGTGTAATGAGAAAGGGATTCTGAGATGGAGGAGAGGGAGAAGAAGCAAAGAGGAATTGCTAATTACTCTCTGGAAGTATACAATGCTTACACAAGGAACTAAATACAAAATAGATAGAGAGTAGTGAAAAGTTCTTTCAAGAGGAAGAGAATGCTAGCAAGTGGGGGGAATCCAGAAAAAACTTCATGCAGGACACAGTACCTGATATTTGGTATGAATGAAGCTAGGGATTTTGTCAGGGAGGAGTAAAAAGGGAGACAGGGAGGACAAGTAAAGAGTCTCATCAGCGAGGACAACTTGTGGTAATGCAAAAGGCTTCCATCATTGATACAATCTTCTGTGTGAGGAATAGCCATTGGACCATTTTCACTAAAAAAGAGATTGACAGTGAATATACTCATCTGGCTGAAACTGAGGGCTCCTGGAATTCAGTAGTATAAGATGAGATCTTAAAGTGAACTTCAAATCTGATTATAAAGAAACTTGAGTATAAAATAACAGTTTGGAAGTCATGTTTTTTTCACAGGAACCTGTGGTGAGTGGACTTTGTTCAATCAGAGCTAATAAGATAGTTAATATTAATATAGGGCCTATCTCTTCATATTTACCAGAAAATACTTCTTGTATTTACTTTCATGCTTACATTTACTTACATGCAAACTGTTATAAGACAAGGCATGGTAGAATACAAAATTTGCTGAATTTGAAGTTAAAGAACATACCTGTATTTGGAAACCAGCTCTTCTACCTGATACCTGTGTCACTGTGGGCAAGTCAGTGAACACCGTTAGTTTTCAGATGCCTCACCTATAAAATGTGAGAATTGGAGAAGAGCTCCTCTAAGCTTACTTGCCAGCTCTAATCTATGATGTTATGATGTCATGGCTGGAAGAAGGGTTGAGAAATAGGGCTACAGATATTTATAATCATAAGGTATAGTGGAAAGGATATTCACTTTGGAATTAAAAGTTCTGAGTTTGAATTCTGATTCCAATTATGCTAGATAAATGACTTTTTATGAGTTATTTAATTCGGTTTCCTCACTTGTAATGAAATATTTGCCTTACATGGTTGTTTATAATACTCTTCTTTGTTCTAAAATGGATTTAACTCTTTCTAAAAGTTAATTGCTCTGAATTGATAAAGATATTATATTTCTTAGCATACTCAAAAGAATTTCCCATAAGAAGTAAAGGTAATTTCTAAAGAGAAGTTAGAAAAATATTTTCCACAATAGCAGCATCACTGAAATTATTCTAAATTTTCCCAAGCTGAGTTTTAAGGAAAAAACATTTTTTTGGTATATAATTTCTGGTATATTTATTTAAACATTGTTTTATCAACTTCTTTACTTTATATATCTTTTATAGTCATAACTTTCTCTTAACACATAGAGATCCATATTCATATATATCAATGCATACATACACATATATAAACATTTTTTAAAAAAATTTTAACAAAGTTTCTTAATTCATCCTTTAATTGTATGATCCACAATCAATCATGAATTAATAGACATCTCCATTGTTCCTTCCTTGTAACTTAGAGATTAAAATGTCAGGTAGATATAGAGAGGAAGGTGTGACAATTGGCAAATATTCTCCCTCTCCTCTCCACCTCTGTCTAACAGCATCCTTTTCTCCTCCCCACAGACAATCAGGAGACCACTAGTTAAATGTGTCATTTTCAACAAAAATAAATGTCATTTAGTGAGATTAATTGGAGCATGTTTTTTAAATCATGAAAGGAACTATAGGAAAAGAATATAAGGTAGTATTTTCAACTTCTAAAGGGTAAGATATGTCATATATTTATGATTAAATACATTCAAGTGAATATATTCAAGAAAAATATTCAAGTGAAAACTATACAGTACCGTGAAGAAAATGCTGGATTTAGAAGACCTGAGTTCAAATTTCACCTCTAATATTATCACTACTTAGATACTTAAATTCAGAGCTTTAGATACTATTGTGTAGAATAGAATATGTTTTCCCCTAAAGTTGTGAAACTTTGAAGAGTTAAAGTCCATTTCACAGAACATAATAATACAATAAACAATCCTGTAAAGCTCTATTATGATTTTATTATAAATGAGGAAATTGAAGTTCAAAGAGGTAATTTATGAAAAGTCATTTATCTAGCATAATTAGAATCAGATTCAAACCCAGAACTATTCAGCTCTGGTCTTTTCATCAAGAATGCTTGAAAATCCTCTACTTCATTGAATGACCATTTCTCCCCCTGAAGTACTATACTCAGTTTTTCTGGGTAGGCGATGAGTGGTTTTAATCTTAACTCCTTTGACTTCTGGCTTATCATATTCCAAGCCCTTTGATCCCTTAGTGCAGAAGCTGCTAGATCTTGTGTTATCCTAATTGTGTTTCTGTTCCCAGACTGGTATGATCGATGTTTCCTGTCAACCTTCCAGGCTGTCTTGGACTGAAGATTTGCTTCACATCATCATTCTGTGTGTTCTGCTGCTGCAGAATTTTTTAGGGTCGTTTTTTTATAGGTATTTGGTGGAGTTTGAGGGAGAGCTCAAGTCAAGGCCCTGTTTTCACTCTGTCATCTTGGCTCCACCCCCGACTCATATTTTCAAAGCTATAACTCATATCTCTGACATTCTAGAAGTAGTTAGAGCCCAAGACTTGGAAGACCTCAGTTCAAACTCAAGTAAATTTCTAAAATTTATATACTAAGTTACAGGCAGGATTAATTTTTTTTAATGGAGAGAGTCCTCTCCATTAAAAAGATCACAAGTCTTTGGCATAATTAAGACATCAAAATAAATTCTAAGAAAAAGTTTCACACAATTCCCAGTCTCCTGAGGGTTGAAGGGATATATTTTGCTAATGTGTCAGATTCTAGCTAAGTATCAGTATCCAACTATCAAGGGTTCTTTTAATAATCAGAAGAGATGTGGTTGTACTAGCTCATCCTGTCTGCAGGAACTTCATCAATTCTAATTATCTTTGACATACTATAGCCAGAACTCAGAATTCCTGCCTCTTTCTTGCTAGAAACTAACATGTTCCTCGGATTTCTTTCCTTGGATTCTTCCTACTGGCTTTGATGCCTTAGAACCCTGCTCTCCTTTTTTGTTGTCTCTGATGATCCTTAACCACTGCTATCCCAGTTTCTTGCTGGCAAAAGAAAGACAGAGAAAATATATTAAGTATATCTATGTGCCAAGAACTTTACTAAATATTAGTGATATCAATAGAAACAAGCAATAAAGCCCTTGCTCTTAATAAACTGACATTCTAATGGAAAAAGACAGTACATAAAGGAGAGCTGGGGAGTTGGAAGGTGGAGAATGGGTTATACACACCCAAAGATGGCATGGCTGGAAATGCCCTGGAAGTGCAGCGAAGGTCTAGAACTGAACAAGGTAAGGCCAAGTCTGTCCCAGAAAAGCTCAAAATAGCTACTGGGGTAGAGGCCATTTTCAGGAGAGAGGGTGATAGAGATGGCAGACCAAGTAAACTGATAACATGGATGGAGATGGAATGTGGTGGAGGCCTAGGGCCAACTAAGTTAAGACTAATGTATCATTGGCATCTCTCTTACCTGAAAGGTGTTATATAAGAAAGGTAGAAGGTGTTGGGCATTGCACATCATTCACACCCTACCACCGGAAGTTTTTTGATGTTTTTGGCCACAATAAGAGCAGTACCAGTAAAACCCCTGTTTCTACGATAACTCACCTAGTCCCAACAGGGACTAATCCTCATGGTGCCAGCCACCCTCAGGACATTAGAGGATAGTATTTTAAAGCCGGTAGGGAACTTAAATTTTATGTCTAGAGTAACTCCCTTAGTTATTATTATAAAAGGTATTATAATTTAATTTTTGTGAATACCATAAAGCAAAGAATAGCCAAAATACACAATGGAAGAATGTAAATACAAAACTTAATCAAATTAAATTTTAAGAGGATAAACATAGCCTTAGACATTAGGTAACACAATCGCACATATGATGAACACAAAGATAGGAAGTATATCATGTGAAAAAGATGTCAGAACTTTATTGGACTACTGTAAGGATATAGGATTTGTAGGAATATAGATCATCCTGCAGCTATGTCAATTGTAAGGTTAAATGTAAGGAGGCTGATCTGATATGACAATTATGGGGACTCAGAGCATCCTAGAGAACACTAAAATACCAAAGAAAGAGGGGCCCATGCTAGCTTGGTAGTAAATGGATGTCGGTTTATTGGAGTTTGTTATGTTATTTGGGTTGTTTGGGGGAGTTTACTCAGAAGACTTGGTCCTTGGTGTGATGTATCCCTGTGCCAGTCCCAGAACAGGTCAGGTATTACACAAAACCAGAACAAAGAAAATACAGTGGAAGGTATGGCCCAGGGTCATGCCTAAGGGCTCCTATAGAAGAGTTGGAGCTTCTTTTCTTATTTCCATGTCCTCAAAGTAGTTTACATTTTCTATGAGACTTGAGATCATGTTCCTAGGCATAGGCCTACTGTTGTGTAGCTACAAGGATTCAGCAATGTGAGATGGAAGTCAAAATAAAAATAAAATGAGAACACAATCTTAAATATATTGTCAAGCATGAAGGAGGCTATAATCCAGTTCTACTGTGGCCTGGTCAGACACATCTAGGCTGTTATGTTACATTCTGCAGTGGACTTAGTGGAGAGAAAACCAACCTTAGAGTCAGGGAGGCATGAGTTCAAGTTGCCCCTTTGCCATATATTGGCAGTGTGATTATAGGCAAGTCACTTTACCTTTAGTGATCTTGACAAGATTTTAGAAATATAAACTTCTGAAAAGTTACCAATATTTATCGATAGGGGGAATAGTCTCATCAGGGAGTTCCTTGTAACAGTGAAATAATGGACTCATTCTCCATGCCTTGTCCCTACCTGCATTTCATATATTTGGAAGATATTAATAAGTTGGAGCCTATATGAAACAGTTCAATCAGAATGGGGAGGATATTGAAAGCAAGGCCATACAAGACTCAGTGAATTGAAGCAGCAATATTGCTTGATGAATAGAAGATTTGAGGAAGGACCGAAAGCTATTTTCATTTTTTTTGCATTTTTAAGTTTTATTAGGCTTTAAAAGTGTACTAGGATTTCCTAGAAGTTTGTATAGAAGATTTTTCTTTAGGTATAGATTGAACTCTGAATGGCCTTTGGGCTGCCTTCCACTCCTTGATTCTAGACATGATACATGGCACAATATTACACTAGCTTATTACTAGGATCTGAACCAGCCTAAACATTTTGTTGGAATCATCATCACACATCTCTGACAATATCAACCATTTGAAAATCTAGAAAGAGGGGGTCTAAAATAAGTGTTTAAGGGAAATTCTAGAGGTTTTCTTAAGGAGTAAGAAAGGACAGCTTCCCAGCAAGGGGCCTGAATAGATCTTCAAAAGCAAACAGCTGAAAAAATATATTTCTAAGGAAGCTATTTTGATATCAAGGCACTATTTAATGTATGGAGGCATTATTATTAAGGATACAATGGAAGGAAATATTTCCACCTTCCTCAGATGCCATCAGACATGCTTCAAATTAAGACAATAAAAATGCTATGTTTTATTCTTCAGCAGGTTCTAATTTTTGGTTATATTCACCAATGGACTTTCTTCTGACAGAATTATTAAAAATCATATAGGAATTGAAGCTGGGTGACACAGTGTATAGAGCACCAGGCCTAGAGTCGGAAAGACCTGAGTTCAAATATGGCCTCAAACACTAACTATAAGACCTCGGGCAAGTCATTTAACCCTGTTTGTTCATTTTTCTTATCTGTAAAATGAACTTGAGAGGGAAATTGCAAACCACTCTGTTATCTTTGCCAATAAAACTCCAAGTGAGTTTATGAGGAGTCAGAAATGATTGAAACAACTCAACACCAACAACATGAATGGCTGTCTGCAAGGACTACTATACCCAGAAACCTTTGTTGCCATTCAACTCTAATGAGAACGGGTAAATCTCATTTGGTAAATTAGAAATAGAATCCCTATGCTCAAATCTAGTTTATTGTAATCAGCCATAAATCTATGTCACATCTCAAGAGATGCTTCATCTCAGCTGTATTGATTTACTTTCTTTCTCATATTTTATACCCTTTTGGGGAAGCACAAATCCAGGTCTCAGTTACGAAACTTTGCCCCCAGGCCTGATTGCATTCTTTTAACCATTCATGAAATCACGTAGGGCTTTAGATGGCACAAGGTACACAACAACACCTAAAAATTAATGCCCACAGCAAAGATCCAACTGGGAAATCTGAATATTTCTTGAAGATGCCAACTCCTTCTAAATATCTGTGGGTAGCACTGTCTCTCAAATTCATTATACATTTTCTAGAGCTTTGATCCCATCCTTGGGGTTTCACCTCTGTGAAAAATGAAACATTTCCTCCCCTGTTTGGGACCCCACTAAGATCTGCTTCTAAAGCATTTCAGATATTCCTTATGGTACACTTTGCCAACTTAGCTTGTCCTTTATCAGAGCCCTTAGCTGTTGATTACTTATATTAATTCCCTGCTTCTAGTTCTATATTCTCCTTCACTTATCACCTTCAGAGCAATGCAAGGGATATTTCACAACCTGAACACTAAGAAGGTATCTATGTTGCCTCTCCTGCAACCTCCAGGTCTACTACTTCCCAGCTGTGAAATTGTTATAACACCCTCTACTCCCCACCTTAGGATTTCCCTTCTTATTCCTACACTCTAGGATTCATCCACGCTATTTTCCTGCTTTCAATATTAGACACTTTAATTCTTGAGTGAACAACTAACTGGAATTGTTTAAAGCATCCCAGGCTGACATCCAATATTCCTGCTGGAGAAGAGACAAAGCAAAAGAAACACATTGAGTAAAGATCTATGTCAGGTTTGCCTTTCTAACCATAATAAATATAACATCAGATAGAGTGGCATAATAGGTCAAGAGCTGGCCTTGAAATCAGAAGGACTTGGGATCATTTCCCACCTCTGACACCCACTGGTTTCATTGCCCTGGGAAAGTCACTTTAACTTCTCAGTGACTCCAAGCAAATCTTTAAACTATAAGTTGCAGAGAAGGTATTGATTTGCATTAGTGGAAGGAATCTTCTCATTTGGAAGTTCTCTTTTCAATGACATCTTAGGTTCGGTCATTATCTCCATCTTAATATATAACTATTACTTGTTTCCATGTCTTTATGCTATAAGAATGAAAAAAATTAGTATGTTTCAGAGGTCACTGAGTAAACTGCCTAAGTACTCATTGAAATATCCTAACCTTAAGTGGAGGGTAAGGTTTTTACAGTGTTCATAGAGGTATATGTAGCCAGAACTAATCATAATTCCACCCCTTGAATATCTCGCCCATAGAGGAATTGGTTAGTGATAAACCCCAATTATATATACCCAGGGAATGGGACTTACAGAATACTTCAACTATGACCCTGTTGATCACTCATCCATCTCATAGCCCACTATGGCAAATGACATTCCACTAGGTTCATCACTAAGGATAGGAAATACTTGGAGGGCAATGATCCTTTGCAGAGTAAACGCAATTATCATATTTGTTCCACCCTATACAACTAAGTATGAATTTTACTGCTACTAGTCTACATGTTAATAACATAGTGTTATATACTTCATTTTCATAGACCACTGTGAAATCCCACCTCACCCAACCTCAACTGCCACCATTGTCATGTAGAACCCTAAACAAATAAAATTGTTTTAGATAGCACCTTTCACTGAAGCAATATTTTTCCTTTTCAGTAAGCTAAGCATCTTAGATGAAACCATGAAAATATCATCTCTGAAGCCTGAAATAGTGTGTTTCTATAGCACAATTTATCCTAGTAAAAGAGAAACAAATAGGGAGATAGATATTACAAGAAACTTTTTTTAATGCCTAATGCACATATTGTGATGACAAAGATGGATTTGTTTTCAAAGTCATTTCCTTTTTTCCCTTCCCACCTACCCCCCATGAGGTGTCATCAGCAACATTTTTCTCAGACAAGCTGAATAAATCTGAAACCATTATTTGGTTACCTGAATTTTTCACCCTCTATCGAACAACTTACAAGGCCTTTACTGTGGTTTTAAAGCTCAGTTGCCCATTCATTAGGTTGACAAACTTGTCAAAACCCTCCAGGACTATGTCAGTTATGTCAGAAACACTTACAGAAGCCACAATACATGTCAGAGCTCAACTGACTCCTGTCAACCATTGCCAAAATGACAAGAAACCCTTCTGGGGACAAAAGACTACAGAGGAAGATGAGATACTCCCACTCACATTTTTGTTGACTCTAGCCAACCATTTTACATTCATGCAATTTATAGCAATTACATCTCTGTTACTTGATTGTGTGTCCCAGACTTCCCATGTTAGTTTAATGATGAATTGTTAAGAATTCTGACTTCTTGTGACTGATTTGGCATTCAGGATGAGAAACAAACCAGTCATAGCATTTAATGCTGGAATTGAGTGTTTAGAAATCCATTTTTTTGGAACCAGAAGGCTAATAGAAAATGCATGTTTATTGAGAGCCAAGCAAATCAGAAAACAAACTCGGAAAGCAAAATTCAAATAAAGGAAACCATGAAAATGCTTGAATGTAAGAATTAAATTACTTTTCTTCCTGCTATAAAACCTATCATTGAAAGCAGGTAAATAATAAAAAATAGAGTGGTATAATATAGGTTTTCCCTCACACACAAAACAACCATCCTGCTGAATATTGAAAATCAAACATCTGGCATAATTCTTGCCTATTTAGGGGTCCTATTATCTAATAACATTTTTTTTCAAATTAGACTCCTTCCAACATGTACAAGAAACAGAAGCAGAATAGAAGTCTGAGATATGGGTTAAATCTGATTCCCCAGTCATTGTGATAGTGCCTGTACAATGGCTATGTAGACAAAGGCACTAGGTTCAAATTCTACCTTAATTCTTATTATAATACATGTAGGACCATGGACAATTCATTTAACAATCCCATACAGCAGTAATATAATTTTTCAAATAAGGAGATTATACTCCTTGGACCCTGAGGTCACTTCCAGGTCTACACCTATTATCCTTTGAGCAGATCAGTCCATATATAATCAGACTAAGGAAATGGAAACCATTATCTTGGAAGTAAAAACAGGGAAGAAGGTACAATAGATTGCTTCCAGTGATACTCTCCAAACTTAACAGGCCCTTGAATGCAACACATAAACTCCTTTTGGAAGCCCCCTCTATCCAAATACAGCTCAGGTATACGTGAATGAGGCATTGTCATTTGCACAGAACATGACAGCACACAGATAACCCCATGAGTCACAGTTGAAAACCCAGTCTCCTTCTGCGTACTAGAAAGAAGTTAGTCATACTTTGGGCACTCAGTTGGAATGCTTAAAAGACAAGCTAAAAAAATCAATCCCAAACAATGCAATATCCTTGTAGACATCTGGGAAATAACTGTGACTGAAGGAACCTGCTGGTATGCAGCTTTCAAGGATGACTGGATCGGTTCCTCCCTAAAGCTAAAAGACCGAACTGCAAATAAACACAAGTTCAGCATGTCAGCATGAAACCAGACTTCATGTGTCATCCATTGTTGGTCAATGATTAGTTTGTTTGGTTGTGTTCATGCACCTGTGAGAGTTCCATTTTATGGGCAAAGGATGATAATGGTCCAAACTGCTATTTTGCTATAGTCTTTTTATCAATGTTATCTCTTTATCTGAATCACAGAATATCGTGAAAAGGGGAGGAAGATGCTTTGTAAATCTGAAAGCATTAGGACGATATTAGTGAGATTATTGCACAAAAACATAATATATTTGCTATGGACAAACAGTGCTAAGAGTTTAACATAGCAGAAAGAGTTGATCTTGCAAGGCCCAACTTCAAGTTTTATCTCTCACATACATGGACTGGGTGAACCTGTTCACATCATCCTCAGTGCCCCAGACAATTTGCTAAGACTATATAGCAAGTTTTTCACCATGAATTACCCACACTTCATGGTGAAAAGCTTGCTATACCAGTGTAAATCAGTGTCTTGTCAGCAACTATAGTCTTAGTAAATTGTCTATGTGACCCTGTGCAAATCACTTAACCTCTTGTTTAATAGCACCTACATCTCAGGGTCTAGGATCAAGTGAGAGAATATTTGTAAAGTATTTCCCACAGTGCTTAGCACATCTTAAGCACTTTATAAGAGCATGTTTCATTCCATCTTTCCACACTTATGCAATCATAGATCCCTAAATAAAAGTACATATTTGATGCTAAGCATGATATCTCCTAAGCCATATATTCTATATATTGACGAACAAAATATGATATCCACAACTAGACTACTGAATAGCTAGGCAAAAAAATTCTACTATTTTAATTTATTTCAAGGACTCTGAACTTAAATTGCATCAGTGAGTGTGCTCAAATGCACTTTTGTCTACAAACATATATACAGATCTCTGATGTTAAAACATTGAGCCAATCTACCTACCATTGTGTTTCCCATTTGGTTGGAATGGGAATACTTGTTATGCATTTAGTGTGGCTATGAGATGCTCTAATTCTGTTCTTTAATTATTCTAGCCTTACTGCTAGCATTTCCATTCGATACATTCATAAGGTAAAAGAAGGTTCTACCAGATTGGGAAAAAAAATAGGAGTAAATGTTTTTCCATTGTTTCTCAGGGTTTTTTCTAGGAAGAGATTTCTAAGTGACTAGCCACAAGTATAGCATGTAGTATCCCTTTTGACTATAGGGTCTGATTCACTGTTACCTTTGCATTAGCAGGGCCCTGCACAAGGCCTGATAATTAATAGGTACTTACTACATATGTGCTGATTGATTAATCCATACACACACACACACACACACATACATGTATATTATTTATATATGTATGTATATGTGGATGTATATGTAGATATACATATAGATATTATTTCAAGGCAGAGAGCAAATATCCAAGGAGAAGTACAAGTCAGAGTAAAACCCCAGCCCACCCCTTTTCTCAACTCTGGAAGGAATTGTAGAGCATCAAGATGAAATGAATTCGAAAGGAAATTGAAATGTGGAAAAAAAAGAAATCAGGAAAAATACAATCTTAAACACAACCAGAGCTAAAGCTGGACAACATCAATCTTTCTTTTTTCTTTCTTCCTTCCTTCTTTCCTTTCTCCCTTCCTTTCTTTCTTTTCCTCTTTCCTTCCTTCTTTCTTCCTTTTTTTCTCTAATGTTATTCCTTTTCTCTTCTGACCTCATGTAGGGAATCTAAAGTACAAAAATATGTGAATCTCTTCCTAAAGTTGACATTTGTTGGACTAGGAAATCTCCTATGGGGATTGAAGGGAATAAAATACTACAAAGTAAAAGTAGGATATCTTTCCCAGAAGTGCATGCGTATGGATATGCTAGAGAAGGGCAAGCCGTTTCAGTATCATTGCCAGGATACCATGAGTGAGGTCATGAAGAGTCAGACACATCAAACCTAAAACCATGAGTAAGTGTTATTTGTAATTGGGATAAAATTTAAATTGTCTCAGTAAGATTAGGGGTGAAGCAAGAATGTCCATTATCACCACTATTATTCAATATTGTACTACAAATGTTAGCTATCAATAAACCAAGAAAAACTTGAGGGAATTATCTTCTATTTTTTTTCATTCTTTTGATTTTGCTTTGTAATTTCTTGGTTTCTCATAAAGTCATTAGCTTCAATCTGCATTTTGAACCTCTTTTGGCAATTGAGTTGGCCTATTTTTAAAGGTGTTATTTTATTCAGCATTTTTTTAGGTCTCCTTTCACAAACTGTTGACTCACTTTTCATGATTTTCTTGCTTCAGTCTCATTTTTCTTCCCAATTTTTCCTCTTACTTTATTTTTAAAATCCTAAACTACCATAAAACATTTTCTTCCTTCCTTCCTTCTTGCTTTATTTTGCATTAGGAATTTTAACTCCAAGAAAAGTCAAAAGGACTTTTGAGTCCTTTGTCAAAAGGAGGGTATACTCTGGGGACCTGTAAGTTCTCAGTTCCTCCAAGGTGGCACAATCAAGGGAGAGGAGTTTACTTCTCTCCTGGCCTGCACACTGGTCTGGGAGCAACCAAAAACTTTTCTGCCCAGAATCTGTGGGTAGTAGAATTCCCTCTCCACAACAGCCTTCAGCTTTGCACATCAGCACTCCTCCTCACTCCCAGACTGGGAGATTCATATCAGCTGCTCAATTCCCCCAGGGGCTTTAGGTAGAGGGCATGGCTGCCACTCAGGGCTGAGGCCCAGATCAGAGGCTCAGTTCTCCCAGGGGATTTGAATTGAGTGCTCCACAAATGGATGCTACTGCTGCCTCTGCTGCCACCTCCTGCTGCTGACTGGGGCCAAGGTTAGGGGAAGACCCTGCTCCCTTGTCACAGAGGTGAAAAAGCTTTCTCACTGACCTTTGAAGCTGTCTTTGATGCTTGTGGGGTGAGAGATCTTAGAACCACTGCTGGGGATTCTGCCCCCAAAACCTGTTCTGGTCCAGTTCCTCCTGGTGCCATCCAGCCAAGGCTGGGCTGTGCTCTGGTCCATACCCCATGTGATAGACCTTTCCTGTTGGCCTTTGAAGCTACCTTGGACTGGAAATCTCTTTCCCTCTATCATTCTATGACTCCTGCTGCTCTAGAATTTACTAAGTCATTTTTTACAGGTATTTCATGGGATGTGGGAGAAGAGCTAGAGTATGTTAGTCTTTCTACTTCTCCATCTTGCCTGCTCTCAGATCTTTCTGATTTTTCTTCATAAAGGCTAATGTATGTTTATTTGAATAACACCCAGAAACACCTCAATCTGTATAATCTTAAAGAGTTGCCTAAGGCTCAAAAGGTTACTTGTCTTGTGTGGTGACATAGGGAGTGTAAGAAATGGAATATGATGTTATACACTATGCCATGCTGCCTGATCTGATTCAATTAAATTCAAGAAGCATTTACTCCATGACTAATGTGCAATAGGCTCTGTGTACAGCATAGGGAATGCAATGACAAAAAAAAAAGGAATAAATAGCATCCCTGAAAGAGCTTCATTTCTGTTTTGAAGGAAATGTCATGTAAATAGATAAGCAAATGCAAATTAATTTCAGGAAGAAAGAGAACATTAACAACTCAGGAGATTGGAAAGAGTTTTATGTAAGAGATTACACTTAAGATGAGCCTTGAAAAAAGCCAGGGTTCCAAGAGGTGATAAGGGAGAGCATTGCAGGCATGAGGGGAGGGGGTTGAGTAGTGCTTGAAGCATGTGAGCAATAGATACAGCCTAATATTGGGTCCAAAAATTAGGAAGTAGAACAGTTTGTCTGAAACATTTAGCACATGAGGAGAGGGAAAGTGAAATTAGTCTAGAAAGATAGGTAAATTCAGATTGTGAAGGGTTTAGAAGCCAAACAGGAATTTCAATTTTAATCATAAAACTGATAGGGATCCCCTAACAATTCTTGAGCAGTGGAATGACATTGTGAGCTCAGTGCTTTTGGCAGATCAATTGTGTGGTTAGTGAGAGGATGACTTCAAGAGCAGCTGCAGTCAAGGACATCAGCTACAAGGTTATTACAGTGGTACAAATGGGCAATGATAAGGACTCAAACTAGGGTGATGTTCATATGAGTGGAAGGAAGGGACTACTATTAGATATTTGGAGTTTTTCAGAAGGTATGTGTCAATATGTGTGTGCTTGCATGTCTGTGTGCGTGTGTGTGTATGCATGTTTACAAGGATCCTATAAAGACATGCGCTCACATGCACGTGCACGCACATACACACACACACACACACACACACACACACACACACACACACACTAAACATTTACTCATTGCTACCAAGTGTCAATGGAGGCAGCTAGGTGACTCAGGGGTTAAGGTACTGGGCCTGGATTCAGGAAGACCTGAGATCAAATCCAGTTTCAGATACTTAACAGTTGTGTGATCCTGGGCAAATCATTTAACTTCTATTTGCTTTAATCTACTACAGAAGGAAATGGCAAACCACTATACTATCCTTATCAAGAAAACCCCATAGACAACATTGGTTTGCTATGTTCCCTGGGGTCATAAGAGTAAGATACAACTAAACAATTGAACAACAAAGTATCAGGTACTGTGCTAAGTACTGAGGATTCAAAAAGAGGCAGAAAATAGTCCTTGTCTTCAAGGAGTTCACAATATAATGGGGGAGACAATAAGCAAACAATATACAAAAAAAAGCTGTATGTAAGATACATAGGAAATAATTAAGGAAGGTACTGGAAGGTACTAGAATTAATATCAGTTGGAAAAGGCTTCTTAGAAATGGGATTTTAGGTAGGACTTATCTGGGCTTCCTTGACTTCCTTTAAATCCCAATTGAAATCTCTCTCTCCTTCACTCATTTTATCAGAAAGTCTTTCCCCTCTCTTCCTAATAGAATGCAAACTTAATAAATGTTTATGGATTAATGGACTTACTTAAAGGAAGCCAATACACAGAGATGATGAGAGACTGCATGTAGGTCAGTCAGAGAAAACGGTCACAGTTGACAGGCAAAGTGTCTTGGTTGTGTAATAGCTAGGAGGCCAGTGAATGGAATGCTGGGCCTAGAGTCAGGAAGACCTGAGTTCAAATCTGGATTCAGACACTTCTTAGTTGTGTGACTATGGGCAAATCACTTAACCCTGTTTGCCTCAGTTTCCTCATCTGCAAACTAAGCTGGAGAAAGAAATGGCAAACCACTCCAATATCTTTACCAAGAAAACCCCAAAAGAAGTCATGAGAAGTCAGACACAGCTGAAATTGCTGAACAACATCAGTGTCACTGGATTAAGAAATACCTGTTAGACAGTAAGGTAAAAGATGACTGCAAAGGTGGGGTGTGGATCTCTCCCCTGAATTCCAGTATATTCCTTCTAGTAGACACAATGAATAGTGAATGACTGAATAAATAGAATCAACTGGTAAATGATCCCTCTTTAAAATTTTCTCAAAGTAACCAATGTATATTTTAATCCTTTGCATTCAGTAAATATATAGCCCAATTTTCTAGAGAAAAAACATATATTTTGGCATCTATTGGTGTGTGATTAAATACAGTCTGCTAAAATAAATCATAACCTTGGCCAAAAGATTTTGGATTCATTAAATTAATGAACAACCACTAAATTCTGAAGGAAAACTGAGGACTCTCAGGGAGTTAGGGTGGAGGAAAACATCTCAGCAAATGGAGGCAGAGAAAAGTAAGCATTAGCCTAATACAATTTCCCTGGTATTCTCCTTGATTTTATCACAATCCTGAAAGTATTAATTAATCTGTATTTTAATGCACTGCTATATTTCCTTTTCCATATACCATGAAATATGAATATAAATAGGTACTTCTTACAGCTTAAGAATTCCTTACTCTGAAGGAAACATATGGTAGATGAGGTCTTCATAAAGGGTGTAGGGTTTTCCATGCTATAGGATTTACATCTTGCTATGTTCAAAGGGGAGATCCAGTTATTTATGACACAGAGGGCAAGACATTTGCAACTTTTCTCTGTAGTTCAAACTCAGTTAATGAACTGACATCTCCATATGGGAAATATCTAGACAATTCACTACCACCTATTTTCCTAAATATTCTTTCCTCTCTAAGGTTTCATTGACTACCTTCTAATTATCTTCTAGCCTATCTAATCCCTCCTTCTCTGTCTCCATCTTCAAACTTTCCTTGCTTCTTATGCATGGCTCTATCCAAGAGTTCTGCCCTAATCATTTTTCTTTCTCTCTATACATTGCCTCATGGTAATCTCATCAATTTCCACAGATTTGGTTATGATCTCTCTACAGATGACTCTCATCCCAAATATTATCTCTCTCCTGAGCTCTAGTCCCATGTCACCATCTGCTTATTGAATACTTCCACCTAGATGGACCATGAGTATCTCAAATTCAACATGCTTAAAATGGAAACCACTATCATTATGCCCCCCCTCCCCAAAAACACAACTACTCCTCTTGCTTATTTCTCTCTTTATCCACCTAGATACCCAGGGTTTCCAGGCTTGAATTCTCATCTCTTTAGTCTTTTTTTCCTCCCAAATCTAATCACTTACTTCCACAAAATCTCTTAGATTGACCTCCTTTCCCTTCATCCACATAAATATTCTACTATTAAGGTTCTCTTTACCTTTCACCTATAAGCTCACTGAGATTAGAGCGTTGTTTCAATCTCTGTACATATATGTCCAGTGCCTGACATATAGTATTTAATAAATACATGTTAATTGATTGTTCAATGGATTGACTTTGGAGTGTCTCAAAAGAGCAAAAATAATTTAAAAGACAATAACCAAAATTTTAAGCTTTAATACTTTGTATTAAAGCACATCCTGTAGAGAACATTAAAATTTGTAAGACACTTTATATTCATTAGTTTATTCAAGCCTTGAATAACCATGTGAAAAGGTATTGCTACTATCCTCACTTTATAAATGAGGAAACAGTCTTAAAGCGGTTAAATGACCTACTTAGGGTCACACAGCTAGAAAATGTCTGAATTGGACATGAACCCAGGTCTTTCTGACTCCAGCACTTTGTCACAAGTACTTATAGCTTAAACTAAAACTCAGAAATTTACTTACCTATCCTCCATAAAGGAGAGTTAGGTTGACAGAGAGATGAGGTTCTAGTCAAGAAAGTTAGAGCTCAATTCAAACTTCTAGCCACATATCCACTTGTGGCCCCACTTAAATTTCTAAGTATATAGGTTGCACATGGATTGTTTTTATCCATCTATTTCTGCATAAGTAAGTCTTTACAGTGATGGATGTCTAAAAAGAAAAGAAAAAATATTAATAGACTGCTGAAAATTTTGATTAAAGTATCCCCAATTTCTTCCTATTCCATTAAGTACGTAATACTTGCCAGGTTCTGTGGATTTAGGTAATAGAAATACAAATACAAAAAATATAGTCCTTTCCCCCAAGGAACTTACATTCTATTGAACAGAACAACACATAGAAAGATAAAACTCACGGTGAAAGACTGGGCCTTTTGTAGGATGTGGTAGTTGTTGTAGGCCTTGAAAGAAGCTGGGAATTTGAAAAAATAGAGGTGAGAAGGGAATGTATTTCAAGTGTGAAAGACAGGCATGGAGATGGGAGATGGAGGGCCACATTAAGGGAGCAGGAAATAAGCCAGTTTTACTAGAATATGCCCATCCAAAATGCTACAGAAATGATGACATCTTTAAATTTTGGGTCTAAAGACTATCTAATCTAATTAAACAATAGTTATAATAAAGGAACATATCTTCATAGAGTTTCCTTTATGCATAAAGTTTATTGAATTTGTTGAAAGAAACCTTCCCTGATCCCCACAGCTAAAAGTAATTTCTCTTTCCTATGAGTTTTCTTAGGACAATACCGTACTCAATTTTCTTACAGCCTTTCTTAAAATGTGAAATTCAGAATGAAACACAATTCTTCAGACCTGTGCAATAGACAGTGTTACTATGATTCTTTTTGCACTGGATGTTAGGCTTCTACTAATAAAACCTAAGGTCAGATTAGCTTTTCTTGCAACTACATCACACTGTTGACTCATATTGAGCTTGCCATCATGTTAAACCCCAAAATCTTTCACTTTTTTATATGAACTGCTGCTCAAGTCATATTTCCTCAGTCTTCTGATGTTAGTATTTTGATATTTTGAGCTCACCTGCTTTCCATTTATTCCTGATGAATTTTATCATTTAAACTCCAGCCCATCATTCCAAAATGTCAAGATCTTTTTCTATTCCAATCCCATTAGCTGGACCCATCAGATTTGTGTCATCTACAAATTTGATAAACATGTCACTAACATCATCATCCAAGTCATTGATAGAAATGTTGAGCAGAACAGAGGCCGTAATGATATTCTGGAGCACACTATTAGAAAATTTTCCTTATTGACACTGATTTATTTATCACCACTATTTAGATACACTCCTCTAACCGCCTAGGAAATCTTCTAATTAGTCTATTATCTATATTGTTATTATTAGACACACTTTAGACACATCACTAAAAGAGTAACCCAATATGGCAAGTAAAGCCTGTGATTATTCCTTTTCAATACTGAGATTCACTCATTTTGTTCTGGTCTTGATGGAAGGATTTTCCATGGCAATGAAATCTCAATTCTTTTAAAGTATCAAAAGATATGTTTCTTATCTTTCAACTTCTGTTTAAGAAGGTAAGTCAGTTTATATGTAATACCAAGACACCTGATGAGTCATTAAAGTCTACACATGGATATGTGTATGAATATGTGTTTATAACTCATAGTATTACTCTACATGTCATTACCTTGCCTAAAGGATAAGCTGGATTTGAGGGAATTTATACTCCTAGATAGTTGAGGTTAAGGACACAACTCAATGGTTCCCATCTCTTTTCCTGACCCCAAAGCAAAGATTCAGAGCGAATATTCCACCAAAGCAAACAAAAAAACCTGTATAATATGTGAATAGATACTTCTAGAAAAAAAAAACTTTTAGTTAGGGCAAGTCTGCAAGGCCTCAATTAACTTTCCCCTCCCTACCTCCATCACCCCAGGGACAAAGATTCACCAGACTAGCCTAAACTTCCAGCACTCACATGGTTTTCTAAAAGGGCAAAGTTCCTCATAGATAAGTCACAGCCTGGCTGTTCAGAGGTATTCCTCTTCTATAAGTCCAACTTAAGAGATCAGTCACAGTGGTCTTAGTTGTTTAGGATGCTTAAAGTAGAGGGGAAAAGAAGAGATGGATGTGTCTTGTACGACCTTCAATGAGATGCAAGGGACTGCAAATCCTTGGATTTAATTAGGAGCTGCAGGAAGCAACTGAGGTCAGAATGATTCTGGTTAAAGAAATGATGTTGAGATTGATAAAGTGTTGAGGGATCTGTGGGTGGATGACGGGATAAATGTGGAGACTGAGCTTTTTCTATGTATTTGGAACAAAGTGTGAGAAAGATCTACATGAAGAAAATTCAGCCCCTATAGGACTGATGTCAATAGATCAACAAGCTGAGAAAGAAAGCTTAAAATAGATAGGACCATGGACAGTATATCTGATTTGTGGATTTCTGAGCTCCTCTCCTCTTTTCTCTTGGGGAAAAGATTGCCCAGGATATAGACAGGATGACCTAACCTAAAGCTTGGACCATATGATAGTATTATGGTAAGCAGCAACTGCCAGGTTTCCTCAGACTCTGTGAGACAAGCATCCCAGAAAGAATAGAGGAGAATTTTAAAAAAGTTCTTGAGGACACAAGTTGCCATTTGTGACACTGTGACATTATTATTCGGACCAGGAATTAATTTGGTACCTAAAACCTCAGGCAGATCACTAGAAGAGTAATCCAATATGGCAGGTAAAGTCTGTGATTATTCCTTTTCAATACTGAGTTTCACTGATTTTGTTTCTGGCCCTGATGGAAGAATTTTCCATGGCAATGAAATCTCAGTCCTTTTAAAGTATCAAAAGATTTGTTTCTTGTCTTTCAACTTCTATTTAAGAAGGCATGTCAGTTCATATGTAATATCAAGATATTTGATGAGTCCTTAAAGTAGAAAGATAAACATATAAATCCTTCCTGTCACCAGAATAGTTCCTTTAGTGTCTGGTGTCAAGATCAAGATTATTAGAATTCTCAAGGTTAATTACAATGATTTGGGACTACCACTGAAAATTTTCTTGGTCCTTGTCACACTAAATTTCCTATTTAATGTCTTACTCCAAAATCCTGTGTATTCCTGGGTTGTCACCTTTTGGTCCAACTGTCAAAGCAATTTTTTGTGCTATAATGTCTTGCATCATCCATATAGACCTTCTAGCTCATGCATGTGTGTATGTATGTGTATATGTGTGTATGTGTATATATATATATATATGTATATATGTATATTTTATGTGTGTGACAGTGTGTGTGTGTGTGTGTGTGTGTGTGTGTGTGTGTGTGCGTAGCAGTAAGCACTCCAACCTGCATAAGGCAGCCTGCTATCATAGGTTCTTAGATCTGCATTTGTAAGAGGAAAGCAACTTTCAAGGGGTTAGCAATCACTTTAACCAAGCACATACATCATTCACCTTGTTCAGGTGATTCAACACCCTGAACTTCAAAGGAAATACAGAGAGATCAATGATCAACAGACATAGCTCCCTCTGCTTGAATTCAACAGACAGGTCCAACTGTCTGACCATAGTTACCAAAGAGGGAAGCACAGACATCTGGGTTTTCAAAGCTAGGAGGTTCTTTAGCAGTTTCCCAGAATTCCCATCTGGACAAACAAATACTTCCAGTCAGTAAACCCCAAAGTAAAATCTCAACTCAGAGTATTTATACCTTTTTTAGAGGCAGAGAGCATCACAACCTTTGAGAACCAGTGCCTCATTAACCAAAGGCTTAAGCCTTCCCACAAATCTTCCCTAGTCAAACTCCCCTTAACAGGCAGGCCCATTAAGTGGTATAGAAGATCTTTAATCACATGAAAATAATTAACAATACAAATAATATACTGCTTCTAGTTAGAGAAACTTCTTTCTGTACTTTACTCCTGGTATAAAGACTCTTGATTGATAAAGGCAAGATTCAATCAAAAGCATTTGGTTATACTAAAACAAAAACAGCAAAAGATCCTATTTTCTTTTCCATCACAGTGTGTATGTCTGTGTGTGTGTGTGAGAGAGAGAGAGAGACAGAGAGACAGAGACAGAGAGAGACAGATCCCTTTGACTGTCTATAAAATACATGGACCTTTTCAAATAATAATGTTATTTTAAGTAATTAGAGGAAATGCCAGATTTGAATTTGAATTAGTGAAAATAAAAATATAGTTTTTCCTAACCAGCTCCCTGAAATCTGTCTGCAAATCACTTGGGAGTCTGTAGACCCCAGATTAAGGATGCTCCATCTAGTTTACTTGGGAGTAAGCACTTAGGATGATCCAGGTAGATTGTAATCACAGTTTTCCCTCCGTTGGACTGTTTAAAAGAAAAATGAATCTTTTCAGCATCTATGTGATGCCAGGAATTCTTTCCTTAAAAAAACCCAGGGTTGGTGAGAGGTTCTAGGCTAAAAAGGGGTAAATACTAAGAACATGAATCAAGTTCCTTGGAGATGCTGATCTGTAGTTTTTACAGCATATCCTACTCTTTGTGACACCATTTTTAGTTTTTTGGCAGACACTGGAGTAGTTTTCTATTTCCTTCTCCAGCTCATTTTAAAGATGAGGAAACTGAGGCAAACAAGGTTAAGTGACTTTATCTAGGACATACTGGTGACCTAGATAAAGCTGGTAAGAGTCTGAGGCCAGATTTGAATTCAGAAAGACAAGTCTTCCTAACTCCAGGTCTTGTACTCTCTCCACCATACTACATAGCTGCCCTTCCTTAGAGATAATTTGAAAAGGTAATTACAACAGCAATCTGAGAGGTAGGTCCAATCAAAAGGGATTCAAAGAGCAGGAAACTACGAAAAAAATTGAAATGTCAAATTGACCATCAAATTCAGGACACAAATTCTATTGTTTCCAGTGATGGTCAGTTTTTATGCCCCACTAATTTTACACACTAATACCTGAGTTATTTCATAAAGCAGTAGGACCCTTACAATTAGTCATTAGCCGTAGCTTGGTAAGTGCTCAGCTAGGTTCCTACTCACATATCTTAAGCCATCATTAGGTACAGTAATCAAATAAAGGGGAACCTTGATTCACAAATTTCTCACTCATCCACACTTCATGTTTTCAAAACCTATTCACTATGATGCTGGCACCACTACCCAGAGAACTCCTAGGGCTCTTTCCTCAGCAGTAAAAATTATCCTAAGACTATCATTGTGATATTCTGATAGAATGTGATGTTCTGATAGAAAATGAACAAGTAAGACTGGAAGTAAGCAACAATATTAAAAGTTTTTGTCTTGCTTAGTTTTGTATTTAAGTAAAACTTTTTAAAAAAATATCTCAACAAAATTATGATACTATTTGCATATTATATACAAAGCAATAGCATGTCCCTGTCATTAGAGAGGTGTGAAAATACTAATACTACACTCATCTAAGCCAATATGAAACATCTTTTTAAGATACTACTTGATAATGTAAGGAATGTATTTAAATTAAAAAAATGAGGTGGTGCAAATTCACATAATTTTGTCATCTTGACTAGAATAACTAAAATGCCTCCCTAAAATGAAACATTATTGAACCAACAGTGTTATTGGAATAATACATATAATTAAAGGAATCTCCTTTATTTTTTCCTTTTCCTGTTCTGGCACAATCTGTGATATGTACATGTCATCAAGGTAATGCACTTAAGCTTGTATCATATTGGTACAATGATACCCGGATGAAAAATTCTCAATTTAGTCAGTCAGTCAAGTATTTTGTTCTTGGTGATCTCAGACAAATGATCTGATTGTTTTCTGACTCAACTTAACACTGATATAACACGCACATAGGTATATATAATATTATATTTTCCTACACCTTGGATACCAAAGCCTTATCAATAGAATAAATAGTTAATAAGACTTTCATTTGTTTATTAATATAATGTGTTTTCAGTATTATATACTGTTTTTAACAATGATGAAATGCATTTATACTGTATTTTACAATATCCTAGTGTGCACTCATTTTAATTAGAAATATATGTCATTTCCATTTTGTTTGTGCTTTTGACTTATATGGCCATATTCACTACATTACTGATGGACTTCTGGGCACAAGGACAAAAATAAAAAGCAAAATTATAATAAATCAAATTAAATTTCATGGTCATAAAGGAGAAAAATAATAAAGAAATGTGCCAAATAGGGAATGTCAGACTAAAGAGTAATGGTAGTTTTGCAGCTTATGAGCTCCGACCTGTGTGACCTCAGTTGCATTGGACATTGGAACTTTAAATTAGATGCAATGCTACCTAAGCACTAAGAAAATCTGCCTTTCACTCCATGGGCCATATTTGTAATGTGAGTCATTAGAACAAATATCAGTACAATGAAAATCTTTGTATCCTGATGAAATTGCAGTCTTCCATCTGAAGCCCAGCTTTTTAAACCAATGATTGACTGTTGCAATAGTTAAGATGTTGTGTTATCCAACACAACAAATGAGTTTCTACAGTCATCCGGACTTGGTTGTAATGGGATGTGACCTGTATTATAAAGTGCACAAATCTGTCTCCCTGTTCAAAAATCTGTATGAAGTCAACTGGAGATCATCATGGATCAGGAAAGAAGAAAAATATAACAGTAAGAAAGGAAAATCAACAATTTTGATCAAATTAACAGATTTCTGGGTTTTTTCTTTTACTTCATTAGATTATCAGAATAGATTTAAGAAAGCAATGTAAAAAGGAAGTAAAAACATGTTTACCTAAATCATCGTGCTCTACTGAGACGTGTGATCTAAAGGAGTGCCAGACTTGGGGTCAGAAAGACCTAGCTTCAAATCCCGCTTCGTTTTCATTAGCTATAAGACGATGAGCATGTTACTTCAACTCTCGGAGCCTCAGCTCCTTCATCTATAAAATATGGAAAATCAAATCTATTGTACTACCTTCCAGCAATATTTTAAGGATCAAAGGGGATAATCTAATTACAATCCTTTTCTAACTTTTAATGCTTTGTTCAAATGCTAATTATAAGTACATATAATTGTGTACTCTGATAAAACTTTCCTTATCATCATTTGTTTAGTAGATTTAGTTTTTATTTTTCTCTTTAAATCTCCAGAAGATTCATAACTAATTTCAACTATAACTAGGTCACATTCCGTTGGAGGGTACAAGGTCCAAGTGCAAGTGCAGTCAGAGTAAGGATGTCATTGTACTGGAAGAAAAGATGCCCCGGTCCATAAGGGTTGAAAGTAGACTCCCAAAGAAGGTCATCTTCACACTGGGACATTTGAATGTAGGTACAAATGGGCTGATTATGGCAGGCACTGACAGAAGACTATGAAGCAAAGTTCAGGTATAGATGTCAGGGAAAAAGTATGTTTTCATAGATGTTAGCACCCAATGAGATCACAGATCAGATACAAAGTATAGCAGAATAAAAGAAAAGTTTCACAGCAGCAAGGGTCCAGCTGAAATTTATGTTCAATCAATCAACAAGCAGCATTGATTTGTATAAGCAAATGCAGTCAGTCACAGCTACACAGCACATGAAATCCCTTTGTCAATCTGCCCCCAAACCTCCATCCCCCACTTCATCTGCAATAGTGAGGCACACGAATTCTCCCACAATGCCACTCAGAAGTATAAAATGGATTGCAGAGTCATAAATAAAATCTATATTCACTCATATTTCACATGTAGTCCCATAGACTTCTCAGGAGTGTGGATGTGTAGAACAGAAAAATGTGTGGAAGAAACGTAAGTTTCAAATACAACACCATAGCAATGATCCCTAGGCAGCTGTCGTGCTTCCCACAAGGAAAAAGTTGCCATTACTCCAAACCACATGTGTAAATCATAACTCACAAGTATGGCTTAGATGCAGCAAAAGGAATACATACTTCAAATGAAGTCTCTACAAAAATGCTCTGGTTTTCCTTTGTATATTTATTTACTCTGCAGAATACCATTTGGATTACAGAAGTCATTACACAGTCCTGTCAGTGGGAGTCAGGCTAACATATGCTGCAGTGACTTGTTTGCTTGCAGCTAAATTAATAGAAAGAATTGCTACCAGGAAAATAACCTGCCTTCACTGAACCCACACTATCTATTCAATTAAAGTGCCCAAATATTTCCAATTATTCCTATGTTAGCCCATTCTCCTTTTCTGATTGTACATTTTACTAGGTGATTATGAGCTATAGCCAATATTGTGATATAATGCCTTCTGGTAGTAACTAAGAGAAAAGTAGCCTAGAGCCTAATTGGGTAGGCATCCAATAATGTTGGACACAATGGAATACTGTGGGAAGTGATAAGGACCAGGAAATATTTTCAAATGTCAGGACACAGGAACATGACTCTGAGTTCATCATCTGCAGTGATATGAGTAAAAAGAAGCTTGCTTTTAATTACAGTTTCTCCAAAGAAATCTGAACAGAGTCCTTTGGAAATGCTGAAAGATTTGGATGAGTGATTTAAAGAATATCACGAGCAAGCTTTTCTTACAATATTTTGAGCCTATTAGATCCAAGAAATATTGTACTGGAAATGTCATGATTGCCAAACCAAATTCTTCAGCTCAGAGGCTTAAGGAAGCAACTAAATTGGAGGACGTCTGGAAATCTAAATTATATTTTGAATATTTGAGATTCATATACATAAGACCAAATGGTGTTCTCATAAAAAGAAAAAAAGTAGCTCACAGTAAAGGAATAAATTTTAACATCCTTGGGTAATACAGACATGTTAGATATATTTGTTAGGTATTCTGACTTGCAATTTTTCTTCAACTGAAATTTAGCATAAATATTGGACCTAAAGCCCTTTTTTTTCCTCCTGGGGAATTTGTCTGAGGAATTTTTATCATCCAGGGAATCTTACTTACAAATAAAACAGTAAAAATGTAGCAAAGAGTGAAGAATTTATTGAAGATCTAGCACAATGAATGGTAAACTGCGAGGCAGGGGCAGGCTAAATGCTGACGTACATAAAGATTCATCTCTTGAACACATTCTCCCATATTGAGTGTACCTCAAACTTCCCAAATCAGTGTTCCATGTCCTTCTCTATTCTAGGCTGAGCCTATAAGAGAAACAGTAGATTTGATCAATTAATGTTCCACAAAGGTATTCGGGACCTCATGTATTTATCCTCCGTTCTTGTCTCCCTTTTTGACTGTGTGGTACTATGCACACTTCTGAACAAACATTTTCTTAAAGACTCATCACGGAATAAACTCTCACTTGCCGCAATGGGGTGATGAAAACACAACTGAGAATCAGAAGACCCATATTGGATTCCAGGTTCCACTAATAACCCACCGGTGTGATCCTCTGGTTAATTTATTCAACCTTACCGATCTTCTGTTTTCTCATTAGTAAAATAGAAATAATACCCACATTAATGAATAAGGCTGTTAGGAACATATATTAACGCCATGATATGGAAAAATTTCTAACTGAAAAAATATAGATAGATATGACACATTCTTGTCATTATTGATGGTCAATATCACCACCAAAGCCTATATTTATTTTTGTTGGTCAATCCATTTTTAAGAGAATATTGAATGTATGATCTCCTAGATTTAGCCAGTGTTTGGCAGGATGCCTCCTTTGTCTACTGACCTTATAGTGCTTGCTTATGCCTGGGGCAAGGTGGTTATTTAGTCCTCGACAGATGTCCCAATTTGTGAGAGGCACTTCCTGGTAAATGGCCAACTCGACAACTCTACATCACTGGAATAGAGTTACTCTGGAAGCTATGAAGGAACACTTAGTATTTGCAGCAGCCTAAAGTCTCTCTTCTTCTTCCTCCTTTCCTTCCTCCCTCCCTCTCTGTCCCTCTTCCTTCCTTGGTCTCTCTCTCCTTTCCTCTCTCCTCTCCTTCCCTTCTCTCCCTGCATATCTTTTCATATCATTTAATAAAGCTTTGACTGAAACAAGAAGAAAAAATGGCATAGTGATTTCAGAATCAACCATTAATTCAAAGGGATGAATTTTCCAGTACTACCACAGTATACAAGCATCTGCCTCTCCTAGTGATGCTTAGTCCCAGGTCCCACAGTCTTATGACTCTATGGTTTTCTTTCAGATCCAAACACCTTTGATTTAAAAGGCCCTTGACACCAGGGAAACAAGCAGGGCAAAATAAAAATCCCTGCTGGTGTCCCACTTTTCCATTTGGAAATTACTGTGAGGAAAATTAATCATCAGTTTTCTTATTGTTAAAGCACTGATTCCTAAGACCCTTTTCTGCCCTGGATCAAAGATCTTAGGGTCTTAGGAGACTATAACTGCTAATTCCTTTGTTCCACTTAACAAATTGTGGGTGTTATGTACATCCAGTGGGGATGCCTACCTCATTATTAAAATGCAAATTTTATTGGGGCCAGATGATATTTTTATAATTTTTGATTCCATTGAAAAAATAGAATTGGATTTTGAATACTATCCATTAAACCAGTATTAAATTCTTATGGTGCCATGACTACATAGCTATTCCCAAGGGACCCTACATACTTTGGAACACCTAGTATGTGCCCCTGGTTGAATATAAGGTAATAAGGGGGAATGTTGGTCAGAATACAGAGTGTGAGAACAGAAATACTTCATTCTGCTTCATCCTATTGCATTGCAATTATGTAGTTTGGAATTGTATTTCTTCCCCAAATGTCATAGAGACATTCTATTAAAGGATTTTATTATAAGAATTTCATCGACTCCCCCCCAAAAATATGTTGAAATGAACCAATTATGTAATGCCAGGCTTCTGAAGAACCTTTACTTCATATTAAAATATAATCAGAATCTTTAATATTCTCTACATTTTTTGAGTTTGCTTTTCTTTCTCATCCCAAGACTATTTTATTCCACACCTAATAAATATATTTGATCCGAATGATTTAAGCTAAGAAACATGAGTATTTTCACTTTTATGTCCCTGGCCACCCTCACAAAAAAAAATATGTTCAAAAAAGAGGTCATGCAAATATACATTTTCCTAGGTAGGCAGGCATAGGATACAAACGGCAGAGTGATTTATAGAAAGTGATCAAACAAAAATGAACATCAACCATACACACACCATGTTAAATGAAATACAGTAAATTTAAATGAAATTACTTTCCTTTAACAGTTTAAGCCAATATCTGTTAATTATGAAGAAGGCACCATAGTGAGGCCTGTTTCAGCTCATAGTCACATTAAGCAGATGTACTGCATTTATTTATTTTCTTTATGAAAAAAAGAATATTTAAAGCCTCATAGACTGCCCCAGCTCTACATGCTGGTAAACATATGAACAGCTTTTATGTACCCAGCTGCCCCTTTCTACATGGACTTCTTCATCAGAGACTTCTCTATTATCCAATTTCTATAGCCCTTCCACCATAACAAGAGAAATTAATGCTGTGAGCATTTTCCCGTGGGCTCCTGCCTACTGAAAATCCCTTCTCTGGGTGTGATAGATTTCAAATGGAAGTTGTCATTGATTTTCCCACTGTCTATTCTCCACATAGAGTATCTGGAGCAGGTACACTCACCTACTTTGTGACAATTAAATATGAGATATTTTAAATCTGTGAAAGGCACAATACGAGGCTGCTCCTCTCCTCCTGACAGGAATTAGGAAAAGACAACCACAGAGGGACTTGATTGAGCTTGGGATGGGGCAATGCACAAGCTTTGTCTCCCTTGCAACTTCGTACTGGCCTCTTAATGTGCTGGTGCATTTTCCTGATCACTTAATAGTATAAAAAAGTCCCACCTATGAGAGGGTCCCCTCTACCTTGGTGTATCTCTGAAGACCATTCAAGTCAACACACCTTCATCTGTTGAACTAATATGTGGGTCAAATTTAGAGTAGCTAAGTGCAATATATCCCCATGGCATATCTTTGCTGGGTTATTAAGGTTAAGTAAACCTTATTTTGTTAACATTCGACTATTTATATCATACCTGAATAAACAAGGGGTTGGCATCAGGTCCACAAGTAACATGAAGCTCACGAGTGTGACCTCATGGTACACCTGAAGACAGAAATCATTTGAACACAATTGCTGGCACAAAGTGCTTAATAAATAGCTATTGCCTTGATTTCAGGGGAATGATCTGCACTTGTCGAAATACTTAGGGATTACTTATGAATCAATATTAAAGCAAAGGAAATTTCAAGATGAAGGTGGAATATGCTACACTATCTTCTCCTATAACATTTTCACAATTTCTTTTAGAATTAGCTCCAAAGTACAGGCATTCTTGAAGCTAGAAAAGATGCATAAGGTCTTGGATATCAAAGCAATATTAAAAGCCCCTATCCTTTATTTTGCAGGTGGAGAAATGGAAGCCCAGATTCTTCACAAATCTACAATCCCTTTTATGCTTGATACGCCAAGATTCCATGAATTCACAGGTATAGGAAACTCTCTTTATCGTATAACAAATAGACCATAATGTAATGTAGATATAGACTATGTCTTAAAGAGCTGCCTTAGGATCCAAGAACACAAGCAAGTTGCCAATCATTACACAGAAGATATCAGAGACCACATTGGAATTCATCTTAATTACTCAAAGTCCAACACTATCCACTTATACGAGAATTTGAAGATCTTCCCTGCCTCTTAATAGGCCCATGTGACCTGCTTTGAGTTGTGGCCTAGTCCACAGCTTGAGTCACATGAAACCCATTGTGGGAGGAGCTTGATAAATGGGTGGAGCAGTAAGGATACAGCAGAAAGAGAGAAGTGGAGCTGAGAGAGCAGCAGCAAGCAGCTAGCCTGGGTGAGAGAGGGACATTTTGCCTAAGGGAGCTTGTTTGTGGGAAGGCCTGAAAGGGAAGGCTTGGGGATGGTGGTTCTCCCTCTATTATGAACATGGTTTCTTGTTTCCATGGTGGAATTGACTTTCTGGCATCCAAATAAATATCTTGTTTCATCTTTGAGGAAGAGTGTTTTATATTTTGTGAATTTACTCTGGAAATATACCTGCATGTCCATTGCGACGGCTGTGAGTATTGTGTTGGCACTACACAACTTTACCAGGATGTCTTTCTAGACAACTTTTTATTTGCTTGTTTTAGGAATTGTGAATTCATCCATGTATGGAATCTCCCAGGGTAATAATTACTTCACCTACCATAGATTAACAATTCATCTATAACGTGTAGTTTCATGAAACACTGAGAGTTTGAATTATTGGCCAAAGTCATCTAGATAGTGTCAGAGTCAGGATTTGAACTCAATCCTTCTTTGTTCCAAGTCCAGCCCTCTATCCACTATGCCATACTGCACTTCTATCTCTTATCCTTCCATCAATGTTCTTGTATCCACGTTTCTATGTAATGTATGAATCAGTATGCTAAAATACTCTCAAATCTTCCACAAAATTTCAGTGGAGAATATCTATGCATTTGCATAATGTGACAGTTGGGATGAATTGGACCAGATAGTGCTACCTACTTCAACATGGTAACAAATAAGATGAAACTGTTGAAAAAAATTCATTTTCAATCTCCTAAACTAGGATTTAGCAGAATTCAGGTACAAGGCTTTGGGCTCACTAACATTCATGCTATTTGTTATCTGTCACTTCATTGCTCTAAGTATTTACTTTGAATTTGCTTTGCTGAAATGTTTGGTTCTCTTCTTGTTCACATTCTACTTTTTCTTGGTCTTCTACTATTTCTATTTGGTTTTTTCATCTATTTTGAAAGAGTATGTTTTCTGAATATTGTATTTCTAGCTTAAAATGCATAATTGATTCTTATTTTGTACAAGGCTCCACATACACATTTACCATTTTCCCATAGACTAGAAAATTTTCACTCTGAGAGATAACTATAATTACGGTACTACCCACACTCTTCCAATTTGATTTCAGAGTGATGACATTATACTCAATAGCAGCACATTTTCTTGGGAAACAATGGCTGTCTAATGTATGATGGTGCATTTCTTTTACATGAAGATGGCAGCAGGGACCCAACAATGGAGCACATGGTCTGCCTCATTTTCTTAGTATGGAGAATTAGTTTTCAGTGAGTCATCTCCGTTTTCTTACATGATTCTTCTTGTTTTCAATGATGAATTGTGTGAGACAATGCCAGTGGGGAATAGAAAAACCAGTATGTGCCTAGCTGTCTTTTGCTCATGCAAATATTAAACCCATGGAATAACTAAATAATGTCTTCCTCAAAATGATTCCTTCCAATTTTGAATTTTGATCAAATGATTAAATGAGAAGAGCAAAGAACTGAGAACCAGGGAGAATGAGTTCTATACCTAGCTCTAAGTCATATTGGCTCTGTGGTGCTGAGAAAGTCAAGAAACCCTCCTGGCTCTGTTTCTTCATTTGTAAAATGAAGAGTTTGGACAAGATGACATCATTAATTATACACAGTGGACTCTATACTACATTATTTATTTATCTATTTACTTATTTGGGGTTTTTTGTTCATTTATCATATCTCTGTTTACCTAGCTACCTATGTGTCTCAGGATTTATCTTAAAGAAACTTTATGACTTTCCTGTTTCAGCTATCCAATAGTATTTCACAAAGCTAGGTAGTTCAGTGGACAGAGTACCAGTCCAGGAGTCAGGAAGACCTGAGTTAAAATCTCACCTCAGACACTTGAGACTCATTAGCTGTGTGACCTTGGGAAAGTTACTTAACTCCAATTGCCTCATCCTGGGTCATCTCCAGTCATCCTAATGAATATCTGTTCACTGAATTCAGATGGCTCTGGAGGAAAAAAGACTGGTGACCTACACAGCCCTCCCTCACTGAAAACAAAGGCAAGTACAAGTCATGTCATTATTTCTTTGATGGCATGGTCTTCTTTGGCCACAAAGGATGAACACACACCCAATATTCCATGAGAAGGATCTAAAGATAGGCAGACAGAGATGGATTGTGATTAGCCTCACTGAAGGAAGTAATCATACTGGTGGCATTTACAGATTCATTCAAGAATCAAAATGTCAATTATATACAGAGCTTCTGTGGAGAGATCCTAATTAAAGGGTAACCAGAGTCCTTGCATTTGAAAAACTTATAGTGTAGACAGGGTGATACATTACACTATTATACAACAAAAAAACTCCCCAAAATCATAAAATAACATATTAAAACAAAAATTAAAATAATAGAAGTCATGTAAATATGTGGTTGTTACCCACAGATCATCATAAAGGAACTTTGGTGACTCCTATTGCCATCTGTTCTCCATGCAGTTACCACTCTCATATACATGGTGGTAAAGTGCAGTAAATAACAAGCAGACACTTGTTTTTTGGTGAATTGGTCTTGTCATTTAATTCTAAGACTGGAGTGTAATTGTTTCTGACAAAATTGGGTACCAAGTCAGTTATGACATTTTTGATTGTTGTAGGTGTCAAACATCCCATCCATTCCCTACCCCCAAGACACCATACCTTGTGTACACATTCAGTTTGCTAGAGAACTTGATGCTAGATTATGACTCAAAATAATGTTTTGCTTCTTACCAAGTGTGGGGCCTACCATATTTCTTTTTCTGAGTTCTTTGTCAAGTGGTGAAGATTTGTTTTCATGCTTCCCTGGTAGCAAAATTCAGCAACAGTTTTCACATTATAATTATGATAGAAAAATTTTGATTCTATATTCAGAGAAAGCTTAGGCAGAACTATGAAGTCTGTCTTTAGTGTCTTTCTACCCCATTCCAGTGGTTTTCTGCCCTTGAGAAGAGTTTACTACAAGGGAAGCCAGTGCCTTCGTGCTAACTCTTGGTTTCTAGAGTTCTGCCTTTTTCCTCAGTCTCTCCCCTGGAACTCTCTTTTTTGTCTGCATTTCCTTCTCTTCTGCTCTAAGTTGTCTGTGATCTTGGATGGATCACTAAACTAATTCATACAAAGATGTTAATGATTGCAACCTGTGCTATTGCCCATGGGATTTAGGCTTTTAATAGGGCATTCATTTGTGTTAATGCAAATGAAAAATATCAAATGATGAGATTCAAGAGGAGGCCAGGTAAACTGTTGCAAAATATCTTACCACAAATATTCTTTTCACCTATAGGTTAGACTACATGGCCACTGATGTTCCACCCAATTTTCTGATTCCGAGAAATTTTAGGCATCAGGGCAGATCTATAGAACAGTGACATCTTGCACCTTTAAATAATTCCTTATTAGACAATCACATTTAGTTTATTTGGAATTCACACCCCATGTCAACTTCAGCTAAGATCATTTTTAAGTCTACAGCTTTAGCACAATTCCTTCTACAGACAACTCAAAATACTCCACTGATTCACTTTTCTACCTATATCATATCTTGAAGGGCATATTGGAAAAATGCATAGAATACTGCATTTACTGCTTGGAAGACCTGGGTTCAAATTGTTCCCCTGTCAGTTACTAACTATGTGATCCTGGACAAATCATTTGTACTTTCTACCTCAGTTTCCTTATCTGTACAATAATGGGATTGAACACAATGGTCTCTAAAGTCCCATCTAGCTCTAAATCTACAATCCTATGAAATGCAAGCTACTACAATTTTGCTTACAAGATATATAGTATTACAGTTTTGTCTATAGCATCAGTCTCACTTTTTACACTCAATTTCAGTGCTCTGATCTAGAAAAGGAAAAAGAAAAAAAACTATCCCTGATTCTCCATAAGCTTCTCTTCATCCAAAATTATGTGTTCTTTCATATAACAGAACGTATATAAAGAAATTTCAAAACCTTAAAGTGATGTATAAATATTAGCTCTTATCAATAGTAGAACCCCATATTCCTGTGTTCAAAAGCTGCCCTTCACCTATCAGAGACTTAGCACACTGAGTTCATTCAAGTCATACCTTCTATGAAACTTTTTTCTGTACAAATATCACACAATTTTTGATTTGTAAGTGATCAAAGAGGTATTCTAAACCCCATTGTCACCCAAACAATTCCCTCTCTACAACAAAGATTAGTCATCTAACCTTTGGAGAATTCCATTGGGGAAGAAACTTCTTCCTTCTAAGGTTGCCTTTTCCATTTTTGGAAAGCTCTAATTACCATGAAGACTTCCCATTTATCACATCTAAAGTTGCCTGGCAACATTTACCCACTGCTCCTAATTCTGCCCTCTACCATCAAGCCTTACTTGACAGTTCTTCAAAGATTGTAAAGTAGCAAAGAGGCAGACCATAAATCTTCCTTTTTCCGGGCTAACTATCCCCACTTACTTTCCTACTTTACCCCATTCTACTTTCACATGATCCCCAGACCCTTCATCCTCTTGATCACATTTTTCTGGATGAGTTCCAGCTTATCAATGTCCTTCTTAAAGTATGAAATCCATAGCACAGAACAAGACTCCTCAGGTGGTCAGAAAATACTCAGTCAGGACCACCAGCTCCCTTAGTTCTGGATACTTAGCCTCTCATAATGCATACTAATATCACATTAGCATTTTTGGCTAAAGGACAAGACTCAACTGATATTGAGCGTGCAGCTTCTTAGATCTTGTCCAAGTGAACTATTGTCTAGCCATGTCTCCTCTATCCTGAATTTGCTACAAATAGAGCTGTGAAAGGCAACCTCTTCAAATAATAACTACCATCACGTTATTCCTTTGCAATTAAACAACCAAATGCTAATAATAAGCCAGAATTATCACCATGGATTTGCATTCATCCTCCTGCTATCTTTTGATAGCGGGTATCTATCTCATTAGCATCAAGTATCTATTAAACATTGTTTAAGGAGGTAGTGGATTTCCTGTCACTGAAAGTCATCCAGCAAAAGTTGTATGAACACTTGTTGGTAAATTGTATAAGGGGAAGTAATTCATATTTACATTGTACCTATAGTGTGCCAGGCATTGTACTATGTCTTTTACAAATATCTAATTGATACTTCATTAACTTTATGAAGAAAATATTGTTATCATTACCTCTACTTTATAGTTGAGGAAACTGAGGAAGACAGCAGTTAAGTGATTTGTCTAGTGTCTGGAGGATAGATCTGAACTCGTCTTTCTGAATAAAGATGAGATCTCTATTCATCGGGTCACCACATAGAAATTTTTTTCAGCTATGTGTTGGACTTGACGACTTCTGATGTCCCAACTTTGAGATTCTATAATTTCACAATTCTTACATCAATGAAAAGTCAAGCAAATGGAGACAGGAGGAAAGGTAGAAGGCTAATATGCTTAAGAGGAGTGGGTAGGCTTGAAGGCTGCCCCCAAAATAGTTCTCAATCTCACCTCTTTCTCTTTAGTCATACTTTCTCAACAACAGCTCAGTATCTCATCACGTTAGCCTGGAATAGCCAAAAAATGATATGTGGAAAAGATCATATATGAGAGGTGTTATGAATGAAAAGTAAGGCAGCTTGTTGATTGAGTGGGCATGGAGTTCTTTTGATATCTCTAGTTTTCTGGAAGAAGTCTCTTGTATTTTGTTCATTTACAACAATCTTCTTATTTATACTTGCCTTCTCTGGAATTCTACATTCACTTGGGTATATCTTTCCCTTTCTCCTTTCCCTTTTGTTTTCTTCCTTTCTTCAGCTACTTGTATAGCATCATAAGAAAGTTATTTGTCCTTCTTGCTTTTCTTTTTCTTTGGAGTCTTTACAAGAAAGATCTTAACATCACCAATAATTACGATGGTGTGGTTACTGATCTAAAGACATCCTGAAGAATAAAGTCAAGTGGACCTTAGGAAGCAGTGCTAACAATAAGGATGGTAGAAGTGATGGAATTCCAGTTGAGATATTTAAAACCCTAATAATGCTGTTTTTAAGTGCTGTGCTCAAGATGCCAGCAAATTTGGAGAACTCAACAGTGACCACTGGATATGAAACGATAAGTTTACGTCCCAATTCTAAAGAAGGGCAATGACAAGAAATGTTAACATTGCCAAACAACTATGTTCATTGAGCATGCCAGCAAAGTTATTCTTAAGATTCTGCAA
>CM053769.1:638705490-638734175 GCA_028658325.1 Potorous gilbertii
AGTGATGAAGCATATTGTTAGTAGAATATGTCATTAGTGATCCTTCCCCTTTCCATTTTCCTTGAACTATATGTACTTGTACATTTTTGTTCCTATGGTATCTCCCCAGGATAATGAAAATTTAAAAGGACAGAAACTACTTCATATTTTTGTTTCATGCCTCCAGATACTCAACATAGTGCTTGCACACAACAGTGGTGCTTAATATGAGCTTACTGAATCAAATTACTTTGTAAGAAAATATGATCTCCAATACAATCAGTAGGACTGTAAGCTGGAAAAAAGATTTTGAAGAGCAATGCGGTACTGTGTACAAGTGGCACAAAATTGAACATGCTTTAAACTCACCAACTTTCTCCAAAAAAAACAGCATAAGAGGGTTTTATTGTAAATTATTTTCATATATAAAATATCTCCAGCTTCTCTCTTAGAAATAGAAAAAAAGAGAAAGAACCTATATATCCAATAATTTTAAATGGTTAAATTGCTTTTGATATATACCTGTAACAAATGAGATATCATCATTTATGAGCCTTGAAGATTTATGTAAATATTAGATATTGCATTATTGTCATTATCATTAAAAGTATACATAGAAAACACAAAAGGAAGTATGAAAGGACCTATAAGAAGTGAGGAAAAATGTAGAGAGGAGGGGAGAGGGAGTAGGAGGACAGGGGAGGAAAGGGAAAAAGGGAGGGAAGAGTAAAAGGGGAAAGGTGAAGGAGAGACAAAAGCAAACTAGGAGAGGACCCAGAAAAGAAAGTAAACATCACTTTTGTTGTTTGTTAATTATTTGTTTTGCCTCGTTAGGTCTTGTCCCTTTTTTGTATGTTTATTAGGTTACTTGTTTGTGTTGATGGCTATTAAGTTTATAACTTGATCTTTAAGGGGAGGATATTGGAGAAAATTCTAATAGAGTTGTAATTGGGGTTAGAAACAGTAAATTTCCCATTGACAATCTTAACTGAATAAGAATAAATGTGTATTTATTTCGTAAATCTGAACTTTGGCTTACTGTATGAAGTAGAAAAAATATTCCTTATCTCAGCCTTGTAAGCCCTTCAAATTCTTGAAAGTTATCATGGAATATTTTTTATCAACATATATTTCTGTTTCTGCTTTAGAATTATGTTATTATTGGGTTTCAGGAAATAAAAATATTGCTTTCAAGTTGGGTAGCACTTTCCTGTTTGAGTAGCACTTTCACATACCAATGTATAGAGGATCTCGTTTGATCCACAGAGTAATACTAAGAACTTGGCAAAGAAATTATCAACTGCTTTTTACTCAGAGGAGATTGACTTATTTGAGTAGTTAAATTACAGGTCCAAGATCACATGTTTTATTGACTTATCTATAATATGTATACATATGTTGTATACTCTTAGTAGATATGACCTTGATGGTAATATCTGTTGTTGTTAGTATCTTTGTAACCTCTATGTTCAGGATAGTAGTGTTACATGGTAGGAGTTTAATAATGTTTTTGAATTGAATTGAATAAGGGGTAGAACCCACATCTTCTACCTTCTAAGCCAATATTCTGTCTTCTTTAAATGGCAGATAAATTTTTCTTAATCCCCACTGTCCAACCAGAGCTGAGTAGATATATTCTCCAGGAAGTGATCTTATGTAAATCAGTGATAACTTAGCCATATTAGCACCAGGAACAATTTTGACAGCCTAGACAGACCATTACACTCACCAGCCACAAGTTAGATAGAAAAGGTAAACTTTTTTTTCAAATAAGACTAGAATTGACGTCACCAAAAAGGAGCAAAATAAAAATTCCTTACCTTCTTTTTTCATATTGGCTATAGCATTTTGATGGGTAACCCTTATTATGGTTGTGTGTTTATCCACAATTTTTATAAGGGAAATTAGGTTAGGATAGATCACTGTTATTGAAAACGAGATACAAAGAAATACATTGACCTCTTTAAAGTTACATAATTGGAAGAAACATGACAAAAAGATGATCCTGCCCAGTTATCTCAGAAATCTAAGATACTCCCTGTACAAACAAGTTTTAAATTCAAACTAGCATTAGTGTCAGAAACTAAGAAAATGTTGAAGGTAAAAAGTAAAAAACTATAGTTACAAAATTAGCTACACTGGGGCAGTCATTGCGATGCCCTACAACCCAGGAGTGTCTCGGCATTCATATCAGAGACTGAAAGTCTTTGAAAGATTTCCTCGTAACTATCTTACCAATGATCTGATCTCAAGACTATAAAAATAATGAAGCTATAATGTACTTAATCTTCCTTAAACTATATATACATGTGAGAAAAACAATTATAATTATCTTTCTCATGACACAGGTGGAGGAAATTGCCCCAAGTAGAACACATATGTCCTTTGAAATATAAACAAATGAAAAAATACATGAATCTTACTTAACATTCTAACTGGAGGTAGGGATTGATGCTCTGGATAAGCATTTTGCTTATTATTTTACTGACATTATTGTCATCTCTCTTATGATTTTCCATCTCTAATTATGACCTTTCAATATTTGTCTGATACTTAAGCTTAGCCTCTTAATCTCATTATATAAAAATAAGGAAAACTATGGCATAAACCCACCCTCCCTTAGATCATATTTAAAATGATATTAGAAAGTTAATGATTCACAGCTTTACTGTTTTGGGTTGGGCTGAAGGGAGTACTTAGAGGAAGATTTTTTTTCTCTTCAAAAAAATAAAAATAATACTTTCAAAAAGTGTCACTCATACCAGAGTATAAATGCAAATTGACTTCAATTCTGATGACTTTTAACCCAACCAATAAGTGACCCAAATAAATTGGAAATTTCCTTGAAAGTCCATGAGGATTTAAAGGAGTAGAAGTATTGAATGTATATAAATAGGACAAGACTGTTCCTACATCACATTTTCCTAAATTAGAAATTGACATGATAAACACAAAAAGTAGCCTTTGGCACTAGTTGATATTCAAGGTATGTGGTGAATGATGTAAAGAGAGATGATTCAATGCCAAAAAAAAGTGCTAGATCTATTGAAGACAGCCACAAAGGAAAATTAGAACTAAAAACTACTAATTCTTTTTACAATCACTCATATGGTTTTAATCTACAGTAAAATCTTCACTCAAACTGAGGTATCAAGACTTAATTGAGTGGAAAATGGCTAAAGCACAAATTAAAATATTACCCATAAAAATGTATATGTATGTGCATATATATGCATATTTATGTACATTTTTAATATGTGTGCATATGTATTCTATAATAATATTGGCAAACATTTTGGTCTGAGTAAAAATGGACTGTCATCAGGGAGTGGAGCCAAGATGGCAGAGTGAGAGCAATGCTCTTAGACAAACTCCTTCAGATACCTCTAAAAAGAGAATTTGACCAAATTTTGGAAGTGCAGAGTCCAATAGGAGACAGACTGTGGCAGATTCAAAGCCCAGGACAGACTGGAAGGTACACAGGAAGGATCTGTTCCACGAGATGAACCCACAGTGCACAGCGCAGCACATCCAATGCAGAGGAGCAGGAGGACCCGGGTAACCTGAGAAAGCAGAAGGTAGAACCTGCAGAACTGCAACACAGGGTGAGAGACCAGCAGAGTCTAGCCAGTGACAGCCACTGAGCACCAGATATCAGCACAGCAGCTCCTGAGACTTTCAGCCCAAGGATTAAACATCTATAAGTCACCTACTTGAACTTCCTGGAGCCAGGATGGTGGAGTGATCAGCAAATGCTCTCTCCACCCTCTTGATGATCTTGAAAGAACCATAAAATATTTCACCAGAAAAATCCTGGATCAGTGGAAACAGCAGAGGGGGCAAATAGTCTCATAACTCCTGAGGCTAGGAAGGGGGAATTCCTCCTACTGTGGCAGAGGAAAATGGGAAGGAAAGGGGCCCCAGGATGGAGGAAACTTTCACTAGGACCCAGGTAAGCCTCAGCATCAGGAGAGGAGCCCCAGGAGGGGTGGAAACTCTCACTAATATCGAGGCATGTCTCAGCACTCCAGGAGAAACAGGAAGACAAAAGGGCAGCTAGGATCACCATCCCCTGAGCTTGCCTTTGTCTCAGTTCAGCTGAGGAGATCTCCTGTGACCAGACCACCCCTCCCCCAAACTTAACAAGCGAACTCCAGGGCTGATCAGGGAAACACAAAACAAAAACCTGCTCTTGGATTTTTCACAGAAGTCAGCTTAACACGAAGTTGTGCAGCTTCTAACTGAAAGAACCAGAAGCCACAACACATAATCATCACCATGAACAAGAAAAAGCAAAAGAAAGGTGAAAAAAAACCATAGAATCTTTCTAGGGGTACAGAAGACCAAAACACAAATACCAAAGAGGTCAGTGGTGAGACCATACTTCCATCTAAAACTTCAGAAGAGTCTATGAACTGCTCGTATGCACAAACTGCTCTCCTGGAACAGTTGAAGAAGGAAATAGAAGAAAAACTGGGCTATGATTTTAAAAGTATATAAAAAAAGAATTCACTGATGAGAACATCTCTTTGAAAAGGAAAATTGAACAAATGGAAAAGGAAGTACAAAAATTAACTGGAGAAAATAACTCCCTAAAAGGAACAGTTGGTCAAATGGAAAAGGAAACACAAAACCGAACTGGGAAAATTGGACAAATGGAAAAGGAAGTACAAAAAACTGGAGAAAATAACTCCTTAGAAGGAAAAATTGGACAGATGCAAAAAGAGATGCAGAAGTTAATGGAAGAAAACAATTTGATAAAGATTAGAATTGGGCAAGTAGAAACTAATGACTCTATGAGACTGTAAGAATCAGTCAAATGAAATCTAAAGAATGAAAAGATAGAAGAAAATGTAAAATATCTAATTGGAAAAACCACTGACCTGGAAAATAGACCCAGGAGAGAAAATTTAAGAATTATTGGCCTTCCAGAAAGCCACCATGAAAAATACAGTCTGGACAACATCTTCCAGGAAATCATCAAGAAAAACTGCCAAGAAGTCCTAGATCCAGAGGGCAAAATAGTCATCCAAAGAATCAACCATTGACCTCCCAAAAGGGATCCCAAACTCAAAACCCCAAGAAATATTGTTGCCAAATTCCAGAATTATCAAGTGAAGAAGAAAATTCTACAGGCAGCCAGAAAGAAACCATTCAAATATCAAGGAGCTATGGTCAGGATCGCAGCTTGTACATTAAAATATCGAAGGAATTGGAATCCAATATTCCATAAGGCAAAGGAATTGGGAGTACAACCAAGGAACAACTACCCAGAAAACTTCAGCATAACATTTCAAGGGCAAAGAGATGATCATTCAAGGAAGGAAGGGATTTCCAGGACTTCCTGACAAAAATGCCAGAACTTAATAGAAAATTTGATCTTGAAACACAGGTCTCAAGAGAGGCATGGAAAGGTAAATGGGGGTGGGGGAGAGGGGGAAACTTGTTACACAATTTGGGCAAGTTATTTTTCTCCCTATAAGGGAAGATGATACCTGTTAATCTTGAGAACTGTGCATCTATTATGAAATATAAAAGGAATATACACAGAGGGAACAAGTATAAATTAAATGATGTCATGTTAAAAATATGATTTAAACATGTGAAGGGATTGTAACAGGAGGTGTGAAAAGGAAGAAGCAGAAAATGGTAAATTACATCACAGAAAGAAGTATAAAATTATAGTAGAGGGAAAGAGGGGAGAGAGATGTACATTGTTTGAGAGGTACTCTCATCAGATTTGGTTCAAGGAAGGAACAATAAACTTAAGTACATGGTCTTAACTAGCTGTATAGGTAGTTGGAGGGGAAGGGGGAAGAAAGGGGAGAGAAGCTAAAAGGGAGGGAAGAAGCAGTAAGGATAAAGAGAAGTAAAAGGGAGGGGGGCTAAAAGAAGGAAGGGAAGGCTGCAGGAGGTGGTGGTGAAAAGTGAAAACTATTTAGGAAGGGAAGGGAAATGGGAGAGCTAAAAGCACAAATGGTGGGAAAGAAGATAGAGGGAAATACACAGACTGTAATGATAACTATGAATGTGAATAAAATGAACTCTCCCATAAAACAAAGATGGATTGCAGAATAGATTAAAAGCCATAATCCAACAATATGGTTTTTTTTACAATAAACACATTTGAAATGGGGGTGGGGCGGATACACACAGGATAAAGGTCAAAGGTTGGAGCAGAATATATTGTGCTTCATCTGATGCCAGAAAAGTAGGAGTAGCAATCCTAATCTCAGACAAAGCAAAAACAGAAATAGACCTAATCAAAAGAGATAAGGATGGAAACTATATTCTGCTAAAAGGCACCATAGACAATGAGGCAATATCACTACTAAACATGTATGCTCCAAGTGGTATAGCATGCAAATTCTTAGAGAAGAGGTTGGAGGAGTTGAAGGAAGAAATTGACAGCAAAACTATACTAGTGGGGGACCTCAACCTCCCCCTCACTGAACTTGATAAATCTAATCTCAAAACAAACAAAAAAGAGGTTAAGGAGGTAAATAAAACTCTGGATAAGGGTAGATATGATAGATCTCTGGAGAAAACTGAATGAAAATAGAAAGGAATATAGCTTTTTCTCAGTGGTACATGGCACATATACAAAAATTGACAATGTACTAGGACACAAAAAAAATTCACAATCCGGTGCAGAAAGGCAGAGATAATTAATGCATCCTTCTCAGATAATAATGCAATAAAAACTATATGTAATAAAAGGCCATGGAAAGATAAACCAAAAATCAATTGGAAACTAAATAATCTAATCCTAAAGAAGGAGTGGGTTAAAGAAGAAATCATAGAAACAATCAACAACTTTATTCAAGAGAATGACAATGATGAGACAACCTACCAAATCTTATGGGATACTGCAAAAGCAGTTCTTAGGGGAAGTTTTATATCTTTGAATCCTACATAAATGAAATAGAGAAAGAAGAGATCAATGACTTGTGCATGCAGCTGAAAAAGCTAGAAAAAGAACAAATTGAAAATCCCCCGGTAAATACCAAATTAGACATACTGAAAACCAAAGGAGAGATTAATAAAATTGAACTAAAGAAAACTATTGGATTAATAAATGAAGCCAGTAGTTGATTCTATGAAAAAAACTAATAAAATTGATAAACCCTTGGTCAATTTGATTTAAAAAAAATAAGAAAATCAAAATACTAATATCAAAAATGAAAGGGGTGAACTCACCTGCAATGAGGAGGAAATTAAAACAATAATTAGAAATTACTTTGCCCAACTTTATGCCCACAAATTCGATAATCTAAATGAGATGGATGAGTATTTTAAAAAATAAAAATTGCCCAGATTAACAGAAGAGGAAGTTGAATACATAAACAACTCCATCTCAGAAAAAGAAATTGAACAAGACATCAATGAACTGCATAGGAAAAGATCTCCAGGGCTAGATGGATTTACAAGTGAATTCTATCAAACATTTGAAGAACAGTTAATTCCAATACTATATGGACTATTTTTGAAAATTGGGGAAGAAGGAGTCCTCCAAAATTATTTCTATGATACAAATATGGTTTTGACACGTAAACCAGGAAGAGACAAAACAGAGAAAGAAATATTCTCTATATTCTCTAATGAATATAGATGCAAAAATTTTAAATAGGATTTTAGCAAAACGAATACATCATCTTATCACAAGAATAGTACATTATAATCAGGTAGGATTCATGCCAGGAATTCAGGGATTGTTCAATATTAAGAAAACCATTAGCGTTATTTCATAGGAACAACAAAACTAATAGAAACCACATGATTATCTGAATAGATGCAGAAAAAATTTTGACAAAATACAACACCCATTCCTGTTAAAAACACATAGGAATAAAGGGAACTTTCCACAAAATAATAAGCAATATCTACCTAATACCTTCAGCAAGTATTACATGCAATGGAGATAAGCTAGATGCATTTCCAATAAGGTCAGGAGTGAAACAAGGATGTCCATTATCACCACTATTATTCAATATGGTACTAGAAATGTTAGCTGTAGCAATTAGACAAGATAAAGAAATTAAAGGAATAAGAATAGGCAAAGAAGAAACTAAGTTATCATTCTTTGCAGATGATATGATGATATACTTAAAGAATCCCAGAGATTCAAGTAAAAAACTATTTGAAATAATAAACAACTTTGGCAAAGTTGCAGCTTACAAAATAAACCCATACAAATATGCATTCCTATACATTAGCAACAAAATCCAACAGCAAGAGATAGAAAGAGAAATCCCATTTAAACCTAGGGTAGACACTCTAAAATACTTGGGAGTTTACCTGCCAAAACAAACCCAGGAACTATATGAACACAATTAAAAGACACTTTTTGCACAAATAAAGTCATATCTAAGTAAATGCTCATAGATAATCCGAGTTAATATAATAAAAATGACAATCCTACCTAAATTAATTTACTTATTTAGTGCCATACCAATTAAACTATCAGATAATTATTTTCTAGAGTTGGATAAAATTATATCAAAATTCATCTGGAAGATCAAAAGGTCCAGAATATCAAAGGGACTAATGAAAAGAAATGCTAGGGAAGGTGGCCTAGTGCTACCAGATCTCAAATTGTTTTATAAAGCAGTAATTATCAAAATCACTTGGTACTGGCTAAGAAACAGAAGGGTAGGCAAGTGGAATATACTGGGCACTCAAGACACAGTAGGCAAACCTCCTGTTTGACAAACCCAAGGATCCCAGCTTCTGGGATAAGAACTCACTGTTTGACAAAAATTGCTGGGAAAACTGGATAACAGTGCAGCAAAAACTAGGCATGGATGCATCCCTGACACTGTACACAAGAATAAAGTCCAAATGGGTACACAATCTACGTATAAAGATTGATACCATAGACAAACTGGAGGAGCAAGGAATAGTGTATTTATCAGATTTATGGAGAAGGGAAGAATTCTTGACTAAAGAAGAGAAAGAAAGCATTAAGAAATGCAAGATGGATAATTTTGATTACATTAAACTGAAAAGTTTTTACACAACCAAACCCAATGCAATCAAAATTTGGAGAGATGTAGTAAATTGGGAAAGAATTTTTATAGCTAATCTCAGGGATAAAGGCCTCATCTCTAGAATACATAGAGAACTGAGTCAAATGTACAACAATATAAGTCATTCTCCAATTGATAGATGGTCAAAGAATGTGAAGAGGCAATTTTCAGAGGAAGAAATTAAACATCCATAATCACATGAAAAAATGCTCTAAATCACTTTTGATTAGAGAGATGCAATTCAAAACAACTCTGAGGTATCACATCACATCTATCAGATTGGCAAACATGACAGAACAGGAAAATGATAAATGTGGGAGAGGATGTGGGAGAGTTGGAACACTAATTCATTGTTGGTGGAGCTGTGAGCTCATCCAACCATTCTGGAGAGCAATTTGGAACTATGACCAAAGGGCTACAAAAATGTGCATACCCTTTTACCCAGCAAAATCGCTACTAGAACTGTATCCCCAAGAGATCATAAAAATGAGAAAGTGTCCCACATGTATAAAAATACTTATAGAAGCACTCATTGTAGTTGCCCCAAACCGGAAATCAAGGGGATGCCCATCAATTGGGGAATGGCTGAATAAATTATGGTATATAAATGTAATGGAGTACTATTGCACCATAAGAAATGATGAACAAGAAGACTTCAGATAGGTCTGGAAGGACTTACATGATCTGATGCTGAGTGAAAGGAGCAGAACCAGGAGAACTTTGTGCACAGCAATGACCACTGTGTGCAATAGTTTTTTCTGGTAGACTTGGAACTTTGCAACAATGCAAGAACTTAAAAAAAAAATTTCCAATGGTCTTCTAAGGAAAAATGCCTTCCATACTCAGAGAAAGACCTATACAATTCATTCGCAGAATGTAGAACATTTGTGTGTGTATATTATGTTTTGATGTTTTATATGATTTCTTCCATTTATTTTAGTTCATCTACACAGCATGATTATAGTGAAAACATATTCAATAGGAAAGTATGTGTAGATCCTATATAGAATTGCATGCTGTCTTGGGAAGGGAGAGAGGTGGTGGGGGGTAGGTTTGAGGGGTAAAAATCTAAGTTTTATGGTAGTGATTGCAGAACATTAAAAATAAAAATTTAAAAATGGACTGTCATTTCAATTTTCCTACTTTTTGAAGAGAGAGAATCCTGGAATGAATGTCACATAGCTACCAAGGCTCAATCCTCTGAATAAAACCAAGGTGAAATTTTGTATTTGACCCATTTCAAGCCCATTTCTTTCGTTCAGTTACAAATCTGGAAAGCAGAATTGAACTCTCAGTTGAATTTGTTGTGAAATGTCCTCTCTGAATAATTTTCTAAGTATCTAAGTCATATTAAGTCTAATATTCCTACTTAAAATAATTAGGCTCTCAGGATGTATAAAAGTGATAACAGAAGGTGCTGCCTAAGTAAAATATACTTGGAGATGAGGGGGGAATGGGTAGACAGATGGATAGGTTACAGAGGCAGAAGAAGAGAGAGGAGAGAGATAGAAACACAAAAAGAGACAAAGATACAGACAATATCCGTTGAAATAAATATAGTACATAAAACAATAATCTAAAAAGTAGTACATTCTTTTCCCTTTACTCTAAAGCTGATCATTTATCATAAGGTGCAAAAAAACATATAAGTACTTCATGGTTCTCTTGAAAAATCAACAATGTTCATCTTTTAAATGAAGGAAAGAAGGCAAAATCTTCAGTTCAAAAACTCTTGCTTCCTGACATCAGTGTGTTCTTTAAGGTTGGTGTTATTAAGGAAGGATTTAAGTATTATTTGGTAATAGATAAAGGGAGTGGTATAGTTATATTGTGAACAAGAATCTGTTTACCTGTAATGGTGACAAAGGAGAAGAGATCACTTTTCCCAAATTTCTTGACATGAGTAATACTATTTTAGAATAGGCCCCATATCAGTGTAAAGATACAGTTATATTTAGTCTTTCATCTCTTGCTCTCTGGGGTCAGGGAATACAGTTTTTATCTCTCACCCACTGCCATACCTTCAAATACTTGAAAACAGCTAACATTGTCCCCATCCTCAACCAAGTTTTCTCATTTCTATTCCTTTAAAGCATTTAAACAGTTACTTTACTATGCAACAGAACAATTCTGGAGTGGCACTGAGATCCATAGAATTCATGAAAAGGGAACTAGGGACTTCGTTATTTCTCTCTACCATCTCACTCAAACCATTCAATTCTTCATAAAAGTCTAGCAGCTGGGCAAAAGGAATCAGCTTTCAAACTTAGGATTCCATGACTTCTTGAGGTAATGATGGAGGTGGGGGAAGGATGGAGAGTTGAATTAAACTTTAAATGTTATGTGTGTTTATTTTGCCTAGAGCTTTTCTGTTGTTACAATCAAATCCTCCATATGTTCAGTTATCCAAATTTCTATGATATGATGCTATATAAAGCATATTAAATAGCTAAAAATGAGAAGAATTGGAAGTAAGAGCATCTCCCTCTGTCTTTCTTTCCAACTGGAGGGGAAGGAAGAATTAATTGAAATGAGAAAATCACAAGAAGAGTATGCTGGGGATTTGTAATTGGTTTATGTAATCTATCACCACAGGGTCACTGGCTTTACTGTCTGGATTGGGAGTGAGGGAAATCATCACTCAGAAGCAACTTCAAGCTTATGAAAAAGAATTGCTTATAAGTAAGTAACAAGAGCTACTTCTAAATTCGTTTTCCTTTATACCTTTGTCAGGGGGTATATTTGAAGTAAACAGCTGTGACTAAATGGATCACCTCTGAGATTTTCTTCTCTTTAATCTTCCCCAGCTCAATACTGAGTTACAGTATAGAACCTAGGGTTGTGGCATGGGATATCCACTATTTACAATTTAGAAGACAAATCAATCAAAAGGTTCATTTGGTCCATGGTAGCAAGCCTAGGTAGGGAGAAGCTTCAGTTAGTTCAGAAAGAAAGGTGTTCTCTGGGTCAGGGGATTTCTGAAAGTCACATTCCCTATAGATACTTACGATATGTCGAAATATATAAAACCAAAATCCTTTACCCTATACATGCTTATTTATAATTATTGTTTTACTTATATATTATTATTATTTATGTTTAAAAAACACGAACAAGCAGTTTTCAAAAAGAATGGCAAATTGTTAGTAGTCACATGAAAATTTTTTTCTAATAAATTAATAAGTGAAATGAAAATTGAAACAAGGATGAAATCTCACTTCATATTCAGAACATTAGCAGAGATTATAAATATAAGAACATTAAATTTCAATATATTGGGAAGTTGGGAAAAGCAAGGCACAGCAATATGCTATTAATGGAACTGTGAATTGCTCTACCCATTCTGGAAAAAAACAATTCAGAATTATTCTTGAACAGTGACAAAATTTCCATAATTTCTGACTTAGAGATCCCATTGCTCAGTCTCCCAAAGAGGTCAATGATATAAAGAAAGGCTAGATTTACTCTACAGTAAACATGGAAAAGAGTGAATAGAAAGTACCTTCTTTGCAGAGATGTAACTGGAAACATAGGAGGAGGCTATATTTTGATGGGCTTTGAATGCCAAACAGAGCATTTGTATTTGCCGTTGCGGGTAATGGAAGCCAGGTGGCACATTGGATGGAGCACTGGGCTTGGAATTAGGAAGACTCACTTTCATGAACTCAAATCCACCTTCAGACACTTACTAGCTGTGTGACCCTGGACAAGGCACTTAACCCTGTTTGCCTCAGATGCTTATCTGTAAAAGTGAGCTGAAGAAGGAAATGGCAAACTCTTTCAAGTGTCTTTGCCAAGAAACCCTCAAAATGAGGTCACAAAATGTCAGAAACAACAGAACAATAACATTTTGGTGGTAATAGGAAGTCAATAATATCGTGAGCAAGGGAGTTGGTAAGAGAGCAGAATTGATGGGGGTTTTACTGGATGCAAGTGGACGACCTAAAGGTGGAGACCTCAGGAGAAAGGAAGGATATACCTTTTGATGTCAGATATTGGGACAAAGCCCCAAATCACTCCATAATAGTTATGACTTCAGCCTACAGAGTGACTCATTTTAGACTTTAATAGCAATCACAATAAAATCATATTTTTCCATTTTTTGTAACTTTTGCCTTGGTAAATGGTAGACTGGAAAACCATCATGTCGAAGAGAATCTAATCCTTTATAAATTTATATTATCCATTCTTTCATTGAATGGCCTTTATGCAAAGACCATTAGGATCAATTCCTATTTGAGTTTAGATACAGGAATAGCTTCTGTTTCTACAGATTAATTTTTATGTTCACTGTCAGAAAACGAAAACCGTAGTTTGTTTCTCTTTTTCATTCAGCTGCTAAGAAAGTTAGATTAATTATTAATTATGTTCAAATATGTTTGTCTGTTTAACTCGGTCTCCTTAAAATAGTGATTCCTATTTAAGGGTTTCTGAACTTCTTTGTGGGAGGGAGAGGCAATGACCCAAAGGATTTGTTCTTAAAATTCTTTAGTGATGCTTTAAGTGGTAAATATTTGCCCAGTTAGGTTGCAAATATACTTTTCTTCTTTGACAATAAATATGTTCATATTTGAAGCATTATAGGTTTATTTCTGTAGCAATTCAAAACCATCATAATTATACATAAACTGATTTTGATATTTATGCATAGATTATATCAAACTCTGATCACTTCTAACCAAATATAATGATACACAATGTTTTCCTACAGTTTCACAACCTGTTATTAAAAATATTTCCCAACTACCAAACTGATTTTGGCTGACTGATCTTCCAGAAAACAGCACTTTTAAAAAATTAAGACCTATTTTTTATAATTCAGGAAGTATCATTTTTCACTTTGTCTCATTTTCCTTAGCTCCCATTTGCTTCATAGAAAAAATATTATATGTTATTGCATTGTGTCTCCAAAATTACTGTAGTCATAGTTGTTCTATACACAGGTCATTGTATACAATAAAAATGTATAAGCATCTTTTTTATATATATCATACATACATGTGTACTATACCTATATAAACATAAGCATGTTGTATGCATGTACTTGTGTGTGCATTTACAAATGGATATTTACAATGTGTGTACATATATGCATATGTGCTTAATATTCACATGTGTATATGTCCCAGAAAAAAAAATTCCTATAGTTGGGTGTGCAGAGGGGAGGGGAGAGATACTCATAGACTTTGAAAATTCATTATTGAACTACTTAAGTAGAAAGAAGTTTAAACAATTGATCCAAACAAGGATAATATGGTTTTGAAAAAAGGGAAAATATATTGAAAAGCAATTGGAAACCATAGTAGTTAGATAAGGAAGGTAAACACATAACACACACAAACACATACAGAAATGAGAAAGACTTGCATTGGTTTCAAGAGGAAGAATTTGTAGAAAAAGTAGAGAAACAAGTAGAAGCTGTAACTATCTCCTCATTATAATCTATCCTCCACACTGGTATCAGATTTTCCTTGGGTATAGATATTAAGTGACTTTCTGTAAGTTCAGATCGGACAATGTCACTCCCCTACTCAATAAACTCCGCTGACTTCCTACTGCATCTAGAATCAAGTATAAACTCTTATTTTGAGTTTTTAAAACTCTTCATAATATGATTCAACATATCTTTCCAGTGTCACTGGACTTTATCTTCTCATAATCTGAAACCCAGTCAAATTGACCGCCTTTCTTTCCTTCACACATGATACTACATGATACTACAACTTCCATTCTGGGCCAATTCCTGGGAGACATCCCTATTTCCACTTCATAGAATCTCTCTTTTCCTTCAAGATATAATTCAAGTACCATTTTCTACATAAAGTCTTTCCTGATTAACTGAAAAGCTAGTACACTCTTTGCCAAACCACCTTGTGTTTAACTCCTTTATATTTATTTGCATTTATTTTATTTATTCTGTATATAATTACATATGTTCTTACAGTTTCCCACAGAAGAAATATTGTATGATTAAGGACTGTTTCATTTAATGTGTTTATATTTACAGTGACTGGAACAGAGGAGGCATTTAATAGATGTTTATTGTTGAATACATCACAAAAATACCTCCAAGAAGAGCCTTGTAAAAATATTCTTCTTGATATCCTGTTTTTTCACAGACAGAGAAAGAAATGGTCAAACAGACAGAGAGAGAAGAAGGGAGAGGGAGAGAGAAACAGAATGGTGGACAGAGAAATAGAGAAAGGGGGAAACAGAGAGAAAGACAAAGACACAGAGAAAGATGGACAGAAATAGAGAAAAGAAGGGAGAGAGACAGGGGATACAAAGAGATACAAAGAGAGAGAGAGAGGAAGAGACAGAGAGATGGAGAGAGAGAAAGAGAGAGCGCGAGAGAGAAACACAAAGACAGAGAAAAGATAGAGATAGACAGAGAGGGGGATAGAGAGGGAGATGGAGAGACAGAGACTTAGAGACAAAAACAGAGACAGAGAGGTAGAGAAAGACAGACAGTGATAGAGAGACAGCAAAAGAAAGAGTCTGAGAGACAGTGAGAAAGAAACAGAGAGATGGACATAAAGAGAGAGGGAGAGAGACAGAGACCTAGAAAGACATCGAGACAGAGATGGAAAGAATGAGACAGAGATGAATAGAGAGAGAAAGATGGAAAGGGAAAGGGAAAGAGAGAAACAATAACACCAAAAATTTGTCACACTCTTAGGGACAGCAAGTCCCCTTTAAACCATTCTCAAATCTTATTACAAAAGCTGTCTCATGCAAGTGCCCATCTCTGTCTCCAGTTTCAGTTTTTAATTAACCTCTAAAGTGCAATACACATAAAAATAGATGTGATTGACACTCCTGCCTTTCCATGTCAAAAATGTCTTCACTGGTCTTTGTTTTAATATTTTTCTGTTCATGTCCAATTGTATGACATGGTAAGCATTTCAATATCTCTGTCAATTATAAAGCCCCTTATTTTCAGTTCTCTTGTAACAGACTATTGAATAAATTGTGTGGATTCTCCCTTATTTTTTTTGAGTCAGAGAAAGAAGTATTCAGTTATTGAAGGAGACATTATGGAACAGTAGAAAAAGCCCTGGCTCTGGAGTCAGAGGAATCGAGTTCAAATTTGATCTCTGATTCTTACAACTCATCTGACTATGGACAAATCTCATACCCTCCCCAGTCCTCATATTTCTCATCTTTAAAATGAGAGGGGTGTCTCCATGGCTTCTGAGGTAATTGCCTGCTGTTCTGGATCTAACTGGCCCAGCAGACTAAGCAGTGGATCCAGAGTCAAGAAGACTTGAGTTAAAATTCAGACTCAAACACCTACTAGTTGTGTGACCATGGGAATGTCACTTAACTAATGTCTACCTCAATTTCCTCAACTGTAAAATGGGGATAATATTTGTACCTATCTCCCAAAGTTGCTGTGAGGATTCAATAACTTTAACACTTGTAAATCACTTAGTATAGTGCCTGGCACACAATAAGAGTTTAATTAATACTTGCTTATTTCCTTTCCTCCCTTCCTTCAATGAGTAACCTGGAGTATTAAAGGAAGTATGAGATAAAGCCCTGTCATGCTTCTAGATCATGACAGAGTAACGTAGACTGCTTTTGCATCTATTTTCTGGGTCTGGACTTTTTCATTTCTTTTTGATCCTGCTCAGACTTTCATCTACAAACCCTCAGCTCTACAGGATGTTTCAAGTAACTAAACTTGATTCTTCTTACTATTCACTAAGGAGTTTGATCATGAAGGTTAAGGTCAGGCAGGGAGAGTTCTGCTCCTCTGCAGGGGACAGAAAGCAGCAAAGTCTTCAGCGAAATTCTACCACCAACTTTGGGAGATCAGTTTAGAGAACTATTATTCCTAGATATCAACCTAAGAACAGTTCAGTCAAATGAGACCCTCACTGCCATAATTATGTCTTCCAAATACTTTCTTTGAGCCCCTCACGCAACAGCATATAAAGGAGATAATGATAAGGGGGAGCTAAAGTGGTGGAGTTGTTAGAACTTTTGCAAGCTTTCCCAAGCCTATGCCTCTAAACAACTTTAAAAAGCACATCAAACTGAATGGTGAGTCAGATAACCAACAAAAAGTCACAATGAGTCATTTTCCAGCCTGGGGAAACTTAGAAGTACAGAAAGAGAGATAAGTAGACCCTGGGTTGGAGCTAGCCCAGAGTTCTTCACAGAATCAGCTGTGGGTCTTAGAAATGACTGCAGTGGCAGTCACACTGGAAGTGCTCAATGGTCAAGATCAGTAGGGAAACTGAACACCTGATCAGAAAGAGATTCCAAGCAGAGATTCCTGTGCTAACACTGAGTGTAGGATCAGAAGTCATTTGGCAGCCCCATCACCCTGTACCAAATTCAGGGTGAAAAGAAGCAGTTGTGGATGAAAAGAAATTACAACCCTATCTAGGTAAGGATTAGATCACAGACCAGAATGGCAGTGTTCAGGTCACATACTGTACCACATGACTTTGGAAAAATAAAAAATTTACAGGATCCCAGGTCTGTCTATGAAAATAGCAGGATATAAAAGCCTGAACTTTGGAAGAGATACCACCCCCACCCTCAGAAGTAAGCAGAGCCCAAATATAACATGAAGTCCACACTCAAGAAATAGTCTGGAAAAATGAGCAAATCAGAACAAAAAAAAATTTCTGACAACAAAAAACTACAATGTGTAAAGGGTAAACTTAAGACACAAACTCAAAAGAAAATGAAGATTTTAAAACATCTACAAGCAAAGCCTCAAAGAAAAATGCATACTGAACACAAGCCCAATGAGAATTCCTAAAAGAAGTAAAGAAGGCAATTTTTTTAATTAAGCAAATTATTTTAAAAATAAGAGTAGTAGAGATGAAATTATGCAAAGAAATGAGAACAATGAAAGAAAATTGTGAAAAGAGTAAATACTTTAGGGGAAAAAAGAGGCACAAAATAACAGAAGAAAATAATTCCACAAAAATTATAGTTGATTGAGTGGAAGCTAATAACTCCATGAGATACTGAGAAACCATAAGAAACAAAGTCAAAATACTGGGAAGAAAAACCAAAGAAGTAATATGGAGGGCAAACAGTGGTGGTTATTGTAATTGTTATTGAAAAACCTAAAAAAAGGAGGGCAGAATTGACCTTTAAGGGAAAGAGTGAGATTGAAGTTCTGAATATATTCAATGGTAATGGTAAGGAAAGTCTCACTCTAGAATAAAAAGGAGAGAAAGAATTAAAATTAAAAGTGGAGCCATGAAATGAAATCACAATGTTTGTATGAAGATATAGTCCTTTGGACCCTAAAAACAATATCCCCAATTGATTCCTAATGTCTCTTGCCCAAAGAATTTCTTTCTCTTCTATGTGATGTAGAATAATGTATAGAATGCAAAACTTGGAATCAGAAATGTCTGAGTTCAACTTCTTCAGACATTTTCTACTTATATAAGCTTCAGCAAGTCACTTTATCTTTCTCAATCTGTTTCTTCATCTGTAAAATGGGGATAACAAGAGCATCTACCTCATGGAGTTGTGTGGATCAAATTGGCTAATTTACATAAAGTCCTTAGAAAAATCTGAAAGCATTATATAAATGCTACTACTACTACTACTACTTCAACCACCAGTTAATCAATTGACCATTGTGTCACCTTGAAACCAGACACTTAGCTAGATCCTAGGGATACAAAAATAAAGAAAACAATCCCTGTCCTCAAAGAGCTTGTGAACAGCTTAGAAAGAAGAAACCTTTTGAGGGATTCAATTGTGAAATTATTCACAGCTCATCAGGTCTATTTCTTGACCTTTCCAATAGCATTCAGAAATGATTTGACTATACAAAATTAAATGCTACTTGATATGGAAAATTTGCATTGGTTTCAATCAATATAAGGAGTATAGAATAGTAGTGTCAAGATAGGACAAGAAAAAATAAAATGGTACCTCAGGTTTTCTATGGGGTTGCCTTTCAGTATCCCTACTATGATAGAAATGTTGTGCTTCCTACTATATTTGCAAGTACCTGACACTGGGAAGGCAATTGGTAGGTTCTTGGAATCAAACAGCCTACACTTGGTAGTGAGAGAATTTGCAGTATTTGCTGAGCAAAGGATGCTGAACATTAGCAGGTACAGGGCAGCTCCATACCTTATATCACTATTGTGATTCATGGGGTGTATGCTATTACATGGATCAAGACAGAATTTGAGCCACCTCAGAACTGATAACCATCATGCTTCAGTATTAGGGAAATAAGCAATGCTTAGGAATCCAGTCTCAATCTACCCAAATGAATTCTATCAGCTTGAAACTATTCCCCACTCCTCAAAAATGGTACACAGGCATGAGCAACCAGTACACATAAAAATTTGATCCTAACTAAAAACATCAAATGTGTGTATCCTTCTACCATTCTTCCCAGAAATGGGCTTAAGAAAATACTTTCAACTCCAATGAACAGTCAGTATTGTCTCCAGTATATTCTAGTTAAAACTAAACATAAGGGAGAAAGAAAAAAATAGTATATAACACAGTTCTCTGAGATGTGCTGCCTCATTTTTATTGAAGCTTCTGCCAATTCTGATCATGCCAGATTTTGACATACTCCTCAGTAGGAGGCACATGTAGTTTATTCCCAAAGCTGTGTTAAGAAACTTGGGGTTCTACAAACTGTGTTACATGACAAAATAGGCCCCTACCAAAAAAACAAAAGTAAAAGAATACAGAATTTCATTCTGTTTTGACAGGAAATAGTGTGAAAAACCAATGTTGAAGTGATAAGATGGCAAGGTAGGACAATACTCAAATTACTCTTTTCCACTGACTTAGCAAACGGAAAGTCAATCACAATCTCTTCAATGTCTACTTCTCTGACTCTGATATGCCAAAAGTTGTTTGCATCTACCTGCATGCTTGACTGTTGTTTTGCTTTTTTATTTTTATAAAACTTACCAGTCAGATCAGTTAAACTAATGTCAAATTTGGGGTGGGAAAAGGAAATTCATAATTATTTGTTGCCTGAAATAACTGTCAACTTTAGTTGGTAGATCTGTGTAGATATAGTCAAAGGGTTTTTTGTTTTGTTTTTTTTCAGTAAGGTGAGGAAAGAAATGAATTTTACCAAATGTTCATTGAGCATAGTGGCATAGGTACTCAGGTAAATGAAAAGTTTTGATAAGTTAGGGTTCCTACTCTGACGGTTTTAGCCTTACTTTTTAAAACAATTTAATGTCTTTTAGATTTATGTAACATTACAGTGTACTAAGGTTCAATAGTGTTAGCCACCTACATGCTATAATCACAAAATTATATAGAATGTTAAAGTTGGAAGGGCTCTCACTTAGAGGCTGCCTTGTTCAACCCATACCTAAACAAGAACCCCAGGTACCACGGAGCTCTCCTATAATCAGTGAGGATGAATCAACTACCTGCCAAGGCATCTTATTCTAGGTTGGGAAACACCTAATTTTAGAAAGTTTTTTTTTCCAAATCTGGCCTAAAATTGTAACTTAATCACTTCTATTCTTTGCTTTTAGTTCTTCCCTCTAGAACTAAATAAAGTAGATCAAATTTCTCCCTTTTGCAGCCATTTGCATACTTGAAAACAATGAATATGTCCTCCTTTCCCCCTTAGTCTAAGAAACTTCAAGATCTTCCACTTCCAGATTGAGTCTTTTGTGAAAGCAAACTAGATCATCTTTTGCTTCCCTTCTTACTTAGCTATTAATTACTGAATCAATATAACCTCAAACTTAGATCTGGGAAAAGCCTCAGCTTATAAAGGCCAAGGTCTTTCTTATGGTCATCAGTGGCCATTACCAGTCTTCCTACCCCATCTCTTGCCAGTGTATTCCAACGACTTTGGGTGAGAGAGTGAGTCTGATGACTCCACACATTTCAGCTTCACTTAAATTCAAGTCACTTGAAATTCAAGACATCGCCCTTCTGATGTCATCGGACCTCTTTGAGGATGAAGGATGAATGACAGTCTTGTGCAGGCCAAATGATCCTCAGTACCTTTAATGTTTTTCAACTTATTCAATCTTCCAGATGCTCTCCAAACTTGATAATGTCCGTTCTAAAATGTGGTGTCCAGAACTAAATATGATAACTCAGATATGGTCTGAGTAGGGCAGAATACCAAGAAACAATCACCTCCCATTTTCTGTACCTTATGACTTTATAGATGCAGCTTAAAATCACATTAACTTTCTTAATTGAAATAGTACACAGTTGATGTTCTAGTTCAACTAAATTCTAATTCAGGAGGTCTTCAGATATACTGTCTAACTATGCTAATCCAATCTAATATATATAAAGTTGATTTGGGGAACTGAAGTTTGAGACTATGGGTATGGCTAAGAGTTTCATTTTATTGGATTTGCCCCAATACTGTATTCTGTCAGGTGCTTTTGGAGTCTATCAGCCAGTATGTCATCTATCCTTCTTAGTCTTTTATCTCCCAGAAATTTGATAAGCAGGCTATCTTTGACTTTATTCAAGACCTAAATAAAAATATTAAGCAGTGAAGAACTCAGCACCAATCCCTGGAGCACTTCCCTAGAGACCTCCCTCTTCATTAATATCAAACCATTTTTGAATTCTCTTTGATCTAGCTATTTATCCAGTTCAGAGTTTAAATACGCTCCAGCTTACCTTTCTTTAATATGTTCACAAAATAGTAAGAGAGGCTTTGTCATTTTTTTCTAAAAATCTCAATACTCTACCACTATAGCATTCCCCTAATCTAATAGTATAGTAACTTGTTCTTGAAGGGAATAAAATTAATCTAGCATAACATACTCTTGATAAATGTACTTCAACTCTCTGCAATCATCACTTTCTTTTCTAAATGTTCATTCATCATCTCTTTAATAATAGATTTTAGTCAGAATTCAAAGTCAATCTTAGTGATCAATGTAGTCTGCAGATTATATTCTTTTCTTCCAATTACTCCCTCTTATTTTTTTTTGAAGATAAGGGTATTTTTACTTCCCCAATCTTGAGAGACCCTCTAGTCATTCTCTACAGTATCTTTAGGGTCACAAATAGTAGCTCAGGAGTCATGTTAGTTTTTTCAGTATCCTAGGATTTCATTTATCTGGATCTGTTGATTTCAACTAAATGGTCTCTTATTTTCACTTTATTTATCTTGGGATCCAAGTCCCTAAAAGCTACTGTTTTTTATCATTTTTAAGAGAGTCACTTGATTTGCTTTTAGGGGAGGGAGTTGATACCTTAAAAGTCCCTTATTTTATAAAATTCTGTACTGTTTATATCTGCATGTTTGGGCAAAATCTTTAGTATTGCACTTATTTAAAAAATAATTGATGACCAATATTTTGTTTTGTAGCAAAGAATGCCTTTGCCACTAAACTAAATAAGGCAATTTTGTTCATACATATTCATAAGTCATTGGAACAGTTTCAATAAATGCTGCATTGTGTAACAAGAATAATGGACCTACATTAAGTATATTTTGTTAATTGGTAATATAACCTCTCAGTTCCCCTGGACATGCAACTCAAGGGATCATCTCGAAAATATTGATTACTTCACAAACTCCAACGCAATGAGTTTGCATAGTTAATTTCCAAAATAATTTTAATGAAATGTTCAAGATTTCAAAAGGCAAATGTTAGTGCTCTACAAACAAAGAATAACTGCTGAAGAATGAGTTTGCATGCCCATTTGCCATTTTTTATATAACCTTGCTGGCAAAAACCTTTGTAACTAGTTCAGGAAAAAAGAGGTACTTTTTCAGAAGCCAAAGAGAAAAGAACTAAGGCAAAATAAAATACCAGATTAAAATAAAATATATTAGAGTCCCCATATGCATATGAGACCAATTTATTTTTGAGACTTTTAAACATAAATGAATACTCCTTTATTCCTTAATTATTTTTTTTTCAGAAGAGTAAACAATTGAACTGTAGTCTACTTACCTATCTGGGCTTATAAACAAGTTCAATCAAGTTAACTATGCTGAAGTGTCAGTTAAATAAAGCAACTAATCTCATTCAATTTTTCACTAAACTGACTGGTTCATTGAATAGACTGGTTTAAACAATGGTTTTGACATCATGTAAACATTAAGAAAGCACTGATTTGGAATTATGGAGATTAGTCTATCAACTTGAGTCATTTGACAATTGTGTCTATCTAAAAAAATGTTAAAATATTTTGAATTGTATATGAACAGTACTATTGAAGAATTTCATCTTAATTTTAGCAACATATGATTACAAATGTTCATTATTATAAAATGCTATTATTTGAAGAGATCAGCAAATAATTGCCTTTTTTTCTCCTCTTCAACCCTGCTCTTAGAACTTATTCTTTGTAGATTTAATGTACACCACTGCCCTCATTAGGGTTTTGTAGAATCCTGCCACAGCTTGAGTTCTCAGTCGTTGTCTAAGTGACCCCAAACAATAATCACCCACCAAGCAAATGAATGGGTTCTATCAATTCATTAAAGACTGAAAGGATGTTCCTGCTCCCTTGGCCCCCTGAAATAAGGAATTTTTAAAAGTAATTTGCAAAACAAAGATTAAAATATAAGCTGAAAAAGATCATTCTTGTTCTCTAACCACCGAATTGTAACATAAATTGTCATAAAGACATATTGGAAAGTTCTGTCCTAATCAACCTAGGTACAGGTACAAGATTTATGATTTTATTGGCACAGGGAATGACCTCTTCCTATGTAGGTTGCCATTTTCTTGCAGTTTGCAGCCTTAGAAAATCATCTAGTAGAGCACTGGAAAGGTTGTGTCTTGTCCAATATCACACTATCAGTATGTATCAGAGGTAGATTTGTATCCACATCTGTCTTCCTAGCTCCAAGAACAGTTTTCTATCCACTATACCACACTGCCTCTAATTTTTATAAAGGACTGAAAATTTGATACCCTCTCCCAATAAGACACTCAAGTGACATATTTTGAGCTGAGATAATCACCATTAATATTTTTGCTAACAGCAATGATAAATATTATTGTAATAATAAAAATATTATCTTTGACAAGATTCTGGTATTTTCTGGTATTAAGAAATACACAATCATATAAATGCACCAAAACTATAGTTACATATTCTAGATTTCCTTAATATTTTCTTTTTCTCTTTTTAATTCATAAAAATTCAAATAGAACACTTCCTTTTCTTTCCCTTTACTTCTTCAATTCCTATTGCATTTATGCTTTCATGTACTATAAATAAAGCCCTCTATAAGATGAGTCTGTTATATATTCCCTCAGGAAAAGACTAACTGTCCAATGATGAAGAAATCTTACTTTTCAATTTAAAGTCTGGAATTTAAAATATTCTGTGCAGTCTTAGAAGTTTGCATGATCATTTTCCCCGGTATGTTAAATGTCTCATGGTTCATATAATATTTAATTTCATAGATTCCAACTTATCTTCAAGTTGGACCTAGAGAATCATAAAAAGATACAAGAACTCAGTGACCTCTTTAGTCAGCTCTAATGCAAAATGAAGAGCATTCTGGATTTGTCATTAAAAAGACCTAAGTTCAAACCCTATATCTGGCCAAAACTGTATGAATATGGTAAATCATTTATACTGCTAGAGCTTTGGTTTCCTCTTCTACAATAGGAAAATGACAATATCTTTAAGTAGCCCAAGAGCATACTGAGATTGAAATTAGATAATGTTTATAAAGTGCTTTGCAAACTTTGAAGCACTAGAAAAATGTCAGTTATTGTTTAATTTGGTAATTACTTTACCCCTTATATGAACCTCTCTACCTCTACTAAAAAAAGAGAAAAGACAGAGTGAGAGTTAAAGTGACATAGAAAAAGAGAACATGCTTTAAAAGAATGTAAAGGGTTTTAGCTTTTAAGGAGTTCTTGGAATTACATATTCTTAGTCTGAGAGGGAATATAAACTCTGCTTAATTTGCAAGTGAATGAATCTGCAAATGAATAAATTCAACAAACACAATGACAACATTGTGTCCAAGATTCTACCACATTACTCACTGCAGCAATTTTAACAGGATTCATTTCTCTACCATCTGCAAGAGACCTATTCTCCTATGGTACATGAGGCCCTGAAAAGTGCAAACCACTCAACAATATCTTGTGAAAGGAAGCTATGTGAAGTTGTTAGGTTGAGGATATTCCCTTAATGAAGTCCCTTTCTAATGAAAAAAATGAAGAAACCCAGATCCAAAGCAGCATTTAAATTCAGTTTGGAGAGCCTTCTGGCCTCTATTTAACATTTCTCTTTATTTTTCTTTTTCTCCTCTCCCATTTATGTCTGGTAAAGTCTTCCTGTAATTCAACCTGGAAAAAAATAAAGAAGTATAGATTTAAAGATGGAAGTGAAGACTTAATTTTAGATATGAAAAAACTGAAGCCTAGAGAGGATGAATATGATAGTCCAAAGTCACATAGACAGAAAAGGGCAGTGGCATGATCCCAGTCCTGGTCTCCTGCCTCCTACTCTAGTATTTCAACTATAATATACTTAAGGAATTAGAGGTGTTGTGAGATTTTTGGAATATTTTAGATTCTTACAATAGATATGCTGTATATAATTAACTATTGCCCTTTAAATTAATTCAAAGACTTAGCACCAAGGGACTTTTTGTGGCTCATTGATATGTTTTCCATGATGGACATTTAACTCTTTGTAAAATACACTACTGACAACTAGATGTCACAGTGTATAGACCTCCAGGTATGGAGTCAGGAGGACTCATCTTTCTGAGTTCAAATCTGACAGCAGATATTTATAAGCTGTGTGACCCTGGGCAAGTCACTTAACCCTCTTTGCCTCAATTTCCTCATCTGTAAAATGAGCTGTAGAAGAAAATGGCAAATTACTCCAGTATATTTGCCAAGAAAAGCTCAAATGGGGTCAGAAAGTGTAGGGAACAACTGAAAAGTGACATGCTGTAGGGGATGTGGAAAAATTGGGACACTGATGTATTGTTTGTGGAATTACAAACTGATCTAATAATTTTGGAGAACAATCTGGAATTATGCCCAATAATTTTTAAACTGCCTATGCCCTTTGCCCCAGCATGCTACTACTAGGTCTGTTTTCAAAGATGACTGGGGGAAAAAAAAGAAAGTGTTAACAGCTCTCTCTATGGTGGCCAAGAACTAGAAATTGCAAGGATGACTATCACTTGATCAATAGCTGAATAAGTTGTGGTATATGGTTGTCATAGAATATTACTGTCCTATAATAAATAGAGAGCTCAGTGATCTTAAAATCATGGAAAGATCTGCATGAAATAATGCAGAGGAAAATGAGCAGAAACAAGAGAACACTGTACATAGTATGTTTTATATTATATGTAGTTTGTTCTTGACCATCATCTTCCCTCATACCCTGATGGAAATGGTCTAGTTCCCTCATACTTAGAGCCTTTGCAATAGCAATTCCTCTACCCAGTGTCCCCAGTCATCATCCTGGGAAGAAGGCCCTGTGCAGATACAGCCTGGAAACTGTTTTAAATATTGTTTTAAAAATGACTGAGCAAATAAGTTATTTTGACTATTATAAATACCCAAATTAACTCTAAAGGACATAGGAAGAAAGATGCTATCTGTAGCCTGAGCAAGAACTGATAAATAAAATTATGTATAGAGTAATTTTACACATATGGAACTATTTGTATCTAATGGTAGCCATCTCTAGGGCTGGGGGGGGGAGAAAAAAAGATGTTTACATAATGACTTTATTATATATTTAAAAGAAATAGCAAGTTGTATGTAATAGATTTTCAGTTTCATGTGCAATTATCTTTATTTTACTGTATTATAGAAACACTTGTTTTATTCCATATTATTTATTTCTACATTATTTTCATATTATTTCCATATTATTCCATAAAATTCCATATTATTTATTTTTTAAAAAGACTGAACAAAGTACACTAGTACATATGTTTTAGTTTTGTGAATTTTATCATGTTGAGTTTGAATAAAAATGCCTAACTCAAAACTCTGATTCAAGACAATCTTGATGGACCTTTAGGAAAGATTTACTTTTTAACCTATTGTGTTTGTCTTTCATTAGCAAGGAAGACCATGCCATCAGAGAAATGATGACATGACTTACACTTGACTTTGTTTTGAGTGAGAGAGGGCTGTGCAAGTCACCAGCCTCACTTTTCTCCAGAGCCATCTGAATCAAGTGACCAGACATTCATAAGGATGACTGGAGATGACCCAGGTTGCAATGGAAGACCTTGGGCCCTTTAGGCCAAGGCATTGAAAGTCCGAAGCAGGTGATCTATATTTGTTTGTGTATTGAAGATGATACATTATAAATGACATAGCTACTATCCACAGTACTTTATGCTCATCTGCTGCAGTACCCTCAGTTGCACTAAAATAGGCTCCTGGGCTTCCAACCCTGATTTCTATCCTAGTTCCCTCAGGTAAGCTTTTGATGACATCTGTGCATTTCTGTAATTAGATACATAGCATCTGCAACAACTCTTCTTCCCACCACCCCCCTTTGAAATATGTGATCAGACAAATACATAATACACGGAAAATTAAAGAAAGCACACCAGCATGTGATGCCATTACTTTCCCAAAATTTCTTAAGGAATTTTGGAGTTGGCTTTTATCAATGTGTCCTGCCATCCAGACTACTTCTAGAAAATATTAAACTCCAGCTTTTCAAAAAAGTAATTTGAGTGACCTAGAGATTTTTAGTTAAAGAATCTAGGTACTTCTTATCAATAACCAGTTGTTACAATGAAAAGGTTCATACAAAGGAATCATGCTTACTTACTATTTACTTCTAAATATCCTTCTGCATATTTCTAAATGCTTTGTGAGACTACCTCTGCTCCACCAGAGAATACCCACGGAAGCAGATTTTTAGATTTTTGACACTTTTATGTTAGCTATGACTGATCATTCTCATTGGTTATGGTTTAGACATGTTAAGACACAAGCAGAAAACCACCTAGCCAAAATTAGAGTCACAATCTAAATGATCCAATTTCTTGATTTCAAAGGTCTTCCCTTATAGCTAGCAGGAATAATGTCAGTACTTAATGAAATCATTTGAAATCTGATTGGCCTAGAGTTGGTCTCAGACAGAGTCTAACTTGGCTCTTTGGGAATTCTCTCAAGTTAAATGTCATGCAAAGAATAAAAATGAATCAACCAATTAAGCATTTATTGAGCATTTATAATGTACTTTAACACTGCCCTAAGCACTGGGGTTACAAATAGAAAAGTAAGACAGCTCCTGCTCTCAAGTAGCTCACTTTTTAATGCAAGAGACAAGGAATCTCAAAGGTTTCAGTTACAGTCTAAATGGAAGAGTCCTACGGTACTTCAAGTATAGCAGCAAAAGCAATGTCAACATCTCTTCTTGAATGTCACATTCACTGACAAAATCTTATCAATCTCTGTACTTGAATGATTTGACAATGCCAAGGACTTTGGTTACAAAAACTTGTCTTGGTCATCAATAACAATGGTTGCTGCATCTGAAAAAGGAGTTTCCAGGCTGTACCTCCACTGGGCCTTCTTCCCAGGATGATGATTGGGGACACTGGGTAGAGGAATTGCTATTGCAAAAGCTCTAAGGATGAGGGAACTAGGCCATTTCCGTCAGGGTACGAGGGAAGATGATGGTCAAGGAGAAGTGGTAGTTTGATTTGCCTGACTTCTTGTCTCTATCCCACAGTGCCTTTCT
>CM053769.1:638734675-638773017 GCA_028658325.1 Potorous gilbertii
TCTTTTCTGGGCATTTTCCCAGCCAGTTACTTGACTTCTGAGATTCCTCTCCACCCCTGCCTAGATCTGCCCAGCTAATGCTTATGGTCTGTGATTCAAATGCTGCTTCCTAGCCTCAGAGCTTTAAGTGACAGGCCTGGATGCTATTCAGGGTAAGATTAATTTCAGGTTCTCAAGTGGGGGCAGGGCTGCCTCCCAGGCTCAGTTCCCTCAGGGTGTTTATGCAGAGACCTTCTGTAATGGAGCTCCTGTGGAGCTCTTGCCTGCTCTGGGAGCTTCTGGCTGTCCACTGCCTCTGATGCTGCCTCCTGAGGGGGCCTGAGTTTTGACGACATCCCACTCCCCTCTCAGCCCGTCTCTCTCACTGACCTGTGCGTCTGTGGGTGGAGGGACCTTTGTGACTGCCAGAGATTCTATTTATGAATCCTCCTTGGATCTGGTGGAACTGCTTCTCTGGGTGCTGCCTGGCCAGGGAAGGACTCGGCTACACTCCCGTCTGGTGCGCAACGGACCTTTGGGATTGGTTTTTCAGACCTTTCTGGAACAGAAATCTCCTTCACTGTGTTGCTGCGTGGCTTCCACTGCTCCAGAATTTGTTGGGAGTTCTTTTTAGAGGAAATCCATGGGCTGTGGGTTCGGAGCTAGCATATGTGAATCTTTCTACTCCGCCATCTTGGCTCCTCCCCATCATCTGTGTTTTCTAAGAAAAATTAAGCCTCTCTACTTTGATGCTTTTTTTAAATTTTCACAAATTATTAATGACTATCCAGTGTGAAGTCCTTGAGATCATGGACTGTTTTTGCCTCTTTTTGCACCCCAAGCACTTAGCTCAGTGCCTAATAGATGATAAGAACTTATTAAATAATTGATTTAACTCACCTTATATGAAAAAAGGAAGGAAAAAATCAGATGATCTACTTAGAGACAAATTACTAAGGGCAATTTTTATTGAAGGGTGCCTTATTCCGTCATTTATTACTACTACCTAATAGTCAACAAACATGCATAGAATTTTAGAACTGGAATAAATTTTACAGGTCACATCATCATCTATCTCCCTCATTTTAGAAAGGAGAAAAGTGAAGTTTACAGATCCAAGGTGACTTAAGGAATATTGTACCCAGAGGTAGTAACGGTTGCCTTTGAATTCAGATTTTCTGTCGCTGAGTCCAAAGTGAGTCATTGAGGGAGAAGGAAATAAAGAATAGGTTTTTTGTGCAATAAAGAATAGAAATCACCATGTCTTTGTCCCATTCTTACCTGACCGGCATGCTAGGAGAGTTTTCAGTATACTTGGAGATGGAATGTGGAACTCAGGAATTCCAGTTCACCATCTCTGCACCTTCTCAATGACTATATTACCTCTCATCTACCCACGTACTAACTGAAACCTTTCTTCTCACTTACAGGACTATGACATAGATAATTTCTAGGTCATGTAGTAGGACAAGGAAACAAAGCAATTTTTCCATCTGTGTTACTCCCCACCCTTATCCTCTGAGACTTGGCCACCTCTGCTTCCATGATGACATTATATTTATCAGATTATCCTCTTTCAGCCTGGCTTTCACTGATGCTATTTCTAGACAGAGCTTTGCATGTGATAAAGAAAGTTACCACTGTTAATGGTAGTAAATTAATAAACAAAAGGAATTAATAAGTTTTTGAAGAATTTTGAGATCGTTTAATATGATGGAATTTAGATTATATAAAAATTTCTAAAAGGAAAGAAGTATTATTAGTCAAATGTCACTTTGTCCTGTAAATCATTTTGGGTAATTTTAAACAGGCAATAGAAAAATGTCTGAGAATAATGAATACTACATCTATGAGTGCTAATGAACTAACACAGTTATAATTTTCTACAAAGTAATTCATTGGGGTTTTGGTTCAGAGCCTAAATATGTATGTACTGAGAAATTGTAATAGTAGCATGTGAGTTTTTACAGTCTTCGTAAATAATTGGTATTTGTATATTACTTGGAAATGTATATTTATTTCACAGTACAATGTTTTTCAATGCTACTTAATCTGATGAAACATTCTCATTTTGATAATCCTCCTTCCATTGTTATAGACGTTCAAATTCATTAAAGATAAAGAAATAAATGGATTTGCTTGCATTCATTTTTGGCCATCAAGGAAATATGTGTAATAAAATTCTATAATTAGGTACAGTACAATACCCTTGTCCCAAAAACTTCTATTATTTAGGATATAGCAGGTCTCAATGTTCCACAAAATTTGTCTTATTGTGCAGAATAGTTATGTGGAAAGAACTTGTTTCAGGTGGCTGGTAACTAGTTAGAATGTCTCCAGAGATAGACCCAAATTTCAAATCTAGGGCACAGCTCACATAGTTTTGTCTTCCTTTTTTTTATCTACTTGTCATTCTTCTGTGATCTAACTGCTTCAGATTTCATTTTTTGAATCCAGCATAAAATTGCAACTCTTGCCTTTAAGTAGTATCAAATAAATTTATCTTTGAGTGTGTTTTGCTGTTCATTGATGTGACACAAGTTAAATATGAGGGCCAATGTATGACATCTTCTGTAGTCTCTGTAAAATGATTTTATTTTTTTCAGTTCAGAATAGAATAACTTGAGTTATCTAAAAAAAATGATAGGAGAAAAATGAATGAGTGAATGAATGAAATTGTTTTCTTATTAGATTTGAGCAATTGAAGCCGAGTTACCTCTGAATCCCTTTTATCTTGTCAGTTTCTAAATGGGAAGATGGAAGGATCTTAGAGTGAACGTTGGCTAGCTCAAGTGAGTTTGAGTCTAGACTATTTTCTAATCCTAATCTCTTTATTTTACTATGTTTTGTTTTATTTATCTCATCTGATTTATTAAGCACCTAGTATATGCTAGACTCTGGGATACCAATGTAAAACTAAAGTAAACTAAACTAAAATAGAAAAAATCCCTCTCCTCAAAGCGGGGCCAGATTGGAGGTTGTTGTGAGGTAGGACAACATATAAACAAATATATCTATAGATGAGAATCAATGAAGGAAGAAAAGCCACAAAAAATTGGAGGAGTCAGAAAAACTTCCAGTAGGACTTTATTATCTGAGCATATTCAACTCAGGAATTTATCAGGCAGTATGAGTAGAAGGGTATGACAGGATCCATAGCTCTATGTGGCCTGTTTTCTATGTAAGGTCTGATTATGATACACATCTTCCCCACCCCCACCCCATCCCCCAAACATAATGAAGTAACAGTAAATGCTGTCTACTTGCTTCTTTGCTGTGCTAAATGTTTTTCCCAATATCCCATTAGCTCTCTCAAGATATAGATCAGAGATCAGTTCTTACACTGAGGAAGAGAAGTGCCCAGGTGAGTGAGCTCTAAAATCCCTAGGTTAAAATAAATCCACAGAAGGGCATAGAAAAAGAATCCTCTTACTCCCTTGTCCAAATAATCTCTGAGAATCCTTACTTTTCTTCAAAGTGCAGTTCAAACTCCCTCCCCTAAACGATGCTTTCTAGATCCTCCTAGGAGCTGTTATCTCTCCTCTCTCTCCTACCCATTAATTTATATTTATTGTGAATTTATTTTATGTATATTTGTTTTCTTTGTTCTCAGCACTTAGTACTGTACTTGATGTCATAGTAATTGTTTAATAAGTACCAGTTCCTGATGGATTCATCCCTTATCATTTATAAGCTCATAATTCACTTTTAAAGGATATACAATAAGACTCAAGTAGCCATTCTATATTACAAATTAAGATCATCTGAATTTGAATTTCTGCAAAGCCATAAAATGATATTTTGCATATTTCTATTTTGTTAGTCGTGTGTACAACATATATTAATAAATCTACTCCCTGTGCTATCACACAGGTGATTCAGTTTGCAGTGGCATGTGTCATGCTTGTCTCTTTTACATGCATGTTTGCCCTGCAAACCTTAACTCTGAGAATTGAAGCCAGTTAAGTATAATTTTTAATGCTAGCCATCATTCTTTAGAGAAAGAATATTATGGTAATATTCAGTGATCACTTCTCTATGGTCATAGAATACTGGTGATGACACCATGTACTCTATGTCTATTTGTGGCTATCCCCAGTTTCTTGTGTAGCCTTACAAAGCAACACAATTTAGCTGCCTCCTTTTCCACTATGACATGCCACAGGATAGCAGCCAAGTGGAAACATGTATTGTTATGACAATAGCGGAATATAAAGCTATTCTGGCTGCCAGAAACAGTGGGCAACCTTGTGACCTAAATCAACTCAACTAGAAATCCATTTAAATGATTTAATTTTTGGTCCATCCAGCTATTGATTATACTTATAGTGCAGAAGCAGCAGCATAACGGTGGCGGAAAGAGTGAAAGCCTGAACAGAATGAATAAAAGGAACTGCTCTATCAAGTGACTGGGTGTCTGACATGAAGGGCCTAGAACAATAATTTTCTGACAGGGCTGATTCATTCCCTATGCATTGAAAAGCTGATTTCCTCAGATTGTTCCTGTCAAAACATCAGAATATAACAAGTATCTCCAAATCTGAATTTATTGTACCACTCAATTCTTTTTTCTTTTTTTTGAGACAAAAAAGCACTGTATTGTACTTATATGTATAGTAGATGGTGATATCTTTAGTTCTACAAAAAGTGGGTAGGGTAGACTGCCACTTAAAATGGGAATGACAATATGTAACTATTGAAAGACTCACATTCACAGTGTGAATGTTAAATATAGTGGAATCTGTTCCCAGTGAACTCAGATATGACATATCATTTGTGTAGAAGCATAGTGAATGTCTGTGTTTATTCAAGTACTGAGTAGTAAGCAAACTGTAATTCTACTATTTTTTTATTTTTGGCAAATGAACTTCTGTTTTCTGTATTTTGTGTCAAGGAAAAAAATGTAAGATGCTTTCACCATAATTTAGGACACTGATAGTAGAATAAGTTGGGTGAGACCATCCTAAGAAAATTTCTTTAACAAGAAGGATAGAGCTATGCCTCCCCTACAAGGGTCCTGGCTATCTTTGAAATGCTTAGATTTCCTCTGCTGGAGTTGAATGCAGTCTACGAAGGTATAACTCTTTCTCAAAGTTAATATTTCACCCAACAAAAATCATCATAATGCTTCTTTTTCAGTTGAGATCTATCTTTTTTGTTCTAGATGATTGTAACTTTAGAGGGAGGTTATTGAAATTATTAACTTTATACCTTGAAAGTTCTAGATTTTTTTTTTGCCCTTCGACTGTTGATTTGATACTTTGTTGTCTTAAATGTCTTTTTTGGGAGGGTATCTCAAAAGTTCTGGAAAGTCTTCTTGTATTTTTAAAAGTAAGTTATTTAGGGTATGTGTTTGTTTTTGTTTTAATTCTTTCGGGCAACATATGTTCCCAATGTTAACTTAATGAAACCGGTCTCATGTCTTTAAGTTTGGTTGGCATATAGTTAACTTCTTCTAATGTTTTTCTTTTTGAGTCTTTTCTCCTAAATTCTCTTCCATTTCTGCTTTTTTGTGTCTTCTAAAACTGTCAATTTCACTTTCAGAACCTTAACATCTTTAGCATACATAAATTTTGCATTCTTGTTTTGTCATAATTAAAAACTGTATTGATAACTCTGACTTAATTTTATTCATCTATACCTTAATAAATGTATTTCATTTTAAATTATTATGGACACTGCTACTACTTTTCCATGATCTCTGGTGAGTTTATGGAATTTTTTAAATAATAAGATGATATTAGTTAATTTTGCTTCATAATATAATATTTCATCATATTACTCTGGTTATTATGTCTATCTCCTCATAGTTTTTCTCATTCTTCCTACTAATATTATGAGCATCTCTTGTTTTTCCCTACTTCTGATTCAGATTTTTCCACTCTTTTTTGGGGGAGGGGGAATCTTTCAGCATATCCCTTTTTTATAATCCTATTCATTTATCTTTAATTTTCTTCCTACTTTTTCCCTTCCCCTTTTTACAGATGCAGAGATACCTCCTTCTTCTGCCCTCCATCCTCCCGCATTTCCCACAAGATGATTCTCATCCTCCTTGCGTTGGTGAGTTTGGGGAATACAGTCAGGGTACCTATCCAGACTACATTACTGTAACAGCAAGCCAAGTAGAATTTTTTGCTGTTTTCCTGGATTGAATTTTAGCCAATCAGACATGTGCATGTGCACTCTAGCCAATCAGATGCTGATTAGAGTTTATATAAAGAGAGTCAGTGTTGAGAAAGTAGATATTGAGAGAGTCAGCATTGAAGGGGAGAGCCAGAGTTGAGAAGAAAAGAGCTGAGAGGAGACCCCTGAGAGTGGAGAGAACTTTAATGCAAGAGACTTGTGAAAGGAGCCTCTGAACTTTGAAAGCAAATAGAGCAGTAGGACAGAAAACTGCCTATGGGAAGGAGGCTTAGTTTAAGCCACTTTTGAGGGGCACTAAAGAGAATTGAGCCTCTGCACTTTGGAGGTGAATTTTGATGATGAGGCTGGTGGTGTGTGTTAGTATTATTGTTGCCCTGTTGAGCTTTGTTTTCCCAGAGGCAGAAGCTGTAGGCAGGAGCTGGAAGATCTTGGAGTAAAGCAGTCCCCATTGAACTGAGACATGGAGCAGGAGTGGAGTGCTACTTTTATGTGAACTCAGGTGAGAGTTGGGTGGTCAGTCCACAGAAAAAGAGCTGTGGACCTTGGAAGTCAACCTCAAGGTAAGATGAAAGAGGACTTTATTTGGGTACTTGGTATTACTTAAGGCAATTGTACTTACTATGACCTAGTGGTTGATGGTATGGAATTTTCTGCTGCCCATTAAGAATGTGTCGTGCTAGGGAAAATCCTAGCCTGGGACCCCCTGATTTTATAAACAAGTATTTTGGGGAATGCCACTGAAGGCAATGATATGTGTTATGTGCCATATGACATACTGAGTGTTATGAGATATTGTTGCTATGAATGCTATGCTTTACTTTATAAAACAATGTTTAGTTTATTGCTGAATGAAGAGAGAGTTCATTATACTATGCAATTAGGCCCTAAAAATTATTCACAGAAGTAGTCCTCAGGTGTGCTGCTGTGATTGGCATTGCAACTCTCTAGAAATGTACTGGATCTTTCTCAGTGTCTGGTTCCCATTGCCTTCAGTAGGGAAAATCTTTCCCCAATGAGCTATCCACATTTTTTGCTTTGTCCACTTCGAGACTTCCCAGTGGACATCACAGATCTGGATAACTAGTCCATTTTAGTCCCTAATATGTCAGGATTGAGAAGAGAATCCTCACTTGGGTGCCAATCCTTCACCAGCTATACCACCCTCTTTCTTACCAGGTTCTTTTGCAGGCTTCAAGTCAATTGATATGAAAATGAACTGTGCTATCTAGGAGAATGGGCTTCCTAGAGTCAAATTTTCTTTGTGGAATAGAAGCACCACATTGAGAGACTGTGGCATCCCATCATTTTTCATACTGACCATAAGAAATTGAAGCAATATTAGACCATCTTACATCTCAATAAACACCAATATTCTCTGGTAATCTGCTATTCTGTAGTTGGTTCAACATCCCTATCACTTGCATTTTTGAGCATCACTATTTTTAGGAAAAATTCCCTGGACCAAATTCAAATATCTCTTAAGTCAATACTTGCTACTATGGTCAAGTCATTTAATCTCTCTGTGCTTCAGTTTCTTCATCTGTTGAATAAGATGGTTGAACTAGGTGGCTTCTGTGGTTCCTTCTAGCTCTTGACAATTTCTTACAATTTCAATGCCTCCACTCCAACATATATATTTATAGATGATAAACACAGATATAGCTAGTTCTTCCATCTCATGTTGCATTTTTTCTTGTTGTTGCCTCTAGTTTATTAAAAATCCTTCATTTGAAGAACCACCTTTTTATAGTATTTTACTCTTAAAGCATGTAATCAAAACCTTACAACAGTTTCCCTGGTATTCTAGTGTTTTACCATTATGCTAGCTAGCTCACTCTATAATCTGCTGAAGAATTTTATTATAATAATTCAGTCTAATTATCCTTCTATCCTATTACCTCATTGACACCACAGCTTAGATGGTCAATAATTATATGAGTTAAATGGTAACCTTCCAGGTTGATTTGCAATAAAAAATTGGAATAGAAAGAAGGACACTAATGACTATAACATTCTCAGGAAACTTTGGGCTTGATCTATGTATAAATATATAACTTGTTTATTGATAATCCAGTTCTGGAAAACAGAATAAAAGTTAGGAGAGCCTTTCCTTCATTAGACAACTTACGTCATCTACTGGCTAGAGAATCTCTACCCTGTGGTCTTTTCTGTGATGGGCTTACCTAGACCCTTAGTTGCACTTTACAACCTCATATAGCCCTACTAGTAAGAATGGCCTGGAATAATACATTTTTCAGAATGGTTGACAAAATCACCATTAGTACCTACAGGACAAAGGAAAAGGAAAAAGAATATGGCCATTATGACTGTGTTGCAGTTGAGGGAGATCTTCTAATTATGCGGAACCACCAAGACATTACCTTGACGTCAAAGAGTGAGTGAAAGTATATGATGCTATTGTATTATATTATAGGTAAAATTGGGTAAGAAGAGACACAGGAGATGGGATAATCCAAAGCTGACCATAGAAGCACAAGGACTATAATGACAGGTAATGATAGAAAGATGCTAGAAGCTGTCATAAAAGGACTGAGGCCGTGAGGAATCAGCCAACTCCATGGGCACTTTCTAAAATGTTTCTTTCTGAGCTACAATGACCGTTCCATCCTCAGTCTCTGCAACAGTAATCATTTGCTTTTTCATATCAGTCTTTTGGTTTTATATTTGTGATTACTCTGTGGCCAATCCAGCCTAGTTTTTTTGCGGGGGTTACACTAACAATCTTGCTAGAAATGTGAGCTCCCTAATTTGTTATTTTATCTTCATTACATTTTAATGATCTTTTTTTTTAATACCATGTAGTTGCTCCATTGTCCTGATGACCTCGTGATTTGAACAAAGGCCCTCTGAGGGCGACAAAATTGTCTGAGTTAACTGCATCAGAATGTAAAATTTACTTGTTGCTGTGGTTGTCATCTGTAAAGTGTAACCCATCTCAACTTGAATTTTCTCAGTGCTTCCCTTTTATTAGGTCAATATTTGACATTAACTCTTTTTTTGATTTGACATTAACAATGGTGTACCATTGAAAATTTTGTTTTAATTAGGCCAATAGGTGTATAAATCAATAAACTCTGTTAGTGCTAACAGCCAAGACAGCTGACCCTAGAGTCAATTAGAACTGGGTTCAAATCCCACCTCTCAGATATACTACTTATATAACTCTAGATAGGTCACAGTAATGTCTCCCAGTAAAATCTCCTAGGAAATTCTTTATACTCTAACTTAAAGAACAGGCGCCAATCTATTGGTAGAGGGTGCTTTCTCATTTGGAGTTACTCATACCAGTGAAATCACAAGTCCAGAGTATTAAAAACTAATAATAATAAGATGTATGGTTGCCAAAGGAGAAGAAATCCCATGTATCACATCATCCATCATCTCAAACAGAAATTCAGAAACCATTTCTTGGCTAAGAACAACACCAATAAATCTGTTCCTAGTTGATGCATAATGTTCAGATGCTAATTCAAATTATATAAACCACTAAACTATCTTCATTGGATATGTACATAAAGGACAGACTTCTGAGATTTGGCTAACTTTGTGACCAGTACTTATGAATTTCTCAAGAAGAATTTAAATAACTTAAGGATACAAGTAGTAGATTCTTTCCTCTTCTCCTCCTCAACCTTTCCTCCCTCAAGAATTGAATTCCGGAGGAGTTTCAGAAGAGAAAATGTACTACTAGTTAAAATATTAACAGAATGAAATTTATATTTAGAATTTTAGATTAAGATATAGTCAGGAAGGGCTCTGGGCTACTAGAGAGCATCTAATGAGGGTCATTAAGTGTGAACTTGTTTGGTGGGATAAGTTTTAAGAGGAGGAGAAAACTGCCTACAAATATACATTTATCCATCCATGATGAAGAGTAATAGGTACCACAGAGGAAGTAGAATATAATTTTAAAGACCAAGTAAATCAATAATTGAGACAGAGAGGTAGTGTAATGAATAGAGCACCTGTTTTGGAGTCAGGAAGACCTGAATACAAATCTAGCCTTAGAGCCTTACAATGTGATCGTGGGAAAGTCATGTAACTTTAACCTTAAATTTTCTGTATGCTGTTGTCCACACTTAGATTAGTCTCATCACTTCCTATTTCTGCCTCATTACATCCTCTTCTTTCTTCTTGGCTCCAGTAAAGTACTCCTAGGGTCTTTTATTCCTGGATCATAAGATCCTTGAGGGGTGCAACCCCATTGATTTTTATGTTTGTAGCTCTAGCATCTAGAAGATAACCCTGTCTGCAGCAATTACTTAATTTTTGCTAAATGGATATTCTCTACTTTAAAGACCTCCATGTGTGAATATGTACATATCTATGTATATGTGTATGTATATATATATAAAATATATATATATTTATATATATTATATATATATAAAATTTATACACATATATACACACCACAAAAATTATGTGTTCATATGAAAATCAGTGTAGCTTTTGAAAATAATCATACTTTCTCAATGTTGTCTCCCTTTTTTTCTATTTTCATGTGTATAAAACTTAAAAATGCATTTTAAGAATTAAAATGAAATCTATGAGTAGTTTGTAGTCATTTTATTTTTTCTTTGATTCATATATCTCAGCCTCTTAATGATGTGTATTCATACCTTGTTTCATAGAAATAGATTAATTCTTTAGAATATACATATGTGATCATTAACAATTTCTAAAAATCAAACTTGATAGACAGTCATATTTTTTTCTTTTGGTCAAGTTCAAATGTCAACTATTAGTTAAATCATTTGCTTGATAAAGAAAGAAATCAACAAAATGGTGGTTACTGACTCTTTTTCTAAACACCAGGGAGGCTTATTTACCATTTAGGAAAACACACCTGCTTTTCTCTAAATACTTAAAATTCCTGTAGGAATAGCATCTGGTATTTAGGTATCTAACTACCTAAATCATACAAAAGAAAATAACCCACTTTTTCCTAGCTATAAATGTCGCAATAAGATATACATACTCATTTTCATAGCTGCCTTTTTTTTGACATGTGCACATTTGAATTTGATTAGCAATGGAATGGCATCATAAAGCATGTTTATATTTGAAAGATTTTAACTTATTTTAAGTCATAAAAATTTGCTTTTCTTTTGCACATTGAGAACTCCAGCTGCAGATGGAGAACTGCCTTGTAATAAAGGTTTCAAATTCATAATTTAAGCAAAAATAAGTTTGTCAACTTTGTTTCCAGATTAATGGTATATTAATGCCCTTTATTGAAAAGGAGGTCCCATTACTGTGGGCTGTCATATGAAGTGTGGCATAATTTGGTATCATAGGAATTCTAGCTTTCCAATATTTAAGATTTGTGGTTGTGAAATTATTCGCTGTAGATTATAGATTATACTTATAAGCACAGGGAATTTTTATTCAACTCTGTCCGTGAAGCATGGTAAAATTATCTTTGTTCACCAAAAGAGAGAGAGAGAGAGAGAGAGAGAGAGACTGACACTGACTCCTGGTGATTGGTCTGGAGAGTTGAAGAAATTACCTGTGAAACCTATATCCTGTAGTTCTCTTCCATTGATGATTCCTAAGTTGGAGAAGAATCCCTTCCATGCATGGTATGTCAGCAGAGATCAAGAAGGCAGACTCCCTATAGATCCTGTTGACACTACTATCAGTTCATTCCTTAAATTGCCTCTGTAAGAGTAAAGGAAAAAAAAATTGACTTTGTAGCATGGCCCTGAGAATCAGATCCCATTGTGGATCTGGAACTTTGTCTTGGGGTTGGGGAAATATATATCTTCTTTACAGATACTTCAGGCCTAATAATGAGACCTCTTGGACTTTTACTTGCTGGGTCCTGTGACATTAGCCCAATGGTTCTGGTGCCTTATGTCCTCTCCACTCTCCACTCTCACTTTCCCTGAAGCCCTCTGGGGACAACTTTGGGAGAGTCAGAGTGCCATTGATTCATAGCTCAGACTCTCTGATGGTTGACTGCCCCTTTGCCAATGTCGCTAAATTCAGTCAAAGTGGGCAATCTTTTCTGCCTTATATTAAAGAGGATCCCTTTAATATGAAGGTTTTTTAGAATAAGTACCTCTATGCATTGTTTGTGTGTTCTGGTGGAGGAGGAATCTATGCCCTTCTTATACCTCAGGTGATCATTTCCAAGCATCATTCTACCCTGTTCCTAACAGCATCCCAGGATTTCTACCTACAAGAGCAATCTTGGGGTCTCCATCTTTTGTTTCTCTTGGCATGTATCTGTGTTCCTGTATCTCCATAAGGATTCTCCACAGACTTGTCTTTTCAGCTGAGCTTAAATCCCAAGAACTAGAATCCACACTTATGGTTTTACTGGGAGCAATGACATCTTTCTCTTATGTATTAGAGTGATTAGGGTGACTCTCCAAGAATACCTAGCCATACTGAGGTATAACTAAATATGGCTTACATATATATGCTGTCTTTCAACCATAACATACAGATGAAACAAATAAAATCCCCTATCTGTTTTTGCTTAAGTTTAAGCCCAAAGTAAACCCAACAGACTTCAGACTTTAAGGAGGTGTTAAAGATGATTCTGATGACTGATGTGGTTTGAATTGGTCTTTGGCACTTCCTGTCAAGTCCTTGTAGGAATGTGGAAAGAAAATGTCATAGATTGAGTATAAAATCTTTGAGTCATATGACTCCATTTCTTGCATTACTTTGATTAGGATCGTGGAGGTTGGCTTAAGATCAGGGACATGCATTAGAGAGAAAGTCAGGGAAGAAAAAAAGAGAGGAGGAGCACAGAGTATCCTAAAAGTACACTTTTAAGTCTCTCTTTTCTTTACACTTTATTCATCTATAAGCCCTTTTCTCCCCCCTTGCCCTCTTTAAACAACCCAAGATACTGAGGAAAGGAAGAGATACTTCAAACAACACTGTTACGGTTTTGATGCCTTTTCTTTTTCTTCCCAAAGTACGAAAGAGACTAGAGTTCTTTTTTTTCCCGTCACTTATGCTTCTTTCAAAAATGACCCAACTGTGACTGGTCAGAGAGAGAAAAGAAAGGAAAAACTTTTACTAAAGGTACTGGATAGTGGAGAGTCAATGCTTTCCAACTGTGTGAGCAAATGGAGCCATACTGCTGTTACATGCAGAGGGAGACCAATAGACCAGGTGACCTCGGGAAAGTCCTTATGATCTTCATGATCTTTTAAGAAATAAATGGGCTTTTCACAGCAGGAAAATAAAATGTGCATAACAATTCATTTTATCCATTTTCTGTGCTAGTCTTCTCCCTTTACTCTGCCCCTCACCTGCAAATAGACTCACTAGGCTAAAGAATAGGACTTTTTCATGAGTTTGGAGTGTAGAAACACCCCTCACTGATACAGATTAATAGATCCTTTGCCATTTAGTCAGAGTTGCCTGGGGACACTGAATTAAGGGACTTGGCCAGGGTAACAAAACCTGTATGTGTCAATACTACAACCCAGATTTCCCTAGCTCCAAAGTCAGTCTCTATCTTTTATGCCATGCTGCATAGAAATGATTAAAGACATCATAAATTTCCCAGATGGACAGTGCATAAATCCCAGAAACTTTTGGAGATCTGAGGTAGTACACTGTAAGACAGGAAAACACAGCACACAGGATGGCTGCTACCACAGTTTTACTCTTGATTTAGTCTGACAAAAAAGACACCAAGAAGGGGTTAATAACCTTACTTTGTTCTAGTCTAGTTTTCTTCAAAGACAATTGTTGATAACAGGAGCACAGCTCCTACAGCATTCCCTAATCACCCTTCTCCCAGGGGCTGGTGGGACCCCTATGTCTCAATGGGATCAATCAAGACTGACACACTTGTACTTCCCCTTAAATTCCCTCAAGCCTCAATGGGGGCTAGTTGAGGCAAATACAGATTCCCCCCAAGACTTAATGGAGGCTGATCAATTGAACAACATTCCAGCTTGTGCACTCAACCCTAAGGTTCCCCCTAAGCTTCTATGGGGGCCAGTTGAAGCACAAACAACATTTCTGTTTTCAACCTTAAGGCTTCCCCATTCACTGTCTAGTGACCACCTGTTTTATAGGTCAACAGACAAGGCATATTGCCAGCAATAGACTCACAAGTATATATCACCTCATCCCTTTATCTCACTGCACAGTTGCAGTGGATGTTTATGGTATTTACCATTATGTAACTATGCACAAGACTGGTGGAGGTGTTTTAAACCATGACTGTGGGAACTCATATCTAATACTTGACAAGTGTTGATTGTTATGACTATGGATCCTGGAAAACTGAACTCTGAGAAATAATAACAAAATTCATTTAACACATTAAAATCCACCTTACTTACACTAAAATTCACGTTACATAATATACTAATCTACCCTGAGATCCATAGTTGTCAGGAAGACTGGGGCAGAATAGTGGAGGGGAGAGGATCAGGAGTGGTCAGAGACCAAGGACAGCCACAGCTAGAATTAAGAGCTTGCAAAATAGGGAAACAAAGCACTGAGTAGATCTTACTTCTGATGCTGTTGAGTGTAAAGTACACCAGAGTAAAGGTAGTTTATATATAAGATGCTGGTGATTCATCTTGAGGCAAAAAGTTTCTTTAGTTTCAAGACCAATGTCCATTAAAACTTTTTTGTGTAATTAAGAAGTTAGTACCACCTTGCCACTCATCATTCTTCTAGCCTCTTTTTTTTTTTTTAAATTTCCGGATTCTATTTTAGGAATTCTAGGTTACATGAAGTGAGTGGCACCATACACACACACACACACACACACACACACACACACACACACACACACATCTTGTATATATATATGTTGTATGTGTATATATGTTGTATGTATATATATATATGTTGTGTGTATATATGTGTGTGTGTGTATATGTGTGTATAACCCCTCTAAGATATTGCTTTATAACATAATATGTAATCACACATTAGCGTCCCCAGAGGATGTACTACATTATTTCAAAGCACACTGTGGGTCTGTGCTTCCAAAGTTAGAGCTCACCTCTTCCCTCCTCCCGCCATGATTGACTTAACCAATCAATTGAAGCATTTAATGAGATGGCATTATTGTGATTGTGTGGTTTTTTCCTTCATTCTGGACCAGGACCAAGATTTAAGGAAAATAATACTGTGACTTGCAAGTGAATTGGATTTAAATGAGAGAGGGCTGTGCAAAGGCATCAGCCTCAATTCTCCTCAAGAGCCATCTGGGTCCAGTGACCAGATACAAATCAAGTCAACTGGAGGTGGTCCAGGAGTCAGTGGGGGACCTTGATCTTTTTAAACTAAGTTCTTTCTGAGTTCTCACTTTGCCTGAGCCAATATCCATTCAGTGATTAGGGTCAAGGGATTACCCTTTTAATCCATTAAATAAACAAACAAACAAACAAATAATAAAACTGGGCGGGAAACACCCTTAGAGCTTCTGGTTAAAAGAAAAAAACTACTATTTACATTTGATCTGAGCCACCATCTGGGCTCAAACCATAACCATTAAGTGGTGTTTGGGCAGGGATCTATTTTTGGCCTCTCTGAGTGAATGGGTTTAAAGCATGGTTTTTATGAAAGAAATCTAGGCAGTATCCCTAAGATATCTATCTAGGTAGCTTTTAGATGGCATTGGAAGAATCAAAGTAACAGAACTTCCCTGCTCCCTCACTCAACCTGGAGCACACTCTCTTATAATTATATCCAGTATCAGTGGGAAGAATGGGTACACACAGAAGGTACAAGTAGATAGGCATACTAATGGGGAACACACATAATCTCTTCCCCTACCATGGCACTGCAGATGCCTGATGTTCTTTTCCTTCTCCTGTCAACACTATGTCATTTCCCTTTGAAACAGTATTTCTGCTTGGAAAGTCATTGAGTTGTGATTCCTGGGCCTGTTTCTCACTTTACCTCCATTCCTAATTGGCAGTACTGACTCTAATTACACTTCAAAAGGATATGTTCCTCTAAGCTTTCTTGATATGGACCCTCTTTTCTGTTCATTACACAAAAGACCTGTCCTTACTCTGGTCGTTTTCACTGGCTGTACTCCATGCCTGGAATGCTTTCCCTCCTCCTGTCTACTCACTTCCCTGCTTTCCATTAAATCTTAGTTAAAGTTTTACCTTCTGCAAGAAGTCTCTCTAGACACCTTTTAATGCTACCTCTACCGATTATTTCCAATTTATTCTCCCCAATATACTTTATTTGCACATAATTGTTTACACATTTTCTCCCCTTTAGCCTGTAAGTTCCTTGAGAGCAGAGATTATATTTTTCTTTGCAATCCCAATGCTTAGCATAGCGGCCTTACATGTAGTAGATTCTTAATAAATGCTACTTTACTGAGTGTATTTTGGTTTTATGATTTCGTACAAATTTCCTGTTCCCAAATTCCCTAGATTTCTGGATGTCAAGTATTCATAGCCTTTCTGTATCCTAAACAATTGATTTTTCAGATTCTTCATGTTTTTGATTTTTATTTTTTTATTGGGCCCTGTTTCCTCTGCTTCAGGTGGGAAGGGTATTGCCTATAAGGACCCTCCCATACCATATCTGGAAAGTGTTTCCGATTCTTGACACAAGCTTGCCTTGACACAAGCTTGACACAGAGGGAAACAAGGTCTGACTTTTCTTCTTTCCACAGTCAGAATTTCAATAGTCTATTCGGCGTTATTACGTTGATGTTTTGACAATTCTGCCTATTAATCATATCCAAAACTGAACTAATCTTTTTTTCATCCTATTCTTCTTTCTGTCTTCTCCATGACCATCAGTGATTCCATTCACTCATGTTTCAAATTTTAGTATTGACTTCAAATCACGCTCTCCCTTGCCCATAACGTACTATCAATCAAATCTGTCTTTTGACTATTTCTCTTATGTGTCCCTTTCCTTTCTATTACTGTTCCTAATGATTCTCTTATAGGATATGTCTAGAAAATTGCCATAGCTTCTTCACTAGTTTTCCTGCCTCCAGGATCACAAGATCATAAAGGCATAGATCTAGGACTAGAAAGAAACTCAGAGACCTCCAGGACAATTTCTCTCTTCCGTTTTTCCGATAAGTAAACCAAATACTGGGGAGATACTTGTTCACTCTTGATTCCACAAATAATAAGTATTAGACAAAGTTTAGTCTCCCTTAAAATCATATTCATCATCAAACCACTACTTAAAATACTTCAACTTGCTGAATAAAATTCTAAATCTTTTGGTTTGATATTCATACCAGTCCATGTATTTTAGTGTGTTGGACTTACAATAAGATGGTGTGGGTTTGAGTCACAGCTTAGATACTTGTGCACCTTGTGGTTGTTGACAAGTTTATTCAACCTCCCCCCCCATCTCAATTTCCTAATATATAAAATTATTATAATGCTTTACTATAGACAATGCTATAGTACTTAAATCATAAGGTTACTGTGAGGAATAAATTTTGTCAGGTTTAGGGACTATATAGATATGTATTATTCAGAGTCTTCTATCTGGAGCCATTTTTACAAATTTGTTTTTTATTACTACCCTTCATATTTCTTTCTGTCCTTCAGATTTGTATTAAATACAGCCTAAGTGCAAAGCATTTGGGTATAATGTTGAAAAAGCACACATGAAGCCTACCTCAAGGAATCTGTAATTTAAGAGTGGTGGAACGTGAACAAATAAAGAGTAGAATGTGGTAGGGTAAAGGGCAACTCAGGGCAAAGGAATACTCTAAGACATTTTGAGAAGGAAAAGTTTGCTTTCATCTTTTTTTATTCAAGGAAGGTTATGAAGCTAGGTGATACCTGAGCTGGGACTACATTCAAAGAACCTCAGAGAACAGAGAAAAATTTCAATAGGCAGAGAGGAGGTTACATGAATTCAGACATGAGAGATGCTCTGTGTGAATGTATGGAGCTAAAATGATTCAGACCAAGTTTGGGAAACTGAGGGTCTCTTAGTTGATCCAAGATTTTGCTAGAGTATAAAGGAAGGAAAGGGATGAAACCTAAAGTTAGAAAGACAGGTTGCAGCTTTACTATGCAGACCCTATTAGGCTAAGGAATTTGTATGTCATTCTGATGGGAAGAGGCAGGTTTATAAGCAGGGAATATGACATACTTACCTACTCTGCATTCTAGTCAAACTAAACTACTTTCCATGCCTCCTATGTGTCTCCTTAATTTTCACCTATGTTTTTTTTTTTGAATCCTGAATTTCCTTCCAGGTTCAGTTCAAGTACCAACTTCCATATGAAGCATTTTCTTATTCCCCTCTTATGGTAATCCTATTTCCTCCCAATTATCTTGAATTTATTTGTTAAATCTTCTACATAGCTTTGAGGCATATGTTCTCTTCCTTTATCAAATGGAAGCTCTGTAATGGCAGCATTTGTTTCAGTATTGGCCTGCTATCTCCAGAATAGCAACTGGCATATAATGACCAAGAATTCTGATTCTTTGTACTTTTCCTCAAGTTGCTTTGTATGCCTTGGATAGCTTCTCCTCTGGTAGTGGACATAAGCATGTTAGTTTAGAATGAACAATTTCATTATATAAAGCATATATTTTGTAACTAAGTAGTTGTTATGTAAGTTGTTTCCCTATAATAAGATAAGGACTTGAGTGATATAATTTGGCAATGATGTATGTATTCCCCAAATTTAATAAATACCCAGTAATCATATGTATATCTTCCTATTTGGTAAACTACTCTTAATGCACGTGTGTGTATCCCAAATCTGGTAAATAACTGATCGGTGATTGCTAATATTACAGGCATTGATTGATAGCTTTCTTTTATCACAAACTCAAGTAACTGGTCACCTATCAGAATTTAAATATGACTTGTAAGTACACTTTTCCAAAACCAAAAATTTCACCTAAGGCACCCAGGACACAATCCTGTGTTTCCCTTATTAAAAAAATGACAGCCTTTTGTGTACATTTCAGAGTAATTCTTATTCATAAATACTTTCCAAAACACTTTACCAAAATGAGGCACAAGTTTTCAGGTTGGACAGAGAGGGAACTTTGTCATGAGCATTAATGGGAGATAGGCTTAATGAGACCTTTGTTTCTAGAGGGTTTGATGTTTATCTTACTGTATGTTCAATAAAACTGGATTCCTTGTATTGATTAATGTAAGATTTTTATTAGTGTACTGTCAGTGTAGTGTCTAATAAGCATATGTAAGGGTAAAATGGAATTACATGAGTGCTGTGTGTTGTACCTACTCATTCTGCCCTATGAAATTCCAACCTTTCTCTAAGATCTAAGCCAAATACCAAGTCCTCCATGAATCCTTCCTTTATTCTCCCTCACATGATATCTCTTCTTTGATAGTTATGCTATGTTTGCTTTTATGTATTTGTCATGTCTTGTTTTGTATTATAGCTTTTTGTGCAGATTTTTTTTACCCTTTCACTGAAGTGTAAAGCCCCATGATTGCAGGAACATTCTCTCACTTCCACATGACTGACTGACTGATTGACTGACTGAATGAAAATATTTATTTAGTACTTCTTCACATTAAATACTATATTAAGAACTAGGGTTACAAATACAAAAATAAAACTATCTTTGCCCTTAAATTCTTGTGGATAAGAGGAGGAGGAGGGATCATACAGATGAGAGAATGGTGGCTAAGATCTAAAAGTAACATAGATGATGAGCCTGGTCATATAGAAGTAGACTGATATACTCTTTCCTGGGGAAAAATGATAAAGTTAATTTGATCACGATTACAGAAGAGAAGAAGAGAGTTATAATTTGACCACCAATGGGGTTGGTGTTATTGCAGAGACAAGGACAGGAGTAGTAAAATAATAGTGCTCTTCTCAATGTAAGTACTTAATAATTATTTACAAAATTGAATGAAATTAAAGAAGATAAAAAGAAAACTCTCTTACCTTGTGCAATTGTTTAAGATTTGTTGTTATGCACTGTGGATGGGCAAGAAGAAAATTATTTAGAAGCAGTGGCACAGATGATAGTCTCATAAATGCAAAACTGGTGGTGCTTTGCTTTTCCAATGGCTTATACAGGGAATTAAACTTCTACTCCTTGCTGGTTGTGTCTCTTTATCTCAAATTGTTTTGACACATGAACCAATCGATCACATTTCTGCCTCCCTTAGTTGATGTGTTAGGTTGATCTTTGTTTGACTTCAGATAATTAAACACTTTGTGTTCAGTTTCTAAGGATTTTACTCCCTGGTTATTAAGGAAAATCAATGTCTAGAAATCTTGAAGTCCAAACTTGTTTTGGAATTTACAGATCAAATTCTCACATAAAATATTTTTCTGACTCTCATCTGCTTCTATTCCAATAAAAAGTAGTGCAAAATATCCCTTATTGAAAAATGTTGACTTCTGACATCCAAAATGAATAGACTACCCATTTATTTTCTCTTTTTCCAGTTTTGTTTTTTTTTTTTTTTGGTTAGGAAAGTGGTGAGCTATTTTAAAGGGTTTAAGAGAATGTTAAGTGGGCTTGATAAAGACCAGATCTATACTAAGTCAATAAATTATTACAAAATCCCCCGTCTATGTATTCTAGGTCCTCTATAGAGTTAATCATTTATTGTACATTATGTACATATGTGAAATATGTACAAATAACAGGATCCAAAGATCAAAGTAAATTGGAATTCTTTGCATATGTTCAGGGAAGTTTAACTTATTTGCCAGTAATTTGATTAATAGTAGTCCCATATCCCCCATATAGATATTCCTAAGAGTACAAATTCCATAAAGTTTTAAAGTAAAAGCAAAGCAATAAAAGACAATTGGTGTTATGAATCTTATTATCATCTGAGGTTAAGTGGTTTTTCTTCACAAGAAACACTCATGAATTGTTGATCAGGACTTTAAATAGAAAGTTATAAAATTATATCTTCCATTTGGTGATTTTGGCACAATCCCAATAGAATTGGGTTTGGGTGAACTAATCAGTCTGATTAGTTCTCATGATTTTTCACCAAATCAAATCATATATATTACCTTTTGGCCTGAAAAATTCACATCAAATCAGAGACAATGTCAGAGCAACTTCACCCTTTTCCATGTCCTTTTCCCATTCTATTTTAACCATGAGCTCTTGACTATATTTTTCCTTTAAAATTTATTGATATTTTGGGTTTTTGCATCATATTCATTTCCTAATATAGTAACTTCCACTTACCTGTTAGAGAGCTTTGCCTCTTTTAAAAAAAAAAGAATTAATTAAAAGGTAAGGAAGCAATTCAGCAAAACCAACTGACACATCAATCAAGTTCTATAACATATACAATGCTTCACATCTGTAGTATGTCATCTCTGCAAAGGAGAAATGAATTCTCATATGTCTTCTTTCGGTCTATGTATGGTTCACTACAATTACAGATCATCCAATTTCACTACGTTGTTGATGATATTGCATGTAGAAAGCAAGGTCCTTCATGGCATAGATTCTTTGTTTTCTTTCTGTATCTCTAGCACATATTCCGTGGAACATAGCAACGTAGTCTTGATTTATTGACTTTTTTCACATTTACATGTTGTTGTCATTAGGTATATTGTTTGCTTGATTCTATTTTCTTCATATTCATTCATATTTATTTGCTTGTATTTGTTCATATTTCTCTTCCCATTGTCTGCCTATATTTTTCATATTCATCATTAATATACACTCACACATATGTATTACAAAGTAATTTGTTATTATATCCTTATACCACAGTTTCTTTACCTATGAATTGATGAAAATCTATTTGGTTTTCAGGCCTGTGTTACTACTAATTTTGTTTTTAAATTAAGTATATTTTATTCTATTTTTAACATACTTCAGGTACATAACTGGGTAAAAGGGTATGCACTTTTTTCATCAACGTAATTTCTAATCACTTTCCAGAATGATTAAATCAATTTATAGCTTCATCAGTCAGGCATTTCAATATCTTTGTTTTCACAACCATTCTAATGTTAAATATTACTATCTCTTGTCTTTCTTGGGGCAGGAAAATTCCTGCTTATGTGAGAAGAAATTATAGAGTTATTTTGATTTGAAACAATTTTCTTACTATTGGTGATCTATAGCAATCTTTCAAGTGGTTAATAGTTTGCCTTTTGAAAAAAGTATTGATCATATCATATACTTTAATGACTATAAAATGTTGGAAAATGATTCTTGGGCTTTCATATTTCTGTCATTTCCTTATATATCTTGGCTGTTACACATTTATCTAAGCTATTTGACCCAAACAGTGTTTCTCCAATATATTACTTTTTTATTGTTGTTTTTACCTAACTTTTTAATTTCATGTAATCAGAGGTCATTCATTTTATCTTTTATCTTTTGTGTTCCCCTCTGTCCTTCCTTTGGTTAAGAATTCTACCTATTCTATTACTCTTCGTAGATTTATTTTGTGTACTACTTTGCACATGTTCATGATCTTTTCTTCTCACTGATTTCTTATAGTTTTTTTTAAATTTTCATTTATTTATTTATTTTTAAATGTTCTAACAATCACTTCCTTAAAATTAAGATTTTATCCCCCCCACACCTTCCCCCTGCTATCCCCCTCCCTCAGTTTTTTTTAATATAAACTATCATGCCATCAGCAAATAAGAATAATGTTTTTCTCCCTCCTTTGCTCACACTTATGCTTGTCCTATCCTTTATCTTATGCAATCACTATGATTTCTACCACGTGTCAGATAATAGAGGAGAGATGGGTAACCTTTGCTTTATTCCTACATCTGTTGAGAAACCTTTTAATGTTACTTCATGATCAGTAAGGCTTGCTTTTTACTTTATATGCACACTTTTAAAATCAATTTTTAAAAGGTTCTTTGGTGTCTCTGCTATGTAGGGATTTCAGCATAAATTTATGTTACACTGTATCAATTTTTCTGCATTTATTGATATGCAATCCTGGATTATTTGCTTTAATTATTATTTTAATTATTTTCCTAATATTGAGTGATTCATGGACTTTGACAGAAATGTAACCTGATTATAGTGAATATCTTAAAAATATGTTACGATGATTTTTTTCAGGATTGCATTTAAACTTTAAAAATTAATATTAATGATTTATTCTACTCTCACTTTGTTGCTTATATATTCATGGTTATATTTGTCACATAAGAGAAATTTTGTAGAGTATTTCTTTTTTATTTTTGAGAATAACTTACATATCAGAGGTAATAATTTTCATTAGAACTCTAAAAAATTTACATGTTAATTCATCTAGACCAGGCTCTCCCAGGTATTTTCTTTGAAGATAGTTTAATTTCTTATGCTAAAAGTGGTTGTATAAAATTTTAATTTTATGCTCTATTATTTTTAAATTTCCCATAATTCCTTTCATTTTGTCAGTTATCCTAACATATAATTAAATACTAGCTTTTAATACAACTTTTTAGGTCCTTAGATTTCCTTTATTCTGGACTGGGCCCACTTTATGCCAATATTCTGTAAGTTTAAATTCAATACTCGAAATAAATGTGACACATTCAAGAGTAATTAAAGGAAATTTATCTAGCTGTAAGATGAAAAGGATATTCAACAAGGATAAATGTTGAGGACACTTTGAGTTGATTCCTTTGAGTGAAGCTCTCTTTTCTGAGGTTTACATTGTGCTCTGCTAAGCTCAAAAGAAAGCACCTGGAGCTCCTCAAGGCTGCTTTGTACTTAGTAAGCCAGGGAGTGATATCAAAAGCCTGAGCCCTTAGTTTCTTGAATCAACTAAGTCTTGAGGATCACATGCTAAAAAACTAGCCTAACTTACATGGGACCAGGGGTTAGGATAGTGTTCCTACCACATCCCCATATAAAAGAAGACTGATGTGTGGTGTGGTGTAGTGTGGTGTGGTATGTGTATGTGTGTGTGTGTGTGTGTGTGTGTGTGTGTGTGTATGTGTGTGTCCTAGATGGATTTTTCTGGAAATTAGTCCTAAGTTTCCTTGGTTTGATTTAAACAAGGATTCTTAAGCTGGAGATTACAGAGCCTGAAGGCATCTATAGAAAAATTTTTATGGAGTCCATGAACTTAGATGGGGAAAAAATACATCTTGATTTTAACTACTAACTGAAATTTTGATTTTTCATCAATTTTAAGTTTTGTAAGATCCACAGACTCAAGGAGAATTATAGATGGGAAGGATTTCAGAATCCTTACAGCCCAACTCTTCTACTTAAAAAATGAGAAAACAAAGCTTCAAAAAGTTTAAATGATTTGCCAAAGGTCCCACAGGTAGAGAAAAAGAACTAGTATTAGGATCTAGGACTTATAATTCCAATGACAAATAACAGCATGGAAAATGTTTTGATTCATCTATTTATATTTGATCCAAGAATCTTTTTTTTCTTTCAGAAATTCTAAAAGCAGAATTCTGAAGAATTTTTTTTTAAAAGTGATAGTCTTAGAGAATACATAAGGAAACAAATCTTTCAAGGAGAGTGGCAGAAGGTCAATATGGCAAGTATCTATCCGTACCTCTATAAATATCCATATTTATCTTTATATTTCCTTCTTTTTCTCATCATAGTCTCATTTTAAGCTGTTTTGCTTAATTTTTTTTCCTTTTATGTGAGAAATCTTAATCAAGTGTGATGGGTAGCTTCCAGAACTGACTATAGCATATATGAAAACAAAGGGGAACACACAGTAAGAACTAGTTAAGCAGAAAGTGGCCTGTTACATGAGGGAAATTTTCTAGTATTTAAAATATATCAATCAGTTTTTGGGATATATGTGTATGATACAGGATGCCTCAGATTCCCTTAGGTACAACCACTATAACTCTTAACTCATTCAGCACTATTGGCTCTTTACCTTTACATTATTAATTCTTTATGTCATTGGATTCAATGACATCCTAGTGGATATGTTTTGGAATATTCTCATCAATCATCAAATCGCAGAAAATTCTCTGTAATTGATTTAGCTACAAACTCAAAGTAAGATCTGGAATATCTTCCATTTTTTTTCAGTCTCAAAACCCCAAATTATTATTTGTGACAATGTCAATGATGACCATCAGATGTAGGGCCATTATCATATGACACAAAATGTAAGTTAACATTTTTGTTATATATAAAAATTATCTAATGGGATTCTAGGCTAAAGTCATTTCATACAAGGAAAGACAAAGAGTTATTGACCAGAATTCTGACCAACTGTTGCAAGTGCAGATGTTTGGCCCGGTTTCCCTTTTACTGAACTCCTACAGTATACCTATCTTCTCTTCTTTAGCTATTTACTTGTTTCTCACTCTCCTTTCTAGGATTTTCCTTTTCTGGTACTCTAAAACATGAGCTAAAATTTCTTCCTCAAGATTCCTGTAAGTCCAGTGCAACCCTGAGTCCTACTAAAAAATACAGAGCTCACCTCAGATTTTGTAAATAACCTAGGCTTCCTCAGAATGCCAGTTCACTTTCCTTAGAGTATCCATTAACATTCTCATCCAAGGATTCTCTATTTTCCAGCAAAGTCCTTCAATATCTCTGCAAATCCATTAAAGGTAAAGCATCAACATCCAAAATCTCAGTGATCTTTGGTCTTGGCAATATAGAGCTTCATTCCTATGTGTAAAAAGTAGAATTAAAAAGAAAAAAAGACACTTTGATTATGTCCTGTGGAATGCTATATTTTAGAAACCTGCCTATTTTTCCTGCTCTTAATAATAGTTTTGAGGATGTAATATTATATAATATTTTCCTCACTATAATTCTGTGATGGAGGCATTGCAAATGCTATTCCCTCCATTTTGTACATGAGGAAACTGAGACACAGAGTATATTGTCTGCTCAGGTTGACCGGACTTGCATCAAAGTTAAGACTTGATCCTAGGCTGAAACTTGCCAAGATTAATGATGTTTTACATACCAGCCTACATCTTACTTATGTATGCCATGTTTATGAACTAATGTGGATTAGGGAACCAATGGATAGACTTGGGGTTGGGAACACTTGGTTCCCATGTCTGATATATGCTAGCTATTTAGTACTTAACCTTTTTGTGACTTAAATTCATTATCTCTAAATTGAAGTTCTTCAGATGGGTAACACCTAATCTTAAAAGGTTATCATGAGGCTCAAAACATATAAGGTAGACCAACAGCAGCTGTTCAGAAATTTTAAAGCATTATGCTGAAAGTATTTATTGTTACCAGAACTTAATAACACCATGAATGTACTAGTAGAGTCTCCATATTTATATTTATTAAAATGTAGCAGGATTGTAAGGCACTTTCTGCATTGACTTGGCAAGTGCATTTTCCTAGTAATTTGCTATCTACTGTGCAGCTCTTGATAACATTGATTTACTATATCTAAAATAAATGCAAAGCTGGAACTGAAGGGACAAGATTTCATACTAAATATTTACAGTGTGAAACTAAATCATCTTATTAGTTTTGCTCTTAGGAGCATTAATTATATGGGGGACGATGAATCAGTTTCTACTCATTGTATATTGCTAACTTTAGAAGACATAAAATCTTTATCTACCAATTTATTTTGGTTGTGTCTGTCACCATTCTATCTAGATGTTTAGATATATAAACACATATGAGAAAGCCATGCACCATGGTTATACATATTTTCCCTCAGAATATTTTCTGGAGTCAGAGTCACATTTCCAGAGCTATATTTGGATCAACTACAGAATCATAAATTCCATGTCATTTTTTTTTGAATGCCTCCTGTGAGAGAGACAGCTTTGTCTCTTTTTCTTTGATATGGTAAGTTTTAGACTCAGAAAACATTCTGAGGATTTTTTTTAAGTTTTTCTCAGAGTACATGCAAAAAGGCAACCTGGAAGATAGTTTATCTGGATAGAGGGCTTCCTACTTCAATGAATTCACATAAACAGGTGTTGTAAACAGTCAGTGGATATACAGGGAGATCAGGATAATGGGTATTTAGCTGAAGGAAAGGTGGAAGATAAGTGAGATATTGTCAGGATTGTAGTTTTTCATGAACTTGAGAGGGAAGAGGTAGAAAAGCCAAAAGGAAAAATTTATATTATAGGATTTGGAGGAAGGAAAGAAATGTCAAAGGGAAGAGATGATGAAAAACAGTAATAAATATAGAAACAGAAACATATGCACACAGGTGTTTCCTTCTACCTTAAGGGAGATCTTTTCCCCCTTAAATAGTTCTAGTTATTATATATTGTTTCAATATAGAGAGTGAAATACTAGTGATTTTAATAAAAATTCTTTGAAATGCCACCTATTAACATGGTCTACTTTTTATGATTGCTGAAATGCTACCTCAATTCAAATATCTAATGGCAATGGATTCTGACTTTTCTGTAATAATTATGTCCTTTTACTGTGTTATTAATGTATGCTCTTTATAAGTCTAATTTAAGAAGTGGATTATCATAAAATTGTTACCTTGATAATTTGAGATAATTTGGTGCAATTTTCATTGCCCCAGATTATAGTGCTAATAACAGATATAAACTGTAAATACTAACTCATAGTGGCAGTTCACAATTTGGTCACTTGTAACCTTCAAAAATTAGTTCCTGACTATTACTACTTAACATATGTTGGAAGCAGGCAGAGCTCTATGTGGGAAAACCTTATATAATTATAATCTGCCATATGAGAAAAAGACAAGGTATCTAATAAACTATGGACTAGCTTTTTCTCTAAGAAATGCAATATGTTGAATAAATGAGTCTAAGGGGTCTTCTCCATGCCCAAATCTACACTGGTGAGGATCAACTTCCTTTGTAAAATATTGACAGCTCCCTTTGTGTTCTGAGACTCTATTCCTTGTAGTTAATTCACAAAGTTATATAAAAGTGAATATTTTGAAAACTAAGAAACAGAAATTTATGAACTCTCTCATTCTTATCCTCTATTTATCATCTATCTATCTATCAATATATAATGTATACATCCAAACATATATACATTATCTGTTATGGGGAAATATTGAAAATTATACATTCTCTGCACTTTATAAATATAGGAATATATTAGAAAATTGGACAACTTTCAATATATCACTAGTGATGAATTACGCATAAGAGGAGGGGTAAAAAGAGCATGAAGAAAAGGTGTACCAAGAAAAAGAACATGAGATTATGGAGGAAGTATAGAAAAAGAGTAACAGCAATAATATTGTGTAGTGGAAGGTTGATTTGGAGTACAAAGACTTGAGTTTGAATTCTGACTGCCACTTATTAGTGGTGTGATAATAAGAAAATCACTTCTATTGACTGGGTCATGGTTTATTCATCTTCAAGATGAACTAATTTTGACTAGATGATCTCTAAATTTCATTTTCTCAACACAATCCTCTGAGCATATGATGAAAACAGCTTGAATGTTGTCCTTGGTCAATGCAATATTGAAATGGCCAGAGCAAGTTCTCCAGAATGTTAAGTGGTTCCTCACTGGAAGATTTCTAGAAAGAAAAACACAAAGACCAGGGAAAATGAGGATATATGATTATGAATTTTATTAGTACGGAGAATATTGATACCATCTAGATCATGGATCTATCTAGTTAGATGATAAGTGATAACAAGGAATTAAAATGTACCATGATTATAGTTGTGTAGATTTTTCCCCTTTGTATAGATATCCTTCCTTTATTTCTACAAACCCTAAAATGAATTGGTAACATTGGTATGCCCAAACAACATGCATGCTTTACTTTTTACCCTTACCCGGGATTGAGCCATAATAACCTATCCATCTAATGATGCTTATATAATTTTATGCAAGGACTTGCTTGGGGAGAACAAGTTTAGGAAGAATTAAATTATTTAACAGCCCCTGAAATAGTATTTTCTTCTTTCACTTGTTTTTCCCTTTTCATAAAAATTCCTTTGACATGGCATCACCTCCCTGATATCATGGTCTTTTTTGGGAATGAAGGACAAATAGCAGAAGCATCAAAACTTCTATTGATATACTATAGTCAGGGAAGAGCCAAGATAGCAAAGTAGAAAGATTCATATCCTCTAGTTCTTCCTCCTAGGCCCATAAAATACCTGTAAAAAATGACTCTAAACAAATTCTAGAGCAATAGAAGTTACAAAACAACAGAATGAAAGAAATTTCCAGCTCAAGGTAGTCTGGAAGGCCAAAAGGAAAGGTCTATCACACAAGGTGTGGAGTGGAGTGCAGCCCATGGAGTTTGGCCTAGCTTTGGCTGAGCAGCACTAGCAGGAACAGGACCAGAACAGGCCTCAGGGGTAGAACCCCCAGCAGCTGTGGTGGTCCTCAAATCCCTCAACCCACTAACACCAAAAACAGCTCCAAAGGTCAGTGAGAAAGCTTTATCACCCAGGTGAGAAGGGAGCAGGGTCTTCCCCTAGCCGTGGCCCCAGTTGATGATGGCAGTGGCAGCAGCAGCAGTAGCAGGGGAAGTAGCAGCACCCAATTTTGGAGCTCTCAGCCTAAAGTTCCTGGAAGAATTGAACTTCTGATCTTGGTCTCATCCTTGAGTGGTGGCCTGGGGTGAGGAAGAGTGCTTGCTCGTATGAGATGGTAGAGGCTCTGAAAAGGGAAGTCTACTTACAGATACTGGGCAGAAAAGCTTTGGTAGCTCCCATACCAGAGTGTAGTCCAGGAGAGGAGTAAACACCCCTCCCTTGATTGTGCCACCTTGGAGGAAGTAAGAACTTCCAGGTTCCCCAGAGTTTACTTTCCTCTTGACAAAGGACTCAAAAGTCAAGTAACTGGCTGGGAAAATGCCCCAAAAAGGGGAAAAAATAATAGTACTGAAAGTGACTTTCTTGGTGAACAGATATTTTCTTATTTTCTTCCATCCTTTCAGGTGAGGAAGAACAATGCTTACTATTGGAGGCCTCCAAAATAAATACACGATGGTGTCAAGCCATGGAAAAGCTCAAAAAGGATTTTGAAAATCAAATAAGAGACATGGAGGAAAAATTGGGAAGAGAAATGAGAGCAATACAAGAAAATTATGAAAAGTGAGTCAACAGATTTCTAAAAGAGACCCCAAAAATGCTGAAGAAAACAATACCTTTAAAAATAGGATAACTTGATTGGCAAAAGAAGGGCAAAAAGTCAATTAGGAGAAGAATGCTTTAATAAGCAGAATTAGCCAAATAGAAAAGGAGTTTCCAAAGCTCACTGAGGGAAATAGTTCCTTAAAAATGAGAATGGAGCAGATGGAAGCTAATGACTTTATGAGAAACCAAGAAATTACAAACAAAACAAAACAAAAACAAACCCAAACCATAAGAATGAAAAAATGGAAGATAATGTGAAATATCTCATTGGAAAAACAACTGACATGGAAAATAGATCCAGGAGAGACAATTTAAAAATTATTAGACTACCTGAAGATCACGATCGAGAAAAGAACCTAGACATCATCTTTCATGAAATTATCAAGGAAAACTGCCCTGATATTCTAGAACCAGAGGGCAAAATGAATATTGAAAGAATCCATTGCTCACCTCCTAAAAGAGATCCAAAAAGAGAAACTCTTAGCAATATTGTAGTCAAATTCCAGTTTCTAGGTCAAGAAGAAAATATTTCAAGCAGCTAGAAAGAAACAATTGGAGTATTTTGGAAATACAATCAGGATAACACAAGATCTAGCAGCTTCTACATTAAGGGATCAAAGGACTTGAAATATGATATTCTAGAAGTCAAATTAACTAAGATTAAAACCTAGAATCCCCTACTCAGCAAAACTGAGTATAATCCTTCCAGGGAGAAATTATCATTCAATGAAATAGAAGACTTTCAAGCATTCTTGATGAAAAGACCAGAGCTGAATAGAAAATTTTACTTTCAAATACAAGAATCAAGAGAAGCATGAAAAGGCTCACAAGGAGAAGACAATGAAGATTTCAAAGCAAGGGCATGTCAAGAGGAAATGTATGTTTTTGGAAGATTGAATCTGGCAGCAGGCTGTGGGATGGACTAGGGGAATGGAGAGTGATGGGAATGACCAAATTCTGCCTTTACTGCACATCTGCCCAAAGGAGATTTTATTGTAGATGTTCTTTGTCAGATCATCCTTTTCCTTTCTTGTTCATCTGAAATTATTCATTTGGGGTAGGGGCAGAATTTGGGTAGGGAGTCTTTTTGGGAAATTCTAGTATCAGTTTTGGAAATGGTAGGGACTTTGTTTGCAAAGTGAAGACTTGGAACTAAGCTCTAATATCCCCTCTCGGTCTATGTTCTATGTCCTAGGCTTCTTTCCAGTTCTGATGTTCTATGTTCTAAGGTCTCTTCCAGTTCTGTCCTAATACAATGCATTGACTCTAACACACCATTAGTTACTTTAATTGTTAAGGAGTCAGATGATTGTCATGATCACTGCTAAGGCCATTTGGAGACTTATGAGTCATTCCCTTAACAGTCTGGCTTCTTTCCTGTCCCTCATGCCACCTTCCCAAATAGCTTTTGGAAGTTCATTTGAGCCCACTAGCATCTGAGCCTCTTCCCCACAAGAACAGAATTTGAGAGGTCCTGATCTTTGCTGCCACTGCCTTACTCTCTGAACAGCTTAGAAAGAGAGAACAATCTGATGGTGTGATGGGGAACTCTGTCCAACCCTCTGTACTTGGCCCAGAGAAGACTCCCAGCTCAACTCCAAGGGCTGTCAGCAGTTAAATCCATGACACCTGTACTTGTGCCAGCTGGAGCACATTGTCATGGGATCTGATCCCAGGACTTATAGATATGCTGAGGAACAGAAATGCTTCAGATGAATGCCAGGACCAAAGAGGCCAAGTCCCCAGTCTATGCACACACAATGACAGCTCCGCCTCCTGGTGAGTGGCTAGTTCCACTGTTAACTGTGACCAGTCTCCAGTGCCCAGCTCCCTCCTTCCTCTTTCCATGCTTTTGCTCATTCTCCTAGTCAAAGTCGAATCAACTTTTGTAACCTAAGTTCTATACCTTTGGGGAGGCCTTCCCTGACTACTCCAGCCTTATTTCTCTTTTTTCTCATCTCCCAGAATACTTAGAGTCAGAACAGTGCCATTCATGCATTGTTTATAATGGGAAAATTCAGAAATCTACCTTTTAACAAGGTCAGACTGGTTGAAGAGGACTTTGGAGAATCTCTGGTCTCTTTAGTTGTGAAAACAGAAGAGGTAGAACTACTCTTAGGTTGAAGCCTCTTGTAGGCAAGAAAGAGACTGCCATCCTTGAGCCTGAATTATTCAGGGGAGTGGGAAGTGTCATTGTTGTCATCAACATCATCATCATTGTTGTCCTTGGTGGTCCTTTGTATTTTAAGAGGATCAGTGACATCACATGTGATACCTTGACTTGGATTTAAGAGAATTGGATTTAAGTGAGGCAGAGTTGTGCAAAGCTATCCGAGGGCAAGGGAACTATATTCAACCTTGCTGCCTGGTAGGGAACAGAATGGGTATTTAATAAACATCTACTCTGTGCCAGGCATTATGCTAAGTGCTTTACAAATATTATCACATTCAATACTCACAACCATCTTGGAAGGGAGGTGTTAATGTTCTCATTTTATAGTTGAGGAAATGGAGGCAGTTAGAGGTTAAATGACTTACCCAGGGTCATACATCTACCAAGTGTCTGAGGCTGAATTTCAACTTAGTCTTCCTGACTTCAGGGAGTCAGAGTATTATCTACTGCTACATGATGCCTTCAGCCAGTGGGGAATGGAAATCCTTCAGTCTGTGGTGGAGAAATCTTTATTGCCCTTCTTCAGTCAGAAGACAGGGTTGTAGGCTCTAGCATCACTGAGTTTAGAATTAAAAGGGACAACTTAGAGATCATCAAGTCTAACTTTCTCAATTTATAGATGAAGAAACTGAGGCCCTGCATAGTTGAGTGACTTTCTACAAGTTCAACAGTGATGAGATTCAAACACAGATTTTCTGATTCAAGATTCAGTGCTCACTGTGTTCTATCATGGCACCTCTCCAACTAGAAATGAGTTCTAGATCTGCCTCTTTCACTAAATCAGTGAGTGACTTTTAGCTCCTCATCTAAGTGAGAAATTTGGAAAAGATAATCTCTATGGTCCCCTCTACTGAGGGATATCCCAGAGCCAGCTTGGACCAGCTCTCAATGGTTATATTTTCAATGTGAGCATTTATATCTCTTGATTCCCACTAGAAATCAGGGCCCAATTTCTTGTTTTGTTCATTGTCTACTCTAGACTTATTAAAGGGAAAATAATAAAGATATTAATAATGCTGATATATTATGGACAATGTCAACCAATCACTTAGCATTAAGCACCTACTATATGCCAGGTGCTGTGTTAATCACTGGGGGTACAAGGAAAAGAAAAGAAAAAATAGTCTGTGCTTTCACGGTGCCCCTAGTTTCATGAGGGAAACAACATGCAAACAACTAGAAACAAACAAAATATATTTGGGATAAATTGAGAGCAATCTAAGAAAAAAGGTGCTAAGATCATAGAACAATGGGCAATACGCCTTGAAGAAAGTGAAATGTTAGCTGAGACTTGAAAGAAGCCAGATAAATTAGAAGGAAAATATGAGGGGGAATAACATGTTAGGCATCAGGGACAGCCAGTTAAAATTCTTGGAGTTAGGAGATGGAATTTTATATATGAAGAAAAGTATGGACAGCTCAAATTATTGCATCACTGAATATGTAGGTAGAATTAAGCTTTAAGAAAATGGAAACGTAGGAAAGGGCCACATTGAAAAAAATTTTGAAAGCCAAACAGAACATTTTATATTGGATCCTAGAGGTAGAAGGGCACCATTCAGTTTACTGAATAGGGAGACAATATTGTGAGGTCTGTGCTTGGGGAAGATCAATTTAAGAACACAGTAAAGGATGGATTGGAGTGGAGCGAGACTTGAGTTAGGGATTCTAACCAGTAGGCTATTGAATTAGTCCAGGTGTAAAATCATGGGGCTGGCAGAAGAAAGAAGATATGAGTTTTACAAAGGTAGAGATAACAGGATTAGACACCTGATCTGATATGAGGAGAGTGGAGAAAGTATAGAATCAGGATCACCCAGGTTGCAAGCCTCTGTGGCAGAGCATGGGGAAATTACGAGACAGAGAGAGAGGGAGGGAGAGATAGAAGGAGGGGGAGAAAGAGAAAGGGGGGGAGGGAGATTTTATAGGAAAGATAATGAGTTCAACTTTTAGCTACTGAGTTTAAGATGTCTATGGCACAAATACAGCATCGTTGCCAGTGGCTTTCAAATTAAGGGAATCTTTTGGAGATCAGAGAATTAAAGCTTATTCCTCCCTCCCAACCCCCCAAAATAATTCAAGGCTTTAATTCCATTTTTGGTATAAGGATTGTAGTCTGTCCAAAATTCTGTCCTTTCAGATATATTCTTCTATTGATATGGCTATATGAAGTATAAGAAGATACCTTTTCATGATCTAATATACAGATGAGTCTTTAAAGTTGTTCCTAAATCATTTGCTGAAGATGAACATCATTTACTGTATAACATCCTGATGAATGTCTGGTCACTAGACTCAAATGACTCTGGAGAAGAAGTAAAGCTGGTAAGCGGCACAGCCCTGCCTCACTCAAAAACAAAAGTCAAGTGCAAGTCATGTCATCATTTCTCTGATGGCACTGTCTTCTTCAGCAACGAAGGACAAACACAGACAAACGGTAATGTAGAAAGACACCTGAATTTGGAATAAGGGCACCTAGTTTCAAATTCTGTTTTTGAAAAGTATTAATTTTATGAACATTAGCTAGTCACTTAACTCTTCTAAACCTCAGTTTCCTTGCCTTGAGTTACCTGACAGGCTGATTGTTGGGAAAGTATTATGTGAATGTTAAAGATTTAAAAAATGTAAGTACTTTTCATTATCAACCAAAGATTTGCATTACTTACAGTTTCAAAGACTGATAAAGCATTAATATTTTCATAAAATTTGTTCTCTTTTATGTCACTTAACTGGACTTACTAAAACTGTTTTATGTATAGTTAGCATAGCTCTAACCTAAGTGAGGGTACATCTTGTATATTTCCTTAAGTAAATGTGCTTTCCGATAGTCATCATCCATCCAAGTCATTATAGGATAGACGCAAAATCCAAATGAGAGAGACAAGTCTGAGTGTGGTTTACACAATTTTCAATGCTTCAGTGCAGGGTTTTTTAAGTGTGTGTGTGTGTGTGTGTGTGTGATGGAAATATTTGCTGCCTATCAAAAGCTTGGACCTCTTCTCAAGAGATTTAAAAATGATTAAAGAAAATGATAAATTCTCAATAGAGTGAATATTAATATTGTTTTTTCTCATATAATGTCATAGACCTCCAGAAATTTACCCACAGATCCTTTAAAGTTCAGTTAGCTCGATCTTAAGAACACCACCATTAGTGGATCCCTTCAACTGGACCTTGCCTCTAACCATGTAGATTCCACCCTATTCCCACATTACTGTGCAATTCTTGTTCATTTTTTCCCATTCATCCTCCATTGCAATCTAATTATCACCCTGAAGACATTCTTCTAGAATTGTTTTTCAAAAACAACTGATCAACACTTGACCTGTGCATCAATCAATAACTCTTTTCATAAAAATAAAATAGTTTATTTTTAGTTTCCAACACTCACACAAGATCCTGAGTTCCAAATTTTGTCCCCATCTCTCCCCATTGGCCACCCCAAGACATCGTGCATTCTAATTACCCTTTGTCCCAATCTACCCTCCCTTCTCTCATCTCCTTTCCCTCTATTTTCTCATAGGGCAAGATAAAATTCTATACCCCATTGCCTGTATGTTTTATATTCCAGTTGCATGGAAAAACAATTGTTAATATATGTCTTTAAAACACTAAATTCCAACTTCTCTCCCTTCCTCCCTCCCTATTCATTCCCATTGAGAAGGCAATCAATTTCATACTGGTTATACATGTGTAGTCACGAAAAATACTTTCATAACAGTCATATTGTGAAAGACTAACTATATTTCCCTCCATTTTATCCTGCCTCCCATTTACTTTATTCTCTCTTTTGACCCTGTCCCTCGTCAAAAGTAGTTACTTCTAATTACCCCTTCCTCCCATTTGCACTACTTCTATCATTCCCCCACCTGCTACTTCTCTCCTTCTCCCTTACTTTTCTGTAGTGTAAGATAGATTTTCTTTCCAAATTGAGTGAGAATATTATTCCCTCCTTAAAGCAAATCTCAAGAAAGTAAGGTTCACTCTTTCTTTCTTACCTTCCTCCTCTTCACCTCCATTGAAAAAATCTTTTTCTTACTTGTTTTTGTAAAAGCAAGCACTCATACTTACACAGGAGGGACCACTATCACAGGTTTTATGGACTGCTTTTCTAAAATAAAGCAATATGTTATGGGGTAAGCAATCACTTTAATCAAACACATATATCATTCACTTAGTTCAAGAGAAATGTCAGCACCTTGAACTTCAGAGAAAATACAGAGAAATAAAAATCAACAGGCAAAGCTTCCAACTGTCTCACAGTAAGCAATACACACTTCACCAATCAACAGACTGATAACTATCTGACCATACATACATAGTTAAAAAGGAGAGAAGCACTATAACATCTGAGTTTTCAAAGCTGGGGGGCTACTTAGGGGCTTCTCAGAATCTCATTTGGCACACAAACCTTCCTAAGCCCCAAAGTAAAACCTCACTTCAGAGTACTTATACATTTTTTTCAGAGCCAGACAACATCACAACCCTGTAGAATCTGGGCCCCATGAACAGAAGGTGTGGGCCTTCCTACAAATCTTCACAGGTCCATTAATGGGTGGGGAAGATCTTCTTTAATCACATTATCCAATCAAAGGCACTTGATTTTAGTAAAACAAAAACAGCAAAATATGCTACTTTTCCTGCCATTACATATTTGTTTGAGAGATAATTTACCCCATTCTATTTTTCCCTTCCTCCTCCCAATATATTCTTCTCTCACCTCTTAACTTTATTGTTTTAGGTATCATGACTTCATATTTAAATCACCATATGCCATCTGTCAATATGTATATAATCCCTCCAACTACCTTAATACTGAAAAAAGCCTCAAGAGCTACAAATATTATCTTTCCATGTGGGAATGGATGCAGTTCAACTTTAGTAAGTCCCTTATGATGACCTTTTTTCTGGTTCTCTTGATTCTTGTATTTGAAAGTCAAATTTTCTATTCAACTCTGGTCTTTTCATCAAGAATGCTTGAAAGTCCTCCATTTCATTGAGTGATCATTTTTCAATTTGAAGTATTATGTCCAGTTTTTCTGGGTACATGATTGTTGTTTTCAATCGTAGCTCCTTTGACGTCCGAGATATCATATTTCAAGCCCTTTGATCCCTTAATGTAGAAGCTGTTAGACCTTGTGTTACCCTGATCATGATTTCACAATACTCAGATCGTTTATTTCTGTTTGCTTACAAAGTTTTCACCTTGACCTGGGAGCTCTGAAATTTGGCTACAATATTCCCAGGAATTTTCCTTTTGGGATCTCTTTCAGGAGGCAATCAATGGATTCTTTCAGTATCTCCTTTACCTTCTGGTTATAGAATATGAGGGTAGTATTCCTTGATAATGCCTTGAAAGATGATGTCTATGCTCTCTTTTTAATCATAGTTTTCAGGTAGTCCAATAATTTTTAAATTGTATCTCTTGGATCTATTTTCCAGGTTATTTGTTTTTCCAATGAGGTACTTGACACTATCTACTATTTTTTCTTTCCTTTGATTTTGTCTTATAATTTCTTGAATTTTCATAGTCATTAGCGTCCATCTCTTCCATTCTAGTGCTGAAGGAATTACTTTCTTCACTGAGCTTTTGGATCTCCTTATCCATGTGGCCAATTCTACTTTTTCTTTTCATTTTTTTTAATATAAATTTATTTATTTAACTTTTTACATTCATTTTCAAAAAATTTTGGATTCCAAATTTTTCCTTATTTGTCCCCTCCCCCGACTCCAAAACTCTGAGAATTCCAACTTCCCCTATCAACAATCTGCCCTCTCTTCTATCATCCCTCCCTTCTCTGGTCCCCATCTTCTGTTTTGTCCTGTAGGGCCAGATAACGTTCTATTCCCTATTAACTGTATTTCTTATTTCCTAGTAGCAAGAACAATACTCGACAGTTGTTACTAAAACTTTGAGTTCCAACTTCTCCCCATTCCTCCCTCCACACCCATTCCCTTTGGGAAGGCAAGCAATTCAATATAGGCCATATCTGTGTAGTTTTGCAAATGACTTCCATAATAGTCATGTTGTGTAAGACTAACTATATTTCCCTCCATCCT
>CM053769.1:638773517-638815360 GCA_028658325.1 Potorous gilbertii
GATGGAGGGAAAATATAGTTAGTCTTACACAACACGTCTATTATGAAAGTCATTTGCAAAACTACACAGATATGTCCTATATTGAATTGCCTGCCTTCCCAAAGGGAATGGGTGGGGAGGGAGGGATGGGGAGAAGTTGGAACTCAAAGTTTTAGGAACAAGTGTTGAGTATTGTTCTTGCTATTAGGAAATAAGAAATACAGGTAATGGGGAATAGAAAGTTATCTGGCCCTACAGGACAAAGGAGAAGATGGGGACAAGAGAAGGGAGGGATGATAGAAGAGAGGGCAGAATGGTAATAGGGGAAATTAGAATGCTGGGTGTATTGGGGTGGGGGGAGGGGACAAATAGTTAGAAAATTTGGAACCCAAAATTTTGTGAAAATGAATGTAAAAAGTTAAATAAATAAATTTATATTTAACAAAAAAAAGAAAAGAAAAAAACAAAATACAGAGGCTTTCTTAGAGTCAGAGAGAAGATGGTGGAGTGAAGGCATGAAACTTTCTGAGTTCTCCCACAAACCTCTCCTAATACTTTTAAAAATGGTTTTAAACAAATTCTGGAGAAGCAGAACTCACATAAAGATGGGATGAAACAAATTTATAACCCAAGACAACTTGAAAGTTTAGTAGAAAAGGTCTGCTGCACTAGGGTGAGAGAGGAGCACAGTCCGACACCTGCAAAAACTTGGCCCCAGCACACCATTAGCAGGCCTTGAGAGTGACTGAATCAGCAGTAGCTTCTTCTGGATCTCCCAGGTCACAGATCCAAAGAGTAAGGGGGTCAAGGAACTGGTCAGAAAGAGCTTATAGGAGTTTTTTTGCTTGCACTCTGTTGGCAGGACTGTGGTGCTTTGCTCATACTCAGATCTGGGTCCCAGTCCTGGATGACAACACCAGGGCAAGGAGGAGCGCTAGGGGAACAAAGCTTGAGACCACAATGGAGGGGAGGACCCTCTTCAGAATTCCAGTTCAGAAAAGAGTGCTTGTGGTCACTCAGAGACCAGAATACAGACCAGCAGAGGAGTAAATACCTCTCCTTAGATCTTACCACCTTGGAAGAACTGAAAACTTCTAAGTCTCCAGAAGTATCTTTGCAAACAGCTACACAAAAATCCCTGAAGTTTGTAACAATGCAACCTCCACACTGGAAGCAGAAACATACTTTAACAAACAGTTAAAAGTCGAGCAAGACTGGGAAATGAGAAAACAATGGGAAAAACAAACAAACTCTGACTACAGAACGTTACTATGGTGAGGAGGATCAAAACACACACTCAGAAGAAGACAACAAAGTCAAAACTCCTCCATCCAAAGCCTTCAAGTAATATATGAATTGGTCTCAGGCCATGGAACAGCTCAAAAGGCATTGTGAAAATCAGGTAAGAGAGGTAGAGGCAAAATTGGGAAGAGAAATTAGTGATGCCACAAAATCATAAAAAACAAGTCAACAGCTTGGTAAAGATATATATATATATATATATAGTTATATGTGTTTATATACACATACATACACATCTGTAGATATATGTGCATATATATACATGAGTATATATATATATATATATATATATATATATATATACACATATATGTGTATACATATGAAATAAAACTTAAAAAATAGATTAGGAGAGGCAAAGTCAACATAGTGGAGTAGAAGCAGAGATCTGCCTGAGCTTTCCCCACAGACTTTTCAAAATTTCTGTAAAAAAAATGACTCTAAACAAATTCTAGAGCAGCAGAAGCCAAAAAAAATGACAGTGAAACATTTCTAGCACAAGACAATTTGAAAGGTCAAGATGAAGGGTCTGTTGCACTGGACTTATAATGAAACACAGCCCAGAGAGGGTCACACAAGCACAAATGCGACTGGAGTAGGCCTCAAGGAGCTTCCTCAAGGTAGCTATAGTGGTTTCCTGACTTTTCAACCCACAAACCTCAAAAAAAGCTTCAAAGGTCAGTGGGAAAGCAGTCTCACCTAGGTGAGAGAGGAAAATGGTCCGGCCCCAGGACCAGTCCCAGGGTGGCAGCAGTTACTCTTGCAGCAAGTGTTTCTGGAGCTGTTAGCCTACAGACAGTGGTGGAATCAAGTGGCTGATCTGAGTTGCAGTCCTTGGTGGCAGTCCTGGGGCAAGAAGGAGTGCTGGCATGGCAGGTTAGTGGCTGCTGTGGAGAAGGAATCCTAGTCAAAGTTCCAAGACAGAAAAGTGTGCTTGTGGTTGCTCACAGAGCAGAGTGCAGACCAGGAGAGGAGTAAACACCCTCTTCTTTGATCATAGTACTTTGGAGGAACTGACAGTTTACAGGTCCCTGGAGATATCTCTGAAAACACCTGCACAAAATCCCTGAAACTCAGGGCAGTACGCCCTCCACTTAACAAAGAGCTCAAAAGTCAAGTAATTGGCTGAGAAAATAACAGAAAAGGGGGAAATAAGAATAGAGAAGTTTATTTTCTTAGTGAAAAGGTATTTCCTTAGAATGAGGGAAATCAAAGCATACAACTAGAGCAAGACAGCAAGGTCTTAAAAAGAAGGGCAGATTGGGGGATAGATAGTCAGATAGTCAGAAGGAAAATACTTTTGAGGATGGACATAATGAAAGAAGAGAGAGTAAAATAAATCAGAGGGGTGGGCATAATAGGATGGAGGAAAATACAACAATAGTAACTGTTAAAAATATTTGAAGCAAGTTTCCCTGATAAAGCTCTCATTTCTCAAAAATATGGAAAACTGAGTTAAATTTATTAAAAATTAGAGTCATTCACCAATTGATAAATGATCAAAAGATATAATCAGTTTTCAGATGAAGTAAACAAAGCTATCTATCGCCATATGAAAAGATATTCTAACTCAGTATTGATTGGAGAAATGCAAATTGAAACAATTCTGAGGTAGTAACTCATACCTACTAGACTGCCTAATAGGAAAGAAAAGATAAATGACAACTGTTGGAGGGGATGTGGGAAAAATGAGACATTAATAGACTGCTGGTGGAGTTGTAAACTGCGTGAACCATTCCTAATAGGTCTGTATTCCAAAAGAGATAAAAAACAAAAGGGAAAAGGATCTATATGTACAAAAAATATTTATAGCCACTCATTTCTGGAGGCAAAGAATTAGAAATTAAAATAAATTGAGGCCCCATCAGCTACATATCACTGATATGGCTTGAGAGTAAGCAGAAAATATTTCAAGGACTCACTCCTTAGAAGAAAAAGGGAAAAGGAGAGAAATGCTTCAGGGAAGAATACCACAAGTTTGGCTATAGAGTTTGGGAGAAACCTGGGGATAGGTTGCTGGTACAAATATTCTTATACAAATACAAAATAAACAATATGAAAGTCTCAATTGATAGGATAAAACCAGAGTGGTCCTTGTTCTTTGCAAGGTTCCTTTGAAGAAAAATTTGATTTGCACTCAACTTTGCAGGGGCCCAGAGTGAGTAACCAGTCTCCATAGACAGGAGAAACTGGCTCATCCCAACTGATGGCTTTGGGGATAGGGTGCTCTTTTACAAGTGGGAGGGCTTTGGAGGGGCAGAGCTGGGGGACCCTACCTCAGGGGACCCAGCCATCAATTGGGGAATGACTAAACAAGCTGTGGTATGTAATTATGATGGAATACTATTGTACTATAAGAAATGATGAGCCAGTTGCTCTCAGAAAAACCTGGAAAGATTTGTATGGACTGATGCAAAATGAAATGTACTGTGTACAAAGTAACAGAAACACTGAAAGATGATCAGCTGTGAATGACTTAGCTATTCTCAGCAATACAATGATCCGAGACAGCTGTGGACTTATAATGAAAAATACTATCTTTCCACAGAGAAAGAACTAATGGTGTGTGAATACAGATTGAAGCAAACATTTTTTACTTTATTTTCTTGAGATTTATTTTTGTCTATGTTTTCTTTAACAATATGATTATTATGTATATGTTTTGCATCATGACACATGTATAATTTGCATCAAATTTCTTGTCCTCTTAATACAGGTGGTTTAAGAAGGAAGGAAAGGAGAGAATATGGGACTCAAAGCTTTAAAAACAAATGTTAAAATTATTTTTACATTTAAATGGGGAAAATAAAATATTACATTTTTAAAAACTAGAAAATGAAACTAAGATCTTACTTCTTTGAGAGATGAAATCTTTTGGAGGAAATATATATATATATATGAGTGTGTGTGTACATACACATGTATGTGTGTATATGTACATATGCATGTATATACACATTTTGTAGTGTGTATATAGTTTTTTCCTTCAAAAGATAGAATATATGTACATACATACATCCACGCATATATGTATATAGACACATAAACACATATAGGTATGCATGTTTATATATGCATGCACACACATTGACAATTATAAATATACTGATAAATAACAAGATCATAAGTTTCATATCTGACACAATTCAAATTTTAAAAGACAAAACATAGCCACTATCAAATTTTAAATTTTATGGTGCTGATTCCATTATGTCCTATTCAAAATAATGATAATATTCCACCCTTAACACCGTGACTCAGTGGTCATAAAAACATACCAGCCATGAAGAAAGGTCTAATGTAATAAACAGTCAATTATATATTTTGACTAATTACCTTCCTATGGGATATATAGCTATGAAACAAACATTTTGATGCAATGTTCCACAAGTTAAATATAGTCTCTTTATTAAGATGCTAATATCTATATAGTCTAACGTTTTACTGAACCAGTACAGACTCAATAAATCTGTACTCAGGAAAAGTCTTGAGCTTAACAACTGTCCTACATGAATTAGAAACACCACAACGTCATCCTTTCTCATAAAATTGCTACTCCATCATCTTTTTAGATTGGTCCTCTGAATAGCAATGACATAACCCTAACAAGGCAGAAGAAGGTCATTAGTAGATAGAAGTACAATGATTGCAAATTCAATTTCCTCTACAATGCTTTTAAAAAGCTTGAACATGTGTTTTATTAAAAAGATGTGCATACATTTGGGCTTATCCAGAAGGGTTATTATCATTTTTTTCAGCTACTAAGACATTAACACACCATGAATGAAGATTGACCTTCCGCCCCATCCCCAATTTGCTCATCTCCTCACCAGGACAGTAAGTCAATTGTCCAAGTCCCCTGATGGGAGCAGCAGACTTCAGCTTGCCTGCTTTGTGTTATTTAGATGATGTGCTGTAGAATTCTGTCAAAAAAAAGCAGGAAAGTGGAATTGAGTCTGAAGAAGGATCACTGCCATAGCCCAACTGACTTGGTAAATAATGACAGCCTCCCTGGGGAGAGGTTTTGTTACAACTGAATTTACATTTTTATATTCTCTGGAATTTGTTTGCATACAAGTGCTTAACCTGAACCATAAATCCTGTCCAATTAGAATATATGAAGAGAGTCTTATTTAAATCTTGAACCACATTATCCAAAACATTGTGCTTTAACTTTCTATACTGCTCCAGGTGTCTCCTGACTTTGAAAATTGCATCCCTACTTCCTAGGCAATAGCAAAGAAAGACCTGGAATTCGCCACAGAAGTCTTCATTATTTAACTACTGTGGTCCCATCACATGGGAAGATCAAAACTGTATCAAGAGTTTTTTTTGATAGTAAAGTCAAAGGGTTCAAAAGAAATCTGAAATTGAAGAGGTGAGCAGAGAGATACAGTTACCTTCCATGAAGTTATTGTGGGGAGCAGAGAGGAGAGAAGGAGCTCACCTCAAGTGGCCACCTGAGAGGTCTCTGTTTTAACTAATTATTCCTATTAATAGGGTAGTAAGCATTAGGATTGTTATGATTCTGAAGGACCAAAACTGCTGTCATAGTACTCAAAGGCAGCACTCTAGAGTCAAACCCCTACAGGTCTGGAGAAAATGACACTGAATCTACAACTGTATCAGCAAGCAAACTAGGTAAGAGAAGACGATTTGTTGTACTCATGCCACAGAGTGGCAGAATAAACATTTGTATGTGTCTAACACTGTGGGGCTATACAGGAGGTCTTTGATAAATCCCATGGACCAAACACTTCAGCCTCACATGACTAGGTTATGATTACTTAAACAGACAGGACCTGAACATCCAGAAGGCTATAATCATTCTTTGATTGAGTCACTTCTTTGTTAATATAGCAAATTTCCATTTATTAGGGAATATGTCAGGACTAGGAAATTCTATTTAATAACGAAAAGAAAAGAAAAAAAAATCCTGGAAACTACAAATTTACCCTCAAGAAATACCTAAAAACCCACAAAAATACCAGAGGATACTTAAATGTCTGTGGTTAGAATGAATTCTGATACCAAGGGGAAAAGCAAAACACCTGTCAAAGGACAGGAAGAAAATAAGATCCAAAGAGCTCCCTAGTCACCTATGAAATGGGGAAGCTTGGCAAGAAAAAGACAGAGAGGGAAATCTGATTGGGTTCTTACTATCTATCACAAGGAAAAATAGAAGACATACCAGTTTGTTTGTTTTATATGTTTGTTTGTTTTCATTTTTCAAAATCTGTTTTTGGTAATCTGAAGGGCTTTTACAAGTTATTTCAGGTATAATCTGTCCTGAATGTTGCTTCATCTACTCTAAGTCACCAAAATAAGTAAACAAATAAATAAAATTCCCAAGACCCTTACAATGTCTTGTTTGGATACGAAAGGAAACAGTATAACTGAAGTACAGCATTGAAGAGTTTTTCCATTGCTTTGTGAATTATCATATTGAAACTAAGCTAATATATAAGGCAACTCATCAATATGCAATGAATATTTCAATAGTTTAAGCACAGCTATAATCTTGAATATGTCAGGAAATAACAGGGAAGCAATATATTACAGTACGGAAAACCCTGAATTTGGAAATAGAGGACGTAAGCCCAAAGGTTACAGTTGATTTCTATGTTCTCACTATGTGACTGTGGGTAAATGACTTGTTTTTTTCTCTCTAGGCCTTAGTTCTTCATATATGCCCTGAGGGGATTATAGTGGCTCACCTTTTAAACTCCTCTGAAGTCCTATGGTGTCTTGCATAAAAATCAAAAGTAAAAAAATAAGCCTGATTTCTAAACTTTTTTTCATTAAGAGCACAAAAATAGTCTAATTACATCAATCTTGCATTCATTAAGCATTAACTATGTCTAAGAAGCAGGAAAGTATATAGAGTTATACCTATATTTCTCTATCTATAGATATATCTATGCATATGTGTATATACATATGTAAGTATGTATAAATTTATATGTGTATGAGTCAATAAATAAAAAAAAATTATTCAGTGCTTACTATGTGCAGGACACTGTGCTAAGTGATAGGGATAGAAGCTCCTTCTATCAAGGAGCTCTCATTCTCATGAGGGAGAAAACAAATTTAAATGGTTTCAGCTACAAGTCAGATGAAAAGGCCCTATAGTCCTTAAGGTTCAAAGACAAAGAAGATGGGTGTGTGCATGTGTATGTCTTCATTGAAATATTCTCTGATAAAACCTTGCTCACAAAATTTTGTTGTTGAGGCATCTGATAATGTCAAGGACTTTGATGATAGGACATTTCTGGGTCTTCAGTAGCTCTAATTGTGGTTACAAAGAAGCCAGAGGTTATAATAACATCTCCAGAAGAAGCAGTCAAGTACCATCTTTTCAGGGATTCTCTTCTAAAATGATGGCTGTGCGGGGCTAGGCTGATAGGAGAATAGGTGGTATGGGGGTATTGTCATTCCAGGGCTCTTGGCCAAACTATCCCATTTATATCACTTGGTCAGAGGTCAACATTGGCAGTGGCTAAGATGATGGACTCCTTCTCCACAGTCATTGCTCCTCAATGATTCAGTCACAGTGGAGAGAATAGAAGAAAATAAGCATTTGTTAAATTCCTCCTTTGTACCTAGAACTATGCTTAGAACTTTATAAATATTTTTTTCATTTGATTCTCACAACAACCCTGATAAGTAGGTGCTGTTATGGCTCCATTTGACAGATGAAGAAACTAAGTCAGACAGAAATGACTTGGCCTAGGTCATATAGCCAGTCAGTGTCTGAGGCTGAATTTGATTTCAGGTTCATCACTCCATTAATTGTGCCACCCAGAAGTCTTGTGTGAAGCTGGCCCTTAGATAAGAAGCATATAGTCATAAAGAGGCATTTCTGAGCTTGTCTTTTCTTCTTGCTATGTTAGATCTGACGTTTAATGTCACTTTCAGAACACAAAAGCCTTTAGTAGAAGCTAATGAATAATAAGCAAATATTCAAATGATTCTATTATCTGATCAAAATAAGTATTCCCTGCAATGGACCACAACTTACCTACTGTTCTCCACGTCTAGTGTGATTACTGATATGGAGATAAGCCCTTCCAAAAATTTGCCATAGTGTTCTATCTGGGAAATATTCTAAGCCAAATGTAAAATAATGTGGTAATGACTTTCTAAATAATATTGAGGCAAGGTGAAGTTAAACAAAAAAGACCCCAAAAAATATTATTGTGGATTGTGTTTTGCATGACAGAACTTTAGGAGAGAAAACAAATAAAACAGAAAACCAATGAGAAGTGAGAGATAACACAAATCAGTGCTAGAGAATGACCATGGTGGGATGGAGGAACAAAAGCAAAATATGAAACTAAGGATGTCTATGGCATAGATGATGAGAGTGATCTGACTAGAGTTGTGTTCCCTGAGTTGGAAAATACTGGAAGAATCATTTGACCAATCAATCAACTATTAAATGCTTACTATGTGCCAAGCACTCAACTAGGTATGCGGAATACAAGTACAAAAAGTGGAACAATTTCTACTCACAAAAAGCTAACATTATAGCCTGTGAGAGAAGCACATAAAACCATGCCACATAAATATACAGTAAAGGAAAACAAAAATAAATAGCTAAACACAAGGTAATCTGGGAGGAACAATATTAATATATTTACAGATAGAGTAGTCAGGAAATGTTTTATGTAAAAGACGGTGCTTGAACTGGATTTTAAAGGAAGAAATGCACTTTCTGAAGCAAGGAGGAAGCATATTCTGGGCATAAAGAAAGTTCAGTGCAGAAGTGCCCAGAAGGGAAATAGAAGCATCATGGGTGAGGAAAAGAGACAAGGTCAGTTAGGCTGAATCACAGAGTGTGAGAGGAGGATAAATATCCCATGAAACTGGAAAGACAGATTAATTACATGGGAGCTGGTAAATAGAGAAGTTGATATTTTATCTTAGAAAACATAGAACAGGAATACAGGACTTTATTATTAAGTAGGAGAATCCCATAGTCACATCTATTTTTAAGGAAAATTCCTTTGTCAACAGTGTATAGGATGGAGTCCCAGAGAGGCTTGAGAAAGGGTAACCAATTAGTCAATTTGTCAAGTCCAATTTATAATTTATTAAGTGCATACTATGTGCTGCTATATTAAATGCTAGTGATATAAAGACATACACAAACATCCCTCTTTTTCAAGGAGCTCATGGGAAAGAAAATATGCAAGAACCCTACACAGGTTATAGATAGATAGATAGATAGACAGATATACAAACATACATATACATATATGTATGTATATATACATACATGTATATATGTGTATATATACACACATACATACATACATATATACACATATACACATGTATGTAACATATACATACACAATTGGAACCAAAGGAGTTGATGAGATAAATGAAAGAGTATATACTTAGAAGAGAAGAGGAATCAGAACAGAGTCTTAAGAGACCAGCACTATTTATGGGCATTAGAGATAAGAGAGTCTCAGAGAAAAGAGGTGATCAACAATGCAAATAGCTACAGAGAGATCATGAAGCATGAGTACTAATAAGAAAGGTCATGAGATTTGGCAATTAAGCAATAGTTAGTAAGGTGGCAAAAAGAACTTTCATTCAAATGATCAGGTTGGAAGCCAGACTGCAACGTGTTAAGAAAATGCTGACAGGAAAACTAGTGAAGTCACGAAAGGGATTTCACTGGGCTAGAAGTTTCACATGATTATGTGAGACTGGTGAAAGCCATAATGGCAGAAGATGTCTGGGTGATGTAAGATGAGGAAGGGGAAGAAGAGATGCTTAGAAAACCTTTTTTCAGCAAGATATGAGAAAGTATTCTCATTTAAGAGGATTGTGGGAGGGAGAGCCATGGAAGTTTTAAGGAAGTATGAAAAGGTTTGGAAAAAACATTGTGGTAGTGGAATAGTCAATTGACTAGAGATGGACAAAAGGATTGCCTTGTAACAGTGAGGGCCTGATTAAAGTTATAGAACATAAATTTGTAGTGGAACCAATGAGCATTTTTTTCTCATTTTCTCTGGTTTCACTCAGGGGCACGTGAATAGAAATGCAGACAGTGGATTACCCTCCCCAGAAGTTTGGGACTTGGAAAGATAAAACCAGTAACACAAAAAGGGGACAAAGGACTTGAGAAGATAGTGTAGCATTGAACTTATTCACCAGAGTCAATATTTACTTCTACCAAGGGAGAAAGGAGGAAAATGTAGCCAGTGCAAGCATGAAAAACTAAGAAAGAACCGAGGGATGGAGTGACTGGATGTCATGGTGAGGATGTGGTTATAAGACAGAAAGATAGAATAACTAAAGAGTATAATCAGAAAAATATTTCAGAGTTCCTGAACATGAAAGTAGAAGATTTGTGGGTTATGGCACCATCAAGAGTATGATCATCTCTGCAGGGAATTGATGTGGGGTGATGGAAGAGGTCATGGAAAATGAGCAATCTGAAGAAGTAGGAGGTAAGGGTCTTTGGGGGAGTATCAGAAGAGGTGTTTAATTTTTTGTTATAAGGATGAAGAGGAACACTGTACACTAGACATTCAATTCATTGAGAAAAGGAAAATGACGTGGAGTTTGCTAGAAACAACTATCAGTCTTGATTGGATGATAAATATGGATGTCATGCACCTCAAAGGAGGAGTGATTACTGTGTGATGGTGCTAGAAGGGGACTATAGAAGCAGTAATAGGAATAAGGAGTGTTCCAACTTCTCATCATAAACAATGAGTTGAAATCTGAATGAAAGTGCAACTAGTGCTGGGCACCATAGCCAAGGAAGCTGTGCTCAAGAGACACAATGAGTATAAAAAGGAAAAGTTTCAAGATTAAAGATTAAAGAAAAATTGTTACCTATTGAACAGGCATTCCAGGGAGTATATAGGAAAACATTGGTGTATCTTGAGTGAGACACTGCAAGAAGGAAAGCCTGGCCCATGGGAATGGGAACAAGGAAACAGCAATGTTGAACAGTGAATTCAAGATGCAGGATAATAGCATTTCAGGGTTACTGGGATAGGGGAGGCCAATGACTTAGGAACATGACTTAGGATCATTGAGGTATTAATTTAGGAAGATTATCCTCATGAATATGAATGGGCAGCTAATGTGAAGGTGAGATACATCAAGGTAGGGGAGGCCAGAGGGTGAACTGGTTGTGAGGACTGAGTAGAGAGGCTGGGCCTTCTCATTATTTGGCTGCTTCAGTCAATTAGAACATTTGTACTTGTAAGGTAGAGGTTGGTCAAGCTAAGACACCTCCAAACCTTTATTAGAAAGCTGGAATAAGTCCTTGAATTAGTGAAAGCATAGTTCTGTGGTGATTAACTTAGCTTAAATCTAAGTAACAGAGAGAAGGTAGCACAAGAGATGGAAGTGAGAAAGTAGCAAACTTGCAGTTTGGGAAAGAAAATAAACTTGTCATTCGAGCTATTAAACTTTTCACAACTGTCTGCTATTCTCAAAATATTAAATATTGGTATTAGCTTGTGAAGCATTTGCATAGTTTTCATCTTAATTTGCCTTAGAACTCAATTTTATCCCTTTATTCTCAAGATATTGAGATCAAGGCATGTCCAATGCTGCTAGATTTCAGTCTTCAGAGGGCCCATGACCCTTTCCGCAAAGGCCTGTGTTTCTGAGAGTTCTCATTCCTCTCATTATGTTGGTGGCATGAGTTAGCTTTCCAGCCTCCCTTCAAAGCGAAGATATTTAATGAGGCTGACAGTTACACAGGGTAATCAGATGACTGAGGAATTCACCTAATAGCTAATGACAGTACCTGAAAGAACATGAAAGGATTCATAAACTAAACTTGCTAAATCACTTCCAAAGCCACCATTCAGGTTTTTCTCATCTCTGAGATGAATCTGAAGGGATGCAATTATGCATGAAATTCAATACCCATGGAAGCAAGTGTACTAAAAAGTCCCACCCTGGAGTAGGGAACAGGGCAGAAGGCAAAAGCAAAGATCCCTCATTGACTGTTCGCAACATATGTTCTCCTCCTGTGGTGCTATGTGAAACTCACTCAGCCAGACAGCTTCACATTTTCCAAAGTGGCACTGATGAGGGCATCTTTGAAACGGCAGGGTGACCTGGAGGGGAAATATTTCAGGCAGCAATTTGCAAAAGCACTCAAAACCTGTTAAATGTGCAAATATCACCTTTCTTTTCATTATTTTTAGGTGCAATTGAATCAAAGACCACATGTGCATGATTAATATGGAAACCTATTGGTGACAGTGCATTTCTTATAAACTGCTCTGATGATGTCCCAAGGGTGTCACGCTTTTTACTGAAGAGTAATTTTGACTAGGGGCCCAGCAAACTGAATAGTTTCATGGACTGTGAAGAAATACTGAATAATACAAAAAGAAGTCCCCCCTTGAGCATTGTCTGAAATCTGCTATGTAGCACAATGTTCTTGAAATAAGAGACTGAAAACAACTTCATTTGGCTGTGTGCTATTCCTTCCACCTCTCGCAATTTGAAAAATAAAATACAAGAAGTGTTAGATAAACAATTCCAACTTCATAGCCTAGAAGGCTCTTGGGTTCAAGATGTTCAATCACTCAATTATAATTCTTTGCACCCCAATGATATCTTTGGTTCAAGGTCCTCACAGTAGTATTTATAAGCATGGATTAGCCCCTACAACAGTCTGCAAATCTATCCACATTTCAGAAATGGAAACATGAAGCTTCAGGGAGATTTAGCAGTATCATGCTCCACTGCATCTCAAGATAGCTGTGGAGTCAAGAATAAATCCCAGGACTTTTACCTGCCTGTGCCCAGCTCAAAATCCAATTCCACATTTCTGCCATCATTTAGAATCAGTGTTTCAACATGCCCTCTTGCGGAAGGGATTTGTGACCTCAAACATAAAAAATAAAAACAAAGAAAGAACATTAATGAGAGGCAGTTGAAGACAGACAATGGCACATGTTTGCTTTCCAATAAGCAAAAATTCGCAAATGTCTACATTGAAAGAAATTTTCCCTTTTCTTGCTAAAAGTCTTGCTGGAGTTTAAATTATGAGGAAATTGCCCAAGAAGAATGCTTCATGTTTTTAATATACAGTAACACTTTACATATCACTTACCAGCAAGCTCAATGGAGCAAAGTTAAGACCTCAGAAATGCGCCATTCCCGATGATGAAGGCCACAAGGATACTGATGACAATGAAAATTCCTGAGAACCTAAAGAGATGGGATAGGTCCATGCTCAGTAATTTCTCAAATATTCCAGAAAACAATTCTTCAGAAATATCCCAAGATTCTTTAATAGTTCTTCAAGGTCAACTTAGCTTTCCATTCCCTCTTAACCATTTTGCCCTGTGTATTTTGTTTTGAAAATCATCTATGTAAAACAGAAAAAAAGATGAAAAACTAGAGTTTTGTTTTGTTTTTGCCACTTCCTTTCTATTAATATTCTCTTGTCACTTCCAGTTGTGCATTAATCTTTTATCTTTCTATTTCCTAACATACATATTTTGTGTACGCCATGATATTCTCAATATGCATGTTTTCTCCACTAATGTCAATCATTCCCTCACCCATCCTGTTCAGCTTAATGGACAGTGTATTGGAATCAAAAAACCTGGGTTTATCAAATCCAATCTCAGATATTTACTAGGTACATGACCATGGATAAATCTTTTAGCTTCTATTGTCTTTTGTTTCTTCATGTGTAAAATGTGAATAGTAATATTTGCACTATATAGTCCATAAAGCTGTTGTGGGAAGCAATAAAATCTCATAGCACTAGAATGTAAGTTCTTTGAGGTCAGGGAAACTGTGTTTTCTTTTAACTCTATTTGCAACCCCAGTACTTAGCACAGTACCTACCACATAATAAATGCTTCTTGCCTTGCTTTGCTTTGCCTTGTAGAAATGGGTGGGCAAATGCTGCTTCATTTTTGTCTTTGTATCCCTAGTGCCTAACAAACTGCTTGCATGTACACTAGGCACTTATAAATGCTTATTCATTGACTGGTTCTTATAATGATGGTAGCATTTTTTGAAGTGGTACAAAATCTATGGTTTGTTACTGGTATTTAAGAAATAAGACTTTACAACTGTGATCATTTTAAGATCCTCTTAATTCAGAATCTACCTCATTGTCCATCTCTAGCACCTGTTTAAAATTTGATAAATTTATTAAAATATGTGTTTGTGTGTGTGTATCACATTAAGGCTTACAAAATGCTTTATTAATATTATTTTGTTTTACCTTCTCAACAATAACCCTGAGAAGTAGATGCTATTATTTGCATTATTTTACACTTGAGGAATCTGAGGCTGAGATTAAAAGGCTTATCCGATTCACCTAGATAATAACCACCCAATGTCATATTTGAATGAAAGTCTAGTACTTTGTCCATTGCACTTTTTGTCTAGATAGATAGACAGATAGAGAGACAGACCTACTCTAACGATGGACTTCTATCAATTCAGCTGTACGAATACACTTGATATTTTTTGTTCAATTCCTCCAAAAGAATGACAACTCATTGGTCACTGGACAAAGCGCATATACTAGAACACCAACAGATAGATTAGTGTTTGTTATTTTTATACATGATTTATGTTAATACATAGACGGCATACTTCCCAGATTTGCTGACGACACTAGGCTGGGAGTGAATGCACTAGATGACAGGGTAAATATTTATAAAGATCTTGGCAGACTGGGACATATAAAACTTTACTTAAATACTTAAACTTTAAAAAAAGCATTTCCACAAGTATTAGGCAAAATTGGCATGATTAAACAGTAGGAATTGTTGTTAATTTCTAAAGAACTAGGAATTACAGTGGAATATAAGCTACATATAAGTCAGATGTATTACGTGACAAAAAAGCTAACAAATTTAAGTTGCATAATGGGTCATATTTTATTTTGTAATAAAATATGAGGTATAGTTTATTCCTTATTTCTAGAAATAAAGAATTGATAATATTTCTTAGTCCTAATTTGGGAATACTGGATTGTTATCCATTTCTGCACACCAGTTCACTAAGTAGACTGATACACTAGAAAATGTTCATAAGAAGTCACTCAAGATGACGTCTTTTCCACCAATCCCCTCCTCCCTATTTTATCCACCCTCATATCTCTTTTGCCTTCCCCTCCTACCTCTAAATTTAGTAAGATGGATTTCTATACCCAATTGAGTGCATATTTATTCTTTTACTGTTTGAACTGATTCTGATGAGAAGAGGTTTTATCATAGACACTACAATGCCCTATTACTCTCCGCTATGAAAGCTCTTCCTTGTACACCTTCTTTATGTGGGAAAATTTGTTCTTCCCTTCCCCATCTCTCTTTCTCACTCTTATATTCTTTTTATTTCAATATCATCCCAGTATAATTGACAAACACTCATGACCTATTTCTTTTCAGACTCTTTTTAATTACCTTAATGATGATATAAAGTTTTTAGAGTAACTCATTTTGTTGTCCCATATAGGAATGCAAACAGTTTAACTTCACTATGTCCTTTATGATAGCGTTTTTCATGTTTTCCTTTATATACTTCTATTAAATCTTCTGTTTGAATGTTAAGTTTTCTATCCAGCCCTGATATTTTCATCAGGAAACTTTGAAAGACTTTTGTTTTATTAAATGATCTTTTATTTTTCCCTGAAGGTCTATACTCACTTTTGCTGGGTTGTAATTGTAGTTCCTTTGTCCCCTGCAATATCATATTCCAAGCCCTTGACTTCTTCAATGTAGAAGTCCATAAATATTGTGTGACCCTGACTATACCTCCAAAATTTTTGAAATGTTTCTCCCTAACTTCTTGAAATATTTTCTCTTTGATATGGAAGCTCTATAATTTGACAATTAATATTCCTTGGAATTTGCCTTTGGGGATCTCTTTCAGAGAATGGAGTCTTTCAATTTCTATGTTAAATCCTTGATCTAAGATATTGGGACATTTTTCCCTTATAATGTCTTAAAATATGATGTCTAGGTTGTTTCTTTTCATCATGGCTTTCAGGGAGTCCAATAATTCTTAAATGATATTAATCTATTTTCCAGGCAATGTTTAATTTTTTCCTGTTGGATTTTACATTTTCTTCTATGTTTTCATTATTTTGACTTTATTTTATTGCTTCTTGAAGTCTCGTGGAATCATTAGCTTACAATTTCTGGATTCTAATTTTTAAGAAATTGTTTTCTTTATTGAATTTCTATACCTCTTTTCTCATTTGTCCAATTCTGTTTTTTAAGGAGTTCTTTTCATCAGAAAAGATGTCCCTTCATGTCTCTTTTCCCATTAGACCAACTTGTTTTTAATGTGCTATTTTCTTCAGGAGTTTTATGCTCTTTTACCAAAGGATTAATTCTCTAATCTTTATTACATCACTCTCATTTATTTCCCTAATTTTTTCCTCCACTATTCTTATCTTTCTTTAACTCTTTCAGAAATTTTCGCTGACCTTGGATCCAGTTAGTAATTTTCTTTGAGGCTTTGCTTGTAGTTGTTTTCACATTGTTGTCTTCTTCTAAGTCTATACCTTGGTCTTCTCTACCATGATAATGCTTTCTACAGTCAATTTCTTTTTGTTTTTAATTTGCTCATTTTCCCAGCTTATTTCCTCATTTTGAGCTTTATGGTAGTTAGACTTTCTTTCCTAACATGTGGAGAGGCATAGTGCCAAACTTCAGGCTTTTCCATGCTGCCATTTTCAGAACTGATGTTGGGGGTCCATAAATTTTCAGTGCTTCAAAGTTGGAGTTATCTTGAGAGAGCTGTGGTCACTGCTCTCCTCATATGTACTTTGGTCTTTACCCAGAAAGGGCCCTGCTCCCTTGCAGTGACAAGTAATTGAGGTCCTTTTGTCCTTGTGACCAGGGTCCCTGCTCCTTGGTGACTGATCACAAGAATTCCTCTTCATCCCAGAACTGCAACCAAAACTTCTTATGGATAATAGAGTTACCAATTCACAACAACTGTACACAGTGCCAGCAAAGGGTCACCTGTAATCGCTTTCTGTCCGGCTGTGTGTCCCCCTTATCATCTCTGGGATGAGTTCTCTTGAAGTTGCTGCCGTTGCTGCTGCTGTTATAGATACCTTTAAGGTCCCTGATATTGCTACTGCTGCATTCCTGGAATGTGCTGACATCAATATAACAGATTTCTTTTATTAACATACTAAGTTATCTTAGGCTGGAAAAATATCTCCCTCAGACCCTTTTTGTTGTCTGCTACTCCAGAATTTGATTTGAGGCACTATTTTAAAGTTTTCTCATGGGGAATATTGGGACAAATCTGCTTGATCCCAGCCCAGTTCAACTCTATCTTGTCTCCACCCTCCCTCCTTCCCATAATAAAGCTTTCTGTACTTAAGCTATTCATCAGACAATAGACATATTAGACAGGTAATTAAAGCTTTTCCATCTTGGCAGAATTAGCCGTTTCCTGTGGCATAATCATCAATAACCCCAATTCACCTTTATTGCAGAATAAGGCACAGTTTATATATCTCCTCTTTACTAATACCATCACCACCTTCATACACACCCCTATAACCTCATACCTAAACTATTCTAATAGCCTTCCATTGGGTATCCCTTCCTCAAGCTTCTCTCCAACTGAGCTCATCCTCTGTTTAGCTACTATATTGATCTTCATAAGGTACATATGTGATTGTATTACCTCATACTCAACATATTATAGTAACTCCCTATCACCTCTGGGAGCAAATATACAATGCTTTGTTTGGTTTTTAAACTCTTCACAACTTCATCCCTTCTTACCATTTAGTACTCTTATACTTTACTCCCTTCCCTGTACTCTGTGATCCAATCTCCTGACTGTAACTTTTCACTGGTTACTGCCCCTCTATGTCTAGAATGTTCTTTTCATCTTCACCTAATGGTTTCCTTGATTTCATTCAAGCTGCAGTTCAAATTCAAGCTTCTTCAAGTTGCTCAAGAGATCCCCTCAGTTCTCTCTCAATCACTGCTAGAAATTTCCCTCTGAAATTACCTCTCATTTATGCTGTATATTTCTGGGATATACATTTTTAATTTCCTCTTGTCTCTGCCATTGCAACGTGAGCTCCTTGAGGACAGGAGTCATAGGCTTGTCTTTCTTTATATCCCTATTTCTTAGCACATTGGCACACAATAAAAATTAACAAGTTCTTGATTCCTAAGTAGAACTTATGTGGAGGCTCCAACATAATTAAATGAAAAGGTCTTCTCCATTACTTTCACCAGTTTTACTGGTGAGTTTATACTTGCTTTCCTTCTTGACACATCTTATAAGACTGTCCCATTCTTGTATGATTTCTTGCTTGTGCACACTCACTTCCATCCTCTGTAGTTAAATTTTTGAAATAGAGCCTGAGAAGTATGGAGCATATGTAGCACAGCCCAGGAAGCATAGAATGCAACCCGATGTGGCAGGGACAGTACCTTGAACAGACTTCAGGGAGCCCCCAGCAGCAACAGTTTCCAGATCACTCAACCCACAAACACCATATACAACTTCAAAGGTCAGTGGGAGGGCTCTGTCATTGAGGAGAAGGGAGCATGGTCTGGACCCCGGCAGCAGCAGCCACTACACCTGCAGCTTCCATTTTTGGAGCCCTCAGCCTATTCCCTCAATTCCTGAGGGAATTGAGTCACTGATCTGAATATCAGCCCTGCACTGGGCACTGACAAAGAACTCAAAAGTCAAATAACTGGCTGGAAAATGCCCCAAAAAGGGGAAAAGAATAAGACAACAGAAGGTCACTTTCTTGGAGAGCAGGTACTGTCCTTTATCCTTTCCAATGAGGAGGAACAATGTAGGTCTTCAGAAGAAGACCTAAAACTCAAGGCTTCTGCATCCGAAGGCTCCAAAATAAATATGTGATGGTCTCAGGCCATGGAAGAGCTCAAAAAGGATTTTGAAAACCACGTAAGAGAGGTGGAGGAAAGATTAGGAAGAGAAAAGAGAGCAATGCAAGAAAATAATGAAAAGCAAGTCAATAGCTTGCTAAAGGAGACCCAAAAAAATGCTGAAGAAATTAACACCTTGAAATATAGACCAACTCAAACGGAAAAAGGGGCCCAAAAGTCCATGAGGAGAAGAACACTTTAAAGATATATCATTGGAAAAACAACTGACCTGGAAAATAGATCCAGGAGAGACAATTTAAAACTTATGAGACTACCTGAAAGCCATAATCAAAAAAAGAGCAAAAGAGACTCGACATCATCTTTTATGAAATTATCAGGGAAAACTGCCCTGATACTCTAGAAACAGAGGGTAAAAGAAAGCCACAGATTACCTCCTGAAAGATATCTAAAGAGAGAAACTCCTAGGAATATTGTAGCCAAATTCCAGAGTTCCCAGGTCAAGGAGAAAATATTGCAAACAGCTAGAAAGAAACAACTCGAGTATTGTGGAAATAAAATCAGAATAACACAGATCTGGCAGCTTCTGCATGAAGGGATCAAAAGATTTGGAATATGCTATTCCAGAAGTCAAAGGAACTAGGATTAAAATGAAGAATCACCTACCCAGAAAAACTGAGCATAATAATTCAGGGGGAAAAATGATCATTCAATGATATAGAGGACTTTCAAGAATTCGTGATGAAAAAGAACAGACCTGAAAAGAAAATTTTACTTTCAAACACAAGAATCAAGAGAAGCATGAAAAGGTAAACAAGAAAGGGATATCATAACGGACTCTCAAACCTGAATTGTTTACATTCCTACACAGAAAGATAATATTTGTAACTCTTGAGACTTTTCTCAGTATTTGGGTAGTTGGAGGGATTATACACACATGTTTGTGTGTGCATGTATATGTATATATACATATATAGATAGAGAGCACAGGGTGAGTTGAATAAAAGGGATGATATCTAAAAAATAAAATTAAGGGGTTAGAAAGGAATATATTGAGAGGAGAAATGGAGAAATGGAATGGGGCAAATTATCTCTCATAAAATAGGCAAGAATAAGCTTATTCAATGGAGAAGAAATGGGAGGTGCAAGAGAAAAAATGAAGGTTATTCTCTTCACATTTGGCTTAAAAAGGGAATAACATGCTCACTCAATTTGGTATGAAAATCTATATTACACTACAGGTAAGTTGAGGAGAAAGGGACAAGTGGGGTATGGGGGATGATAGAAGGGAGGGCAAATGGGAGAGAGGAGTCATTAGAAGTAAACACTTAAGGGAAAGACAAGGTCAAAAGAGAGAAAAGTATAAATGGGGAGCAGGATAAGATGGAGAGAAATATAGTTAGTCTTATAAAACATGACTATTATGGAAGACTTTTGCAAAACTACACATATATAGCCTGTATTGAATTGCTTGCTTTCTCAGTGGGGATGGGTGAGGAGGGAGAAAGTGAGAGAAGTTGGAATTCAAAGTATTAGAAATGAGTGTTAAGAAATGTTTTTCATACAGCTGGGAAATAAAAAATACAGGCAACGGGGTATAGGAATCTATTTTACCCTATAAGAAATGAGAGAAATTGGAGATAAGGGAAGGGAGGGATGTGATAGAAGGGAGGGCATATTGAGGGAAGTGGTAATCAGATTGCAAGACGTTATCATGTGGGGAAGGGGAGAGATGGGGAGAAAATTTGGAACTCAAAATTATGTGGAAATGAATGTTGAAAACTAAAAATAAATAAATAAACATTAAAAAAAAACAAATAGACAGAGAAAGGGAAAAAAAATTAAGATTATTAGAGAGCTCCCTACAACAACATCCAAATATTTAACCCCTCTACTTTTCTTCTTCTTATTGATGATTCTCTTATTGGAATTATGATTTGTAGAGCCTGTAATTGCTTTTTACCTTCTTCAATGACTGACCAAGCTCTAAGTGCTCCACAGCAGCCTCTTCAGTTACTTTTGTGACTGTTGGAAGAAAATTGTTCCCATCTGTCCATTTCACTGGGGGAAGTCTTTACATGCCTGGGATAGACATCCCTCTAACTCATCAATGGGTTTGAGGCCTGTTGGTTACCCTCAACCCAGTTAACAGACAATAAAGTTGAATGAGCAGCCTTAAAAAGGGCTCATTAAGCTCTCACACTGTAGGCTTCAGTCTTCCCTGAACATTTTATAAACTTGAAATGAGAACTCCATATCCTTTATCAGCAGGGCAGCTCATCTATCTCTGAGAAGACAACATTTAACTCCACCAAAAGTAAAGTTAAAGTGAAGCTTAAAGAGATGCAGGATTTTTGACTCAGTACGAAGGGTAATAAAATTCAATTTTACACTAACAATAACAGTGCAGGAAGCTTATATGATGTCCTGAAGACTATGCATGCACCAAAGACCTGTGGTTCATCTCACCTCAGGATTGATGAATCTACACTGTTGAATGATAAAGAAAGAATTCTGGAGAGATGGGAAGAATACTCCTAAGTTATTGTCATTAACCAATGCTAAAATCATTGATCATATGTTTCAGGTTGTAATTACCCCTCTCTTGCAAAACTTCCAGTTGAGGAGGAGGCATTGAGTGTCATCAGGCTCCTCTTGAGTGACAAAGGATTTAGTGTGGATTCCATTTCAGCAGTACTCTATAGAGCAGGAAGTCTACTGCTCATGAAGAAGCTGATTGAGCTATTTCAGATTATATGGTAAAAGGAAGCCATCCCCCATGAGATCAAGGATGTTTCTATTGTCCATGTCTATAAAAGAAAAGGAAATAGGCAGTCCTGTGACAATCCAGATGGATCTCTCTCTCTCTCTCTCTCTCTCTCTCTCTCTCTCTCTGTTGTTTCTGGCAAGATTTTTGCCACAGTATGAAGCATGGCTTCACAAAAGCCTGAGTAATAGATGATAAGATTATCAACTCCAGTAGAAATGCCAAGAGAAGTCTATACATAATGTTTATTGACCTGGCCAAGGCCTCTGATGCTGTTGGTCATGACAACTTGTGAAAGATCATGATTAAATTTGGTTGCTTGGAGAGGTTCATCAATATTGCATACCAGTTTCATAATGGTATACTCTCACAAGTTCTGGATGAAGGATGATGCTCTTCTGTTTTCCCAGCCATGAACAGTGTGAAGCAAGGCTGTGTGCTTGCTCTCAGGCTTTTTAGCATCATATTTTCCATGATATCATCAACTTCCAAGAATAAAAAATGTCTTCAAGATCCCCAGACACACTGATTGTAAACTATTTAACTTGAAAAGGTTTCAAGGCAAGACCAAAGTGGAAATAGAGGTAGTGCACAAGGTTTTGTTCACAAATGCTTGTGCATTCAATACAGCCTGTGAAGCTGAGACACAACAAAATATAGATCAATTTTCTGTCATTTGTGCTAAGAGAGGTTCTCTACCAGCCAGCACTACATCATCCATATGTGGAACACTGGTCACAGTAAATGGAGAAATTTTGAATACTGTGAATGTATTCACTTATTTTGGCAGTATTCTTTCCAGAAATGTCCTCATAGATGATGAGGTTGATGCATGCATTACCAGAGATAGTTCAGAATTTAAGGTCCTCTGAAAGAAAGTGTGGAAGATAAGACATACTAGGTTGCATACCAAACCAAAAGTCTAGAGAGTCATTGTGCTGACTTCACTGTTATACTATGAAATCTGGACTATCAGTGCCATGCCAGAAAATTAAATTGCTTCCACTTGAATTGTTTTAAGAAGATTCTGAAGATTACCTAGTAAGATAAGATACGGAACTCTGTGGTCATCTCTTAAGCTGAATTGCTGAGCATTTGAACTCTGCTGTAGAAATTATAACTCTGAGGTCCTAACCACATAGCCTGAATGCCAAATGCACACCTACCTAGGGCTACTTTACAGAGAAGTCACACAGGGCAACTACTCATGGGATGGTCAGAAGTGAAACAAGGATACTCTCAAGGTGTCTTTGAAGAACTGATTGTGAGATATGGGAGATGCTGGCAGAGGACCACCCATCATGTCATGACCACATCACAAAAGGCACTGTACTCAATAAGCAAAGGAGAATCACAGTAGCACAAAGGAAATGAAAGCTGTGCAAATCCAGAGACATCTCCATCCCAAATGTTCTAATTGACTACTTGTACTTGACCAGTAATAAAGCCTTCTGAACTTATACTGGACTATTCAACCACAGTCAAACACACTGTACCCTGACCACCACATTATGACATCATTGGTCCTCTTGGAAAACAAAGGATGAACAACCAATTGCTTTTGAACTAACTTCCCTTTTAGAGCCACAGTATGTGAGTCTACCAAGCCCAGCTCTGAATTTTTAAACTACAAAGGTAGGACAGTTTTGGGTAGATGTCCCTTGAAGTACCCTTATCCAGAACTCTATCCTGCTTTCTCAAAATAGACCCTTGTCCTCAGATGCTTGAAAAGAGATCATGTCAGATGACATTAGAAATGAACTGAAGTGGCAATGAAAATTGAAACATCCAGGACAGAAACAAAGAAAACAAAGGAATGTTAAAGCACAAAGAGACTTTACTGATGATTTAGAGTTCCATCCTTAATTATGTAGATGATAGGATTGAGGCCTAGAGATGTAGCACATGCCCAGTTATCTCATGAGCAAAATCAGGTTTAGAATATAGGTTTTCTGTATTTTTCACATAGAATTAGCTGTCACAAACTTTGTTAATGGCATGTAAAAACTCAAGAGTAGAGACTTGGACATGACAAAAAATAGTTAAATTAATTAGTGGGTGGTTTATTATTAATTAAGGTAGAAAAAGTAGCATCTCTGAAGTATAATGCTAATGTTCAAGAAAAATGTATAAAATAATTAAATGAAGTTCTGAAATATGCTACAAATTAGTAGTTATGCATTAAATGATTGCTACAGACTAAATCTGATATAGTTCACAAAAAGCCAGAGACTAATATAATCTTGAAGAAAACAAAGATTTTTTTTGATAGAAGTCCCCTGCAACATTCCTGTATTTGACTTCTGCCAGTGGAAAAGTAGGAGGCTCCATTTGCAGTCTGAGAAATTGAGTTTAAACCTTAACTCTGCTACATGCTACCCATGCAACCTTTGGCAATTTGCTTTACCTCTCATCTTTAGTTACCTTGCCTATAAATAAAAAATGTTGCAGTAAATGTCTCTAAGTCTATAATCTATAGTACGACAGTCCCATTAACATTTAGAATTTTTGCTTCTTTGAAAGAGAATATACAATTTTTCTTTCTTAATTAAAAGTATTTTTATTCAGAGCACTACTTTTTCTTGGGCTTGAGGTAAACTATCCAGCACAAGGGAATATAGGCCTTGAGAACTGTTTTTATCAACACAAAGGAACTATGTCTCTAAAGCAGATATGGGGCTTAGCTCATACAGGTTTCAGGCAATTTCTGATTGTGTTAGCTTTTATGGCTACCTTTTCATTATACATATATACACAAATATATGTGTATACATATATATATATATGTATATATATGTATACACATATATGTATATATGTATGTATATGTATATCCTCATTGTTTTATGCTAGTCTTCCTCAAATATATCCTTGATTCAGAAGCATGTGCACATACACACACACACAAATATAGAAACCCATAAAGATGATACTACAAGATGGACACATGACTGAGCAAACCTGAGAATGCTCTATGGGGATAAAAATGACAAACTACCTTCATAGAAAGCTTGGAGGAATCATTTTTGCTATAGAGAAGTAATATAATTGCCTCTCTTACCTTCCCATGGGAATTTGGATGGCACAACGCATATAGCCTTTGACTCAGAGTCAGAAAAATCTTGGTCTCAGACACTCATAAGCTTTGTGATTCAGGAAAAATCACTTACCCTGTTTCCCTCAGTTTCCTCATCTGTAAGGTAAGCTAGAAAAGGAAATGGCAAACTACTCCAGTAACTCTGCCAAGAAAACTCCAAACTAAGTCATGAAGAGTCAATTATTTCAACTGAAATGCCTGAAAAACAATAGTAATCTCTCCTTTCTGTTGTTCCCTTACAGTGACAAGAAACTGTAGGAGTTTTAAATAGTCAGGACCAAAATGTTGTCTGCCCTTAGAACATGGATATTTTAGTTTCTACAGAAGTTAGCCCAGTAGTATATAAAAGCCTTGCAAACTCAGAAGAAGATTTTTAATAACCTAAGGGCATTAGCAATCTGTGGAATTGACTAAATGTTTCCTGACTCACCAACACTGAGTAAGGTGGCTATGCAACCATGAATCTTTCCTGCACAAAGCCTAGTCACTTTAGCCTAATTGCCATTATATTCCTCTTGTATTTTGTGCTTAATTACTTCCCTAGCTGTCATACACAAGGAATAATGACAGTACTTTCCTCAGAATTCTTCTCTAGACAAGATTCACTTGGGTCTAATATGACACCGTTTCTCATGTATGTCATCTTACCCTCACGATCTAATTCAGACCGGCTTCGCAGGTCCCTTGTATGGATAAGATAGACATAGATTCCAAGATCTCCTGCTGTAGGATCTCAGAATACACAGACATGATCCAATTCCTTGGATCTAAATCAAATGAGCAAGTTCCAAGAGACATGGTGACTCACTAAAAAGGATAATACTGAAGTAGTTTCCAGTTTTCTATTGCCACAGGCAATATGTTACTTGTATTTCACAGACCTAAGAATGAATATTGTGGAAGAAAATTCAGTAGTAAGTAAGCTGGCCCACTGAAACAGAGAAAAGAAGACAGACAAGGATACCAGCATACTTAGCTTTATTGGTTCATAGACATGATGAGGAGAGAAAGTATCAGCTGATGAATCATTCATTCCACTTTTGTGACTATGACTGAATGAATGAAAAAGCACATAAAAAGCACATATTATATGCCACATGCTATGCTAAGTTCTAGGTTTAAAAATAACAAAAAACCAGATACCCTCTACCCTCGAAGGGCTTACATTCTAATAGGGGAAGACATAAAATATGATGGAGTACTTTAAACTGGAAAGTCACAGAATAACGTCTTGGGCAATTGATTGTCATGTGCCTTCTAGGAAATCTTGTGTCACTTTGATTACTCTCTCAGAGCAAGTGATGGACAGAAGCAACCAGAGGAAGGGGGACCTTGACATCATAGCAGGAAGCTGGTCAAAGCACAGCAAAGATGTGTTTTGAGATTGACTACCTACCATGCACTCTCACAACTTCAGAGAACCCAGGCACAGGGAGGAAGCTAAAAGATTCTATTTGTCTTCCTTTTCCCGTGCAAAACCTGGACAACCATAACTCCTCCATCTCAATCTTTTAATAGTAATTTTCTTTTTTTGATGGATTAACAGTCACTTTATTCAAGCACATGTATCATTCCTTTAAGCAAGCACATATATCATTCATCCAATTCAAGAGAGTAAGTAACCTGAACTTCAAAGAAAATACAGAGAAATCAAAAAGTCAACAGACATGGATTCCTCTGCCTGAATTCAACAGACAGTTGGACCCCAGAGAGGGAAGCATGATATCTAGATTCTCAAAGTGGGAGGAGGGGAGCTCCTTTAGAGGTTTTCCACAGTCCTCGTCTAGCCAAGCAAACACTTCCTGTCAATAAGTCCTAAAGTAATCATCAGACATGGTTTCATCTGTCTGACCATAATTCAACAGACTAGCTTCCCAGAGTCCTATTCTGGCACTCAAACCTTATTACAAAAATTAAGCCCCAAAGTAAAAACTCACCCTCAGAGTCTTTATACACATTTTAGAGCCATAGGGCATCACATCACTTGAGAACCAGTGCCTCCTTAACAAGAGGTGTGGACTTTCTTACAAATCTTCCCAGGCCTGACAATGGGTGTGAAAAATCCTCCTTAATCACAGTCAGATAGAGGATTTGTACTTCTTGCCTATACTAAGACAAAAATAGCAAAAATCCCATTTTACTTGCCATCACACTCCACTTTACAAGGATCCTTGGCCTTACAAATCTAAATGGCCATGGATCCTGGAACAAATAGGCATTATACTTTGTAATCCCAAATCCAGGTGATTTAAGCAGGTTATATGGACAACTTGTATCTGAATAGGCATTAACATTTCTTTAGTAAATACAACATAATTCACATTTGCAGAATACATAACATAGCAACTTATTACCAGGGTGACCAAATGGCTTTAAACAAACACATAGGCATAGGCACAATATAATATTCTTTGAAGAGAAAGCAACCAGCTCCCCCTTCCTCATTCTCAAACAGAATTGTCCAAACAAAGTCCTCTTGGGGTTGTGTCCTCCCCACCCTGCACTCTCAGGGTAGATTCTAATGAGCCCCACTTCTAAATCCTGATGGGTGACTGGATAAAAAAGCCATCAGGGTAGGGTCCTTGGGGGTACATGGCACTTCCCCCCACCCACCATAGGCAACTCCATCCCCTGGGTACCAAACTGTCCTAGGAGAACATTGCAGAAAAGCACACTCAGTGCCTTACTGTGCAGTCCCAATTTTGCCCCACGGCTGAACTCTGAGCTCCTGGCTTCCTCCTCTTCCAACAGGAGCCACCTGGTCCCAAATCCTGCCCCAGTATGTGCAAAAGAGCTCTGTGCTCCTGTTCCTTTTCTTGGCTTCCGCTGGTTCATTCAGCAGGCAGGTTTCTGCTGATCACTGGACAGTTAGTCTTCTGGTCCTGTTCCGTGTCTCTGCATACAATACAATCTCAGGGTATTTACCCTTCTAGTACAGTCCAGAGTTAGGCTAATCTACTCGATCCCAGGCTCAGGCCACCTCCACCTCCTGGGATTCCACAGAACCATAGCCACCACAACTGGGAAAGAAAAAACAATTATCCCAGTCCTGATATTTTCCTTTTAACTTATGCAGGTCCCATCCTCCTCACCATAATGTATCAGTTACCAGTGTACCCAGGGAGGCCTGCATCACAGTTTCTTAAATCTGCATTCTTAAAAGAAAAGGCAACTTTTGAGGGGTTAACAATCACTTTAATCAAGCACATGTATAATTCCTTTAACCAAGTACATATATCATTCATCTAGTTCAAGGGAGTCAGAAAATACAGAGAAATCAAAAAGTCAACAGACATGATTTACCCTTCCTGAATTCAACAGATAGTTAGATCTCAACTGTCTGACCATAGTTACCAGAGAGGGAAGCTTGACATCTGAGTTCTGAAAACAAGGTGCTCCTTTAGTAGCTTCCCAGAGTCCTCATCTGGCCAAACTTGCTTTTATAAAATTGTTGTGTTTGTCCATTTTCAAAGACCATGACATCAGGAAAATGATCACATGACTTGCAGTTGTCTTTGTTTTGAGTGAGGGAGGGTTGTGCAAGTTCACCAGACTCACTTTCTCCTCCAGAGTCATCTGGATCCAGTGACCTGATATTCATGAAGATGACTGGAGATGGCCCAGGATGCAATGGGACACCCTAACCCTTTTAGGCTAAGATCTTTTCAGGTACTCACTTAGAGTGAGGTAATGCCTATTTTACTTTGACTGACTTTTCTTAGGAAGTTTTCCTTTATGACAAATATAAACAAACCTCTTGGAAATTTCTCCCCATTTTCCTAATTTTGAAGCCAATAAAAATTCCACATGACAAGTTTTCAAATCCTTGGAGCCAGCTAGCATGTACCCCATGAGTTTTCTCTAGATTAAATATCCCTATTTCTTTCAACAAATACTTCAATAACATGAACTCAGGGTCCTTCAACATACTGATTGAAGTCCTCCAGATATTCTCTGCCTTATCAATGCCCTTTCTAAAATAGAATTCCTATCCAATGCAAATACATGCCAATCAACCGTATCAATTTCTTGCCTAACAGGCATGGAGTAATGCATTGAGTAGTGATACAAGGGAATATAAAATAATTGGAAGACATGCTTCCTGCCCTGGAAGAGATTAAAATCTAGTCATAGAGGAAATTTTCATGCACATGAAATCACTGGAGGATGAATTTATAAGACACACATCAAAAAACACAAATTATCATAGGATAGACTTCTTACAAAAGTGCTGAGGAGGCACAGTGCTTGGAAGAGTAAAAAGTTTAAAGCTAGTCTTTGAAAGACATGAAAGACACAGATTACTAAAAGGGGCTCTAGATATAGAACATATCTAAACATAGAAAAAGAAAAATCATGTTGGGAGGAGGGAACAAATGTATTTTTTTTATTTCTCTGAAAGGCAAGGTCTACATACAGAAATAACAAAATATAATTGATACAATAAATATCTATTTAGTTCATATATATATGAAAAATTCTGTGCTATCTATGGAATTACTGAGAAGTATAAAAGAGCCCTTACTATCACAAAGCTTGAAATCTGGTTCGGGAAACAAGACAAACATGAGGAAGGAAGGAAGGAGGGAAGGAAGGAAGGAAGGAAAGAAGGAAGGAAGGAAGGAAAAGTATAACACTTCATTACAACAACTATTTAACAAGCATTTATCAAATGTATGCTTTATGAAAAGCAATTGGGTAAGTGCTTAGCAAGCAAGCATTAAAAATAAAGTTAGGTCTGCACTGAAGAAATTGACATTCTTTTATAGGGTCACATTCTATGTCTCCATTTCTCTTACACATAACATTCAGTTCATCTCTTCTTCAAAATTTCACTATTTCCTTATCTCAATTAGGGACATATTCCTAAATCAAGTTCTAAACCTTCTCATTCTGTATGACTCTTGTTGCTTCATCATTATCCTTCCGTAAATCCACCATAAAAATCTGTATTCAATGTAGTAGATCTCTTTCTCTAGGTATTTTAACATTAGGTGGGTACCAGGTACCAGCACCTGATAGATCCATCTGCTATCTCTCACAGATGCTACATAATCAAATTGTTTTCTTTTTTAATCTTTCATGTCTTCATTATCTTTCATAATTTTCAAGTTACCTTATTATTTTAGATAGCTTCCTGTTTTGTTGTTTGTTTGTTTGTTTTCATTTCATGGAGAAAATTGAGCATGTGTAAAGGGCTGTGTAACTTCCTAAATGCAACACAGAACATTTGTTTTCTACTATTCAACTCTATATCTGACGTATTGTCCACCTGGTATATTTGTTCAATATACTCATGATGATGGACTAACTCAAAGGAATGCTCATCCAACTGTTCGTCATAATCTAGAGAATTGAGCACTCACCACAAAAACATATATTTGTTTATTTATAATATAGATAGATACCTTAGTATTTTTCCTAATATTTATGTACATTTTATAATTTATGCAAATAGACATTTAAAAATGAAGAGATAAAAGTGAAATAATATTTGATCCTAGAATTAATAGGGAAACATTGGAGTCTATTAATTAGAGTAATGAAATAAGTAGACCTGCTCTTTAGAAAAATCACATTGTCAGCTATGTGGAGAATAAATTAGAAAGGGAACAGACTTGAAGCAGAGAAGCCAATTAATAGTTTATAGTCCAGGCAAGGTTTGATTAGGGCCTTAACTAGAATGGTGACTATGTAAGAAAAGAATAATGGAACACATGTGAGGGGTAGAAATAAGATTTGGCAATTGACTATTCATGTGAGTTTGTAGAGAGCAAAATAATCAAAGATGATACCCAGTTGAGAATCTAATAGAAAGTTGGATGTAGCATTAAGAGCTATAGAGAAGGTGGGAAGATAGGCATATTTGAGGGAAAAAGCAAATACAGAACTTTGTGACATGTATAACAGCTTATACATTCCTACTTATACTAACTTTGTCCAGGACTAGAGGAAAAAGGAAGATAAGGGGCCATTCTTCTAGTCACTGCTGTGGAGTGGGCTCAGTGAGGCCCCTGCTATAGCCATGAAGTGATTTGAAGTGAAGATTATGAACAAGAGTATATTGTGTTTTTGCTTTTGTTTTTTGTGTGGGCAGCCTGGTAGATTTCCACAATGGTAATGGTAGAAATGTTCCTTTGGCCAGGATATAGTTTGGATTATTCCCAAAAGGGTCACCACATGTATAAGAAGAGGAGAGGATGGGAGTTTGTATAGTAGAAAGACGGATAAGACTGGGCATGTTAGATGATGAGAGTATGTGTGATTATTATTGAAGACAATTCTACTATAGGCTATTGGATATTCATGGAACAGGGAGAAGAGAAGGAGTATTGACTCACTGCCCCTCCTTTCCATTTGTTAAATAAATACCTATTAATGTCAGGCCTCTTCACAAACTTTGTAGAACATTTGCCTAGACAGAAAGCATTCTTTTTCCATTTCATTCTTCTTTTGTGGATTGTTAAAATGAACTTTTTGAGTGATTGTAGATTTCCTTAAGAAAATTTATACTAATATAGACCTTCGACCTTAATACATCCCTATAATGTCTTCTAGAAACAGGAGCTTCTGGGGAAAGTTCTAAGAAAACTTCTAAAGAAAACCACTTTTTCATTTAGAGTATATTCTAGACATCTTCAGTATCAGTGACAAGACCCTTTGATGAACATATTTCTCACCAAATCATTTGTGAAAGCCAAATTATCTGTAAAAATGTTTTTGAAAGCATATCTTATGTCACATTTTAACAATAATCTAGCTCCCATTTTCATTCTATGTGTGAATATACATATGGCTAAATCTTATATAAATTTTCTAGAAAGAAAAAGAAAATATATAAGGACTAATAATTATTGTTTTTCTAAATTTTTTTGTATAGTATTAAGGGTATGCAATAGTCAGATGGTACTGTCTCAGAAAAGTCCATTATTTAATTTTTATTGTGAGCATTTGCACCTTGAAAATCATTTTGTTGATTGTCTTGACCTTAATGAAGTGGTAGAGAAAAATATTAATAATACAGCTTAAACTGTAAAGCATTTCATACATTTTTTGGAGAGTGAATTGGTTATTAAACATTACTAGCAGACTAGTGGATAGAGCTACTTGAATTTACCACTAATATCTATTAACTTTTTTCTGTAATGAAATTTGTACTTTCATATTTATACATATATTCACATTAATACATATTTTACACATTTATACATATATTCAAATTAATAAAAATGAAGTTGGTAAAATAGTCAAAAGACTAAAGTCAAAAGAGATATTAGAGCATACATAGTAGCCCTAGACTAATGCCCCATTCCACAGAGGGTTCAACTGAGGGCAAAAAAGTGAAATGACTTGCCTAAGATCACTCCATTAATTAAGGCCAGGGTTAATTATTTAAATTAGAGTTCTTAATATAGGTCTAATGGTTGTTACACTATACCATTCTACAGAGAGGCCTGCTCAATGAGGGTATTAAATGAGAGAGAGAGACAGAGACAGTGACAGACAGAGACAGAGACAGAGAGAGAGAATAAGAGATATTTATGTGATACCCATAGGCTGTAAATCAATTAGCAGAAATGTGGGATGTAGATGACGTTTAAAAATTATCGTTGTGGTTTTGGGTAGGATAGATTGGATGATACGAGGGTACTGGGAAGGAGAGACGTATAGAATACTATGACACAATTCAGACCAGAGACAACATCAGTCTAGATTAGGGTTATAGATATGGAAAGGAAAGGCTAAAATCCAGCACTGGTCATATGGAAAGAATAACAGAATCTTGTAAAGGATCTCATGCTGGGAATAAGTAAAATAAAGGAATTTAAAATGTGAGTTTAAGGGACTAGGAACAAGGTGTTTTTATCAAGAAGAATCTTGGAAGACTTCTCTATAATGACTCTGATAAATGGCTAATTTGATAGGGAAAGTTTTTTTTTCTTAAGAACAGGATGGTAGGATTTAGGAAGCTAGTTCATGCCATCCTTGGACAGATGGTAAAGCTAATGCCCTTAAAGATTAAGTGACATAAACTTACTGTTCTAGGTAGTAAGTAAAGGGCTATGATTCACACCAAAGTCTTTGGACTCTAATTTCATTAATCTCCTATGGAAAGAAAAAGTATTTCTTTTGTCCTTTTAAGAAAATAAAATGTTCTTTTGACTAGCAATTTGGAAATAGAATTTTTACCAAGAAGAACATAAATTGTGACAAATTATTTTTTTCTCCTGTTCTGTATTCTAGGAAATTTCAATGATTCCATGCAACATTCCATGCACATTAAGGAGGTCTTGTGAGGGTGAAAATACAATTTTGACAGAACCTTTGACATGTTTTATATATAGGATTATATTGAAAATTACTTCTGTCATTAATCCACAAATCAATCAATCTCATTGCTCTTTAGCAGTAAATACCTATATGTCAATTATTTTATTACTCACATATTTTAGAAAAACAGTTAAAGGGCTATTTTAAAAGATCTGAACTGATAGTTTCATAAAAAAAACTTTTACATAATTGTAAATTAAATTCAATAAATATTTATTAAGCTCCTACTATGTGCCAGATTTTATGCTGAGCTCTGGGGATACAAATAGGAAAAAGAGACAGTTCAGTCCTCTCTTTAAGGGTTGAGAAAACCACTGTAGTCAGTGGGATATTTAATCAACTACAAAGGTAAAAAATGGAAGACAATATACAAAATGAAACCAAAAAGTGGAAAGGAGCAGGGAGACCACCAAGTGGTACCCAGAGTGGGAACATAATGTTCTGAAGTGTAGAAACCAAGCAGAGCTGCTAAAGGAAAATGAAGAGTTATCTGGAAAGTGTGGCTCTAAACTTTCTTAAAAGGAAGGCATTGGGAGAAGTTTAATGCTCTACCCTACAGTTCTCTAATTATAGAGAAAAGGAAACTGAAGGATTTGAGAAATGTTAATTCTGAGTGTCAAAAACTGTCAATCAGCATAGTGACAAAATTTCGAGTGATCATCTTATCTTAGGTAAGTGTCCTAGGACTATCCTAGATACTCCTTGGAATGGAATGAAATGGAATCCCAATAGAACTGCTAATGGAAAATAGAAAGTTATTTCCCCATTAAGAAATTCAGATATAGCAAAAACCCATTTTAAAATATTTGTGATCTCTAAATGAGTTTTAAAGGTATTGTGGATCCAAATAAAACTTTATTTAGTGATGTATAATCAATTTTTCTCATAGTGAACGTGTGGGTAAAACGAGCCTATAGTCTAGTGATGTATAATCAATTTTTCTCATAGGGAATGTGTGGGTAAAACTAGCCTATACATAAAATTGTGAAGGAGACAAACACTGTCTTTAGCTTTTTCCTTGTTTTGTTTGTTTTGTTTTTCTTTTGTTGTGTTTCCTCACCTTTTCCTTTTCAGCATCCTGGAATAACCAATGTATTCACAATCAATCAAACAGAAATTTAAGTTGTTTATTTTTATTATAATAATGTATATATAAATATTAATATATATTTTAAAGTCATATATTAAGTTAGGTATAGAAATACAAGTAATGAAATAGCATTTGCTCTCAAGGAGCTTACTTTATTTTGGGAGAAATAAACATACATAGAAGAAATAGAAAGAGAAATAATTATATTATGTGCACATATGTATTATGCATATATATAATATACATATCTGTAAATATAGATATGCTTAATACAAGGTGATTTGGTAGAGAGAAAACTAGAACTTAGAGGTATCTTGAAATGTTATGTATAGAGGATGGTAGTTGAGCTGAGTCTTGAAGAAAGAGAGGGATTTTAGTGTATGAGGTGGAGATGAGGAGAGAGTTGATTACAGGAATGGGGAGGAGAAGATTATATTGGGTACAATACCCTAGAACAAGATGATGAAACATGTGAAATGCCATACAGAGTTCCTGTTTTCTATCATAAAGGCAATAGTAAACCAATGGAATCACTTTGATGATGCTCTTGACCATCCAAAGTCTCTACTGTAGAAAACCACCTGTATTTTCTTGAACAGGCATAATCTCATGTCCTTGGGCCTATGTTTGCCCTGAACTGCTCTGCAACAACACCTATTAACTCTGTCCTTATGCCATTTGATAGAAGGCTAGTATAATAGAAAGAACAGTAGACTAGGAGTCAGGAGACCTCTATTCTTGTCTGAACTTTTCCATTAGTCTTACGATCTTGTACAAACCAATTAATTTTCCTGGACCTCCATCTCCTCAACTGTACAATAAATAGTTTAAATAGATTGTCTCCAAAAGACTTGGGTTTCAAAGTGGTTCTACCAAAAGTGTTAAGTAGACAAAAATGAATTTTCACTCAAAAGTTAATGACTCAATGTGCTACCTCTAGCAAGAATAAATGGATTTAATATGGTTGTCCTAGAAATAAGTCCTTCAACCCAGAAAAACAACTTCAAAAAGAGGGAAATAGAATTTCAAATCAATCAAATAACAAATATATATTAAGTGCCTATTAGGTACTTTGGATACAAAGGCAAGAATTAACCATCCCCTTCCTCAAGGAGCTTACATTCTAAGTGGTAGAAGGTGATCTGATACATTGTGTTTGTCTGTCTTTTTCTAAGAGGACCGTGACATCAGGGAAATGATGATATGATTTGCAGTTGACTTTGATTTGAGAGAGAGAGGGCTGGGCAAAGTCACTAGCCTCACTTTCTCCTCCTGAGCCATCTAAATTCAGTGACCAGATATTCCTCAGGATGACTGGAGATGACACAGAATGCAATGGGGGGACCCTTACCTTTTTAGGTAAGACCTTTTCAGGTACTCACTAAAAGTGAAGTAATGCCCATTCAGGGAAGAGGCTTTCCATCTTTAAGAAGTGAATTAAGGGTTGGCCCCATTAATTAGAAAGAAAACAAAACAAAAAAATCAAGCTGGGAGCAGAAAACCCTCAGGGTTGCTATTCCAAAGAGAAACAATAATCATTGACATTCACTCTAAATTCACTCAAAGTCAGGAGTGCCCAAAAGAGAGTCATTAAGAGGAGCTTGACCAGGGACCCATTGGGGTTGAATGTATGAGCTTCAAAATGAACTGGGAAGAAGGAAGGAAGGAAGAGAGAGAGGGAAGGAGGGAGGGAGGAAGGAATCTAGACAGTAAACCCCAAGTTAGCTGGATATTTAGGAAAAGGAGAGGAAGAGGGGGAGGGAGAGGAAGAACTGAGTTACCTGAAGAACTGAGTTACCCAACTAGCTAAGTTCCCATTCAGGAAGCTTGGTCTACTCATAGGCTGTGTTTGTCTTTTGTTTTTGAAGAGGATCATGACATTAGGGAAATGATGACATGACTTGTAGTTGACTTTGATTTGAGTGAGGGAGGGCTGTGCAAGTCACCAGCTTCATTCTCTCTTCCTGAGTCATTAAGCTGATACATAACAAAAAAAAAGTAAATAAAATATATTTATATCCATTACATATACAAAGAATGAAACAAGAAAAGTTGAAGAAAGTAGTACTTCAATTTGAAGCTAGAGATTCAAAGAGGCAAGAAGGAAGTCCATACTATGAATGGAGGATAGCTTGTAGAAAAACACACATGTAGGCTCTCTTCTGGGTACCTACGTGGTCCTAAGAAGTCTTCAATGTCTTCTCACAAAAGGTACATATGATGAGCTGGAGCCAGCTGGTGCCACCACAGAAGAGCCAATGTTTAAATTTTCAACATGAACATTTACACCTCAAAAATAAGTACATGTTAAAAATCAGGGCTTGATTTTTCTGTTTTGTTGATTATCTAAACAATCAAATTATTGAGAAAATATTAATAACACAGACAAAACTTAAAAAAACGTGAAGCTACTTTTTTCCCCTAGGGAGTTAGTTGTTAAACTTTACCAGCACACTCTTGAGTGAATTTTTTAAAATATATAGTCATAAAGTGATCCCATTTTTTATCCCACATCTGAATGCAAAGATCTATGGTTCCCCAGACTCATCTCCTTTTCATTAATAGGAAAAAGGGGGATAGAGACTGGACCCGTGATTTCAGTGATTTAAGAAATTCTTACTTGAGGAAACTCTCCACAGATTTCGATCAGCACCCTCTCTGTAACATACAGCATTAGCGAGTTGAGTTGTGTAGTACTATGAGAGGTTAAGTGATTTGCCTTCCAGAAGGATTATATCTTATATAGAGAGTTATATTATCTCTCTCATTAGAACAGAGCTCCTTGAAGGCAGGGAATCCACTTCCCATTTCTTATGTCCTGCGGGCCTGCATTATAGTGAAAATATGATAAATACTTATTGACTTGGTAAGTCACTCACCTAGGTTGTACCAGAAGCAGCATATGCACCAAGATGTTCCTGAATCCTGGCCTGGCTTTCTATACACCATACATGCTTGCTCTGGCTAGAAAAGGAGTAGGGATGGAGTAAATAATGCAAGTGAAATATTCCATCTCTATGAATAAATCTACCTAAACTCACAAATCAGTGGAACGGTTGGGAGAAAAAAAATACTCAATTGACTTGTATAGCTTATTTTTATTACATTGTATAATTTTTTCTTTATTAAACTAACTAGATCATCTGTCATTGTGTGGTTACACAGTCCAAATTAGCAATTTCAGTATAAAATGGTGCCAAATGGCTTAAATACCATAATAAAATGTATTTTGAATTATTTTAACAAAAAGAAAATATAAAACTTTTCATTACACAATCTATAGAGCCAATGGTAAGAGAAAAGGAAACCTCTAGATACGTTTTGTTTAATGCAATGGAATGAAAAACAATTTTTTAGCAAATGCAATTGATATTTTAGAAATATTTAGAAATATAAATCAATATTTTAGCAATAATATAGTTAATGGCAAACAATAATTGTAATTCTCCATCCTCCATGGTCTCTCATGCAATCTTTGAATTGAAAAAGACTTTAAACATCACCTAGAATAACTCAGATATTTTGCAGATGAAGAAACCAAGGCCCAAAGAAGGGAATTATTTTTCCAAGTTTATAGAACTGGGAATAGAACCTATAGCACTCAACTCTCCATCCAAGGGTCCTTCTTTTAGACCATGCTTTTGATTTGAGATTGTACAGAACTTTGTCCCTGACCATTTTGCACAAAATAGCATCCAATTTGTGAAGACACTTTGCCATGCGGTCAATATGCAAATGGATTTCAAGAGAATGCCGAAATGTATCAACCAAATGAATGTCCATATTGTACATGACTTGAAAGCCATTCAGTGGCATTAGGCCAAAAAGCCTAAGTAAAGTCAGATTATTGAGTTTAAATAAAATGATTGTTATGGAGGAGTGAGTGGTTAGAACAGGAGAGGAAAATTCAATTTAAAGACAGGCTTGCCTGAGCCTGAGGCTGACTGGCACTGTGATGATGGATGCCATCAGACTGATGCTTACATGATCATGTTATCACATTGACAGAATTATGTTGACAGGGATATTATGACACTGATATCAACATCCTTATAAACACAGCCATGTCACCTCTCAGGGTTTATTATAGTTAGTCTCAGCTTCTTGTAAGTTGGACACTCTTTTCACTATTTCATTTGGGTCTTTTTTTTCTTAATGAGGTCAAGAAATCAAGAAAACATTCCCTTAATCAGGGATTTAGATCTTCTACTATGGGAAGGAGTTGTGGGAGATTTCTCTAATTTAAAGTTAACAAATATTAAAAGGAGAAAGAAGGACTAGACTTGATATTGCTACCATTAAAAATACAAGCATGAGGGGAGGGGTATTTTTTTCTTATCTTGAACTTGTAATAAACATTCCTACATAATAATCCTGGGAAAAAAACTAATCAGAGTTCCATTCTGTCCTGCTTTTCATTACCACGAAGTTAATAACTACTACTAAATCAGAGCAACTCCACTTACTAGAAGAACTTTTAATTTTTGGTGACAATGTCCCCTGGAGATAACGCCCAAGCAAAGTTCACTGAGAAGTGAAACTGTGTTTTTCATGAGGCTATTTAAATTCATAACATAGTTTGTGAAATTTTTATTTTCCTTTTTCAACACACCAGTCACTAGTCTCCATTCAGTATCACGAGCAGTTAATGAATTCTCATTCATTGTAATTGGAGTCAGTATTGATTTTCTCGGTATGCCTACTTCTTATGAGAGCACCACCGTGTGCCAGTTATGCAGGTTCACAACATCAGAACCACGATCAATCCTTTACTCTTTCTCACTGACTCCCACATCTAATCAATTGTCAAGGCTTTTTTTTTCAATTATACCTCCACAACTTCTCCACATACATACTATTCTCTATCATGACTAACTTTCTAATTTAAGATCTTCATCACCTCTCACCTGGAATACTGCAGTAGCCCCTGAATTGATCCTGAGGATAAAAACTGTAATATGTTAGTTGCTTAATAAATGTTTATTATCTGATTTATCTCCAAAGTTAGCAGTGATCTCTTGGTTGCCAAGTTCAATAACTTTTTCTTAATTCTCCTCTATCTCGCTGTAGACTTCAGCACTGTTGATCACCCTCTCCTTGATACCCTCTTCTTTCTAGGTTTTTTGAGACAGCACTGATCTCCTTCTACCTATCTGAGCAAACTTTCTCACTTTCCTTTGTAGAATCCTCTTTCAGATCATACCCTGTAATTATAGGATTCCCTCAAGAGTTCTGATCTGGCCCCTCTTCTCTTCTCCCTCTAGTACTTCACTAGGTAATCTCATCAGCATCCATAGGTAAAATTACCATTTCTGTTCTTATGATTCTCAAATCTCTCTCTCTCTCTCTCTCTCTCTCTCTCTCTCTCTATCTATCTATCTATCTATCTATCTATCATCTCTCCAACCTCTCTGTTAACATGCAATCTTTTACTAGAAGCCTTTCCCAAACGTTCTTAACTTAAAGCCTTGCCTCTGTTAATTCTTCTCTATTTGTCCAAGATATAGCTTTTTTGCTATATAATTGTGTGCATGTTGATTTCATTATTAGATTGTAAAATCCTTGAGGGCAAGGACTATTTTCTGCCTTTTTTTGTATCTTCAGGGCTTTGCACAGTGTATGATTCATAGTTGACATTTAATAAAGTTTTATAGATTGATTGATCTTTCCACAATCTTTTATTCCTAAAACAAATACGTAACTCTCCAGATACTGATCTTCAATGATTTTCTAGTGTCTCTAAAAGAAAATCAAAGACCTCTATTTACTGTGCTATTCACAAACTTGTTTCATCCTAAACTTACTCAGTCAATGCTCCTCAAGTGCTCTGCAGCCTAGCCAAGGTGTCCTACTTTATAGACCTCACAGCATTTTTTCTGTTAGCAGGGGCCTCCACAGCCATCTAGTTCGGCCTGTGTTGGAAAGGATCTTCCACTATGACATCACCAAAAAAGATCTCCACTGAGGAGAACGTATCATTTCTAGAATTCCATTCTACTTTTGCTCTTGTTGTTCAACGTGAAAGACACTTTGTGACTGATTTGGGGTTTTCTTAGACCCTGAATTTATTGGCCATATTCTTCTCCAGCTCAGTTTATGCATGAGGAACTAAGGTAATCAGGATTAAGTGACTTGCCCAGAGTTACGCAACTAGAAAATACCTGAGGATGAATTTGAACTTGGGTCTTCCTAACTCCAGGCCTAGCACTCTATCTACTGCACTACCCAGCTAAAGAGCTTTAATTGTCACAAAGAGTGTGAGTGTGTGTGTGTGTGTGTGTGTGTGCGTGCGCGTATGCATGTTTAGCCTCAGATTATTTCCATGTCATTTTCAGCCATTATTTCTGACTCTTCTGTTTAGTACCAGACTAAAGAAGTCTGATCCCTTTTATGTATGACAGCCTTTCAAATACTTGAAGACAGCTTTGCAGCCCTCATGGCTCACCTTAAATCTTCTCTTTTCTGGGGGAAAATAATTTCTGGATCCTTCTAACTATCTTCATATTGCTATTTCCTACATGTAATACTGTATCTTCTTCTTCTTTGTCTATGTCCTTCTCTTTACCTCTTGGGATATCTAACTGACAGGCCTTAGCTCTTGTTCAACCACTTATTTAAGATCTTTCTCCTATCTATTACCCTTTTTCCACCCCTTTTTATTTATTATGTGTATATTTTCTGTCTGCTGTTGCCAAGTAACTTAACTCTCTAAGATTCTAGTGTGAGAACAGCTACTGATCTGCTTTGACAGAAGAGATTTCATCATAAATAGATTGGATGTAGATATAGCTATACAGACTAGTTGTAAAGGGACAGTGCTGGTATTGAAAAGAGCCTGAAGATGTAGTTTTTAAGCCTGTTGCTGTATACCTATACAGTTACTTACATTACTTTAGTTAAGTCAAATTTCTTCTCTGAATTTTAATTTCTACATATGTAAAAATAGGGGTAGTACTATAAAACTTATTCTACCTACTTATTACTGTAAGGAAAGTACTTTGGTAACTTTCAAACACTAGGCAAATGTGGTCTATCATTATCATCGCAACTATTATGTAAAGGTCTGTATTTATCCTAAAACAAGTATTTCCTATATAACATAAGATGATGTACGATTCACTTTTATAGGAGAATCAAATATTGTATTTGAATCTATACAATACTGTAATTACAACTTGCTAAATTTAATTATTATCACATCCCTTTACTCTATAGCATGACCTTCTTAGAAAGGTGACACATCTGGCCAAAGTAAATATCACTGCTTACTGATTTCCTTATAAGTTTGGTAATTGGAAAGTTCCCATAAATGCATGTCATGGTTAGTAATGAGATGAATTAAAAGATGTCTGATCTAAGCAGCAAAGGCTTAAAAGTAGAGAAATAACTCATCATTTTTTTATTTGA
>CM053769.1:638815860-638839720 GCA_028658325.1 Potorous gilbertii
AATAGTCCAAATTGGAGCACAAAATGCTGGATGCAACTGAAATGACTGAATAAGGATACAATTGTCAAACATGGGGGAAAGATAAACGCATTTATTTCTGGTTTGGGATCTGATTCTAGTTCTGGGTCAGGTATAGTTGAACACCAAGGTTTTCACTTGTTTCCCATTTTCTTCATGGAGAAAATGCCATTGAAGGCAACATGGGAAATATCCAGTGAGTACAAAGGGAAAGAAGCAGAGATGAAGTATCCCATGCAAAAAACACACAAGGCAAATAATCATAGGAATTAGATCTGCATAGTGCCTATGAGATAATCTAGCCCAGCTCTTCATTATACAGAAACAAAAACAGAGACCTAGAGAAGTTAAATGAGTTGTTTTGTTTTTCCTCCAGTTAGTAGCATGGTCAGTGCTCATACTCAGGTCCTCTGACACCCAAGTAGAGTTCTTTTCATTATACTTCATTATTTTAAATGTTATCTTTTAATTAGAAGGAAGCAGAAAGCTGGGAAACAATTTTTACATCCAGTGTCTCTCACAAATACCTCATTTCTAAAATATATACAGAAGTGAGTTAAATTTATAAGAATACAAGTCATTCCACAATTGATAAATGGTCAAAAGACATCAACAGGAAGTTTTCAGATGAAGACATTAAAGCTATCTATAGTCATATGAAAAAATTATTTAAATCACTATTGATTAGAGAAATGCAAATCAAAAACAACTCTGAGTATCACATCACACCTATCAGATTGCCTAACATGACAAAACAGGAAAATGATAAATGTTGGAGAAGATATAGGCAAAGTGGAACACTAGTGCATTGTTGATGGGGTTTTGAACTGATTCATCCATTCTGGAGAACAGTTTGGAGCTATGCTCAAAGGGCTATAAAACTATGCATACCCTTTGACCAAGCAATACCATTACTAGGTTTGTACCCCAAAGAGATCATAAAAAAGGGAAAAGGATCCACGTATACAAAAATATTTATAGCAACTCTTTTTATATTGGAAATAAAGGAGATGCCCATCAATTGGGAAATGGCTGAATGAGTTGTGGTATATGAATGTAATGGAATACTATTGTTCCTTAACAAATAAATGGTGAGCAGGCAGACTTTAGAAAAACGTAGGAAGATATGCATGAATCATGAACTGAGGCTGACTGAAGTGAGTAAAACTCCAAGAACACAGCAACAGCAGCATTGTGTGACAACTGAATTTTTTGGACTTGGCTCTTAGGAGCAATGCAATGATCTAAGAGAATTCCAGAAGACTCATGATGAAAATTGCTGTCCATATCCAGAGAAAGAACTATGGAGTCTGAATGTAGATCGACACATACTATTTTCTCTTGGTTATTGTTGGTGTTGTTGCTTTTTGTCTTTTCTTTCCCATAGTTTTTTCCCTTTTGTTCTGATTTTTCTTTCACAACATGACTAATGTGGAAATATGTTTAATATTATCATACATCATTATATATTATATACATCATTATACATATTATATCAGATTTCTCACCACCTTGAAGAACAGGGAGTGGAGGAAGGAGGGGAGTAGGACTCAAAATCTTATAAAATAGAAAGTTGAAAATTAAAAATTAATTAATTTTTTAAAGAGATTTCTTTTAGAAAACTTAATGACTAAGAGATTTATGAAGTTGATGTGTGTGTGGTCAGGTCCATATGCATAACAAAGGAAGGACTGTATTCTCTAAAGAGATCCTTGAAAAACAGAAGGGAAAAAGAATCTGAGAGAAGGCATACTGGAAAAATGATAGTGAAAGTTAACCTTGGACATAGTATTCCATACCACTCCCAATAAGCAAAAAAGTTATCCAGTTACAGCTAAAGAAAATACAAAGAAAAGTGAAAGAACCCTCTTCCCAAAAAAGGAATCAAAATCCCATGAAAGACTTGTCAAAGGGTTCCATTACATTCTATGAGTCTTCTTTAGATAATAATTGACAGCTCTAAGAAACACCAGAATTGTTTAGAAGAAATAACCAAGGAGTTAACTAAAAATATCAAAGAAATAAGGATATAAGTCAGAGTTCTAAAGGAAGAAAATACATCTAATAAGAGACTAAAGAAGTTGAGACATGCTCAAAATGGATGTAAAATTGGAGAGGTACTAGGAACAAAATCAAAGATAACAGATCAGAGAGCTCTATTTAGAATGTTAATTTGAAGGTAGGATACAATCAAATGATAATTTTTTTAAATAGTATCAGAAAATCATACCAAAAAAATTGTGCAGAAATATTGGGGAGCAAAAATAGCGAAGTAGAACTCAAAAAAATCCATAGAACAATAAGAAATGCCAAATTTAACTCACCAGGAAAGATCACAGTCAAACTTCAGAGTTGCAAGAAATAATAAATTTAAAAGGAAGATAGATTTAAAAAAAACCAAAACTTCAACGTTCTAAGAAGAGCCAATCAGAATAGCACAGGATTACTTTTTGTTCATAAGAAATCAAAGTTGCACAGTTTAATGATATTTCAAAGAGTTAAAATGAATTAGTCACCCCTGAAACAACATATCCTTTAAGGGTGATTCTAAACAACCAAGGCGATACTTAACAACCTTTCAGTCAATCATTCTTTCTTCAAAACAACCCAAAAGGTAATCTGGATAGTCAACATACATGTTGTTCAAACAGAAGGAAGCTAAATTTATAAAGATCACAGTGAAAATTTTAAAAAATGAAATATGTTTTTCACATGGGTAGGGATTGGCAAGCTCATGAGTATGGGTTAAATCAGTTTTTTTGTTTGTTTTTTAATTGTCTTTTTAAAAAAATACTTGTATATTGCCTGAGAGAAACTGAGAAAGCAAGGAGAAAATCAATGGACTAAAGATTTAAGAAGCAAAAAAATATCAATGAAAAAAGTCAAAAGTAGAATAAGGAGAGAAACTGGATTAAAATAACAGAGACAAAAAAAATCCATCTCATTCTCTCCTTAGTAAATCAATATCATTGCTGTTCAGATTATATGGAGAAATTCTTCTCAGAGAAAAAGAAGAAAGAATGAGATTAGCAATTCAAGGGGAGGGGGGTAATTAATCAAGATTAATCAGGACTTGAAAAGATAGGGAAATGAGAGATTTTTAATTTCTTCCCAGTCTTTGGAGTAGTAGGAGGATAGGAATATATAAGGTGGCATACAGGAGAGGAATGAGTTGATATTTGTTCCCAGTAGCAGAAAAGGAACTATCTGGCACGTTCATAAAGTGATCCCACAAAAGCATAAAGGGTCAGAAATGGGATATGAAAGAAACTATATTAGGAAGTTTGATAACTAAAGAAAAATATGTTTCCAAGCTAGGCACCTGTTCCTCATTACTAATTTCAACTCCATGGAGGCAAATGGTTGGGAATCAAGGGTTACATTAATGAGGCAGGACTGAATCACGTGATTTCAAAAATATAGTCATTTTGAGAAAGGAAAAGAACAGGAGTGGGAATCCTAACTTCTGGTTATAAATTATTTACGCCTGAATTCAGCTTCTTCTTTGAGAATTCACTTTCTTAGGAATAGAATATAAGTATCCTAGAAATAGGGAGAAGAAAAAAAAAGTGGAATGAAAATAACATTCTTAGAAATGAGTAATACAAATTAATGTCACTGAAATTAAAAGAGTGAATATAGAGAGGATGGGGAGAATGGATAGGCAAGCAGGATTTGGTATCATGCTTTTACCTAAGCTAGAAAACAGAAGTGTAAGACAAATTAGAAAAGAGAAGAGAGGAAAAGAGAAAAGAGTGAGGATAGAAGGTGGAAAAAGTATCAATAAAGACTTGAAGTAAGGTAGAAAAATGACAAATAATGGAAGGCAGTGTCAAAGATGGTGGAAGGAGACTAGGAAGAAATTAGTCCAGGACACACCAACCAAAGATCCTAAGTGTTTGTTATAAAGGAGATGGAAATGTTTATGATATGGTTATCTGTTTATGTGCATATATACACATACAAACATAAATACCTACATATATTTATGTATGTGTGCATGTGTGTGTGTGTGAATAGAAATGTTCAATGGAATAAAATACAAACCAAAAATTATTGCTATAGTTGTGAAAGAATTAGAATTTTAAAAAATATTTTTCTATTTCTATTAAAAAAAATTTTCTATTTTAGTTCAATATTTTCCTACATACAAAAAAAATATTGCTTTTTAAACATAAGGATACAAATTGAGTAAAATAAGGGGTGGAATAGAATCTGTAATTCTTAATGAATCTCTTAAAAAGTTCCAATCAAGATTTTAGATAAACCAAAAATAAAAATTGATATTGTCAAGAGACAAACAAGGAAATGGCTTATGCTTCAGGACAAAATAGATAATAAAAAATGCATGATTTAATGTGTATATGTATATTCATTGGGGCAGCTAGGTGCCATAGTGGATCGAGTGCCAGGCCTAAAGTCAGGATGATTCATCTTCCTGAGTTCAAGTCTGACTTCATGCTCTAGCTGTATGACCCTAGGCAAGTCACTGTCTACCTCTATTTCCTCATTTGTAAAATGAGCCAAAGAAGGAAATGGCAATATCTTTGGCAAGAAAACCCCAAATGGGTTCATGAAGAGTCAGACATGATTGAAACAACTTGACAACAACAAAAAAATTTGTATACATATAGGTGTATGTGTATGTGTGTGTGTGTTTACACACACACACACACACACACACACACACAACTCTCTTCTCCCTTCCTCTCCTCTCCTTTCCTTTCCTTTCTCCCCATAGGGTGTCTTACTGCAGGGTGCTCTGCCCAAAGGAAGGTAAATTTTGCAGGCTGAAATCTACCCAGATATTTTGGAGTGCACTGGCTAGATTTCTTTCTTAAAGACTGTGCCTTAATTCAATTCACTCTGGCTCTCATTGATTGGTCCCTACTTGTACACCCCTTAATGGTTAGTGTTTGGGTCCCAATGTATCTGAGTGAATGTCAAAAGTAATTGTTTCTCTTTTGGCCAGAAATCCTGAGAATCTTCCCCTGCCATTTTGATTTTTTTTTTAAGGGCCATCGCTTGGCTCATTTCTTAAACAGTCCTAATAACTGAATGGGTGTTGGTTCGGTCAATGTGAGAACTTGAAAAGAACTTAGTTTAAAAAGGCCAAGGCCTCCCACTGCATCCTGGGCCATCTCCAGTTGTCCTGATCTGTATCTGGTCACTGGATCGAGATGGTTTCTGAGGAGAAAGTAAGGTTTGTGACTTTGCACAACTCTCCCTCACTTAAATCCAATTTACTTCAAAGTCGTGGCATCATCTTCCTGATGCCATGGTTCTCTTTGAGTACAAAGGACAAACCACATACATAACTGTAATTTCAAGTTTCTTAAAAGAAAGATAGGCAGATTAAAAAAAATCATTGAAAGCAGGACATGAAAATAATGGAAGGTTTTAGTATTGCCTTTTCAAAGTAGAATAAAGCTAATGGAAAGATTTTTAAAAGGAAAGGAGGGAAAATGTAAACTTCATTGAAAAAAGAAAAGATTTGACTAACTTGTTGCTACTTTTTAATGAGAATATGAAAAAAATGTAAATATTTCTTAGCATCCTACAGCACCTTTACTTAAACTGCTCTTGTGCTAAGATAAAAGAAAACCATAAAAAAATGTAAAAAGGTATAAATAATAAACAACTTTTACAAACCATAATGAAATGATAAATTAAACATAAAAGAGCAAAAAAGTACAGACCTAAATAAAAACTGAGTAATAATATCCTGTACAATATATGACAAAAGTCATAAAAATAAATAATTATGTAAAAATTATAAAGAAAACAAATTAACATGACTTATGAAATTCAGGTATAGTAGTCCTAAGGAGAAAATGTGTATCTCTGAGAATTTATCAAAATACAAAAAGAGACCATTAATGAACTAAATATTTAAAAGAATAGAAACTAATAGATTTTGCATGTATTCGTCCTTGGTTCCCAAAGAAAACCATGCCATCTGAGAAATGATATGACTTGTACTTGACTTTGTTTTGACTGATGGAGGGCTGTGCAGGTCACCAGTCTCGCTTCTCCTCCAGACCCATTTGAATCCAGTGACCAGAAATTCATCAGAATGACTGGAGGTGACCCAGGATGAGGCAATTAGGGTTAAGTGACTTCCCCAAGGTCACACAGCTAGTGAGTGTCAAGTGTCTGAAGTGAGATTTGAACTCAGGTCGTCCTGATGCCTGCACTGGTGCTCTATTCACTGCAATGCCTAGCTGTCCTAGCTGGTGGTGCAGTAAAGTCATATTTTTATATTTGTATATTTGATGTAAAATTTTATATTTGATGTAAAATCAACTTTACATCAAATATAAAAGAAGAAATATTAAACATTACAGGAAAATAGAAAAATGAGTAATAATTTATAGAAGTTATAAGTATAAAATTGTTTTAAAAAACTACAATTTTTTAAAATCAGTCACCTTGAAATTTTTGAAAATAAAATTTAAATGAACTAAATTCAAATCAAGCAAAAGAGAAGGGGAAAATAATCTACATAAATGAATAAAGTGAATTTAAAAGAGACCAGTGTATGTATACACACATAAAATACTGAAATCAGTAAAACAAGAAAGATAGGTTTTCCTTTGCTAACTAAGTCCCTGAAAAATAGAAATGATAATAACCTCCTTCTCAGGGTTGTTGTGAGGACCAGATGAGGTAATATATGTAAAAGACTTTGCAACCCTTATTTACAAGTAGCAGAAGTAATAGTATAGTAGTAGCATTATAGCAATGAGAGAAAAATAGAAAATTTAAAGTATAACAAGGTAGGAAGATTACAAAAATACATTCAGAAAACAGTCATCAATATTAAGTAAATATTGACAAAAATCAGATAAAAGTGATTTATTAAAAATCTATTCTAAATGAATGTAAGATATAAAAACATTTTAGAGTCAGCCTACCAAGGTATGCATAGGATTTATATAAAATTACAACAAATTCTCTCTGGAAATAAAAGACTTAAGAAACAACAAATAATTTGAGAGGTATTTAATAAAAATTGAGTTGTTAATGTAATATTAATGAGACAATCTAAATTCCATATAAAATTTAGTTCTTCACCAATCATGTTACCAAGAAAGAACTTTACATGGTTAGAGTAAACAATAACAAAAATTATTTGTAGGATTATAAGATAGAGAATCTCAAAGGTACTGCTAATACTAAAAGTAGAAGTAAAGGAAGTATCACCATATTTTAAGTGTTGATTAAAAAACAATTTGCCATTGGTTTAAAAAAAAACAGAAAAATGGGCCAATAGAAGACACCCACCAAGCAAAAAAAAAAAAATAGAACACAAGAAAAGAAGGAAACAATTAAATCGTACATAGTCTGATCTACTTATCCCTCCACTGGGACCATCACCCAAAAATGTAAAAGACAGAAACAAAAATCCAGTATAAAATATTTGCAAATCTAGGAAAACTGGGAAAAAAGTATATGTCCAGCAGTTAGAAAAAGACTGAAAAGCTGTGTTATATAAATATTGTGTAGTGCAGTACAAAGGTAGTGTTGCCTGATTTTTGTTAATATTCTAGAAAAATATTAATAATTGTTTTATGGATGTATTTTTTATCTTACTATATTTCTGTACTTTAAATTTTATTTTCTTGTCTAGTTGCTGTGTAGTTCTACTATATTACAACTTCTACTACCTATAAGGTTCAATCAATGTTATAGGAATATTATAATGCAATATGAAGTGGCACATGAAAAATTCAGAGACGCATGGGAATGGTCATGTGCCGTGATAAAGAGTCAAAACAGCAGAGCCCCTCAAAAATAATGGATCATTACAATCATTTAATGAGAAGGAAACCAAAATGAGTAATTGAAAAGCCAGTTATACTCCTATAGAATATGTATTGAAAAATACCCTCCTCCTCACAGCAAAGAAAAGGGAGGCTACTAGGGTAGGATGTTATATACACTTGAACATTTTATCATTGCATTATATTTTTGTTTAATCATTTTTTTCTTTGTTACAGTGTAGAATTCAATCTGGAGTGGGGATAGGACTTCCAAAAATCAAAATGGGAGTGATAGGGATGGGGGGGGTGGGGGAAGAGACAGAGAAAGGGGGAGAGAGGGAGAGAGGGAGAGAGGGAGAGAGAGAGAGAGAGAGAGAGAGAGAGAGAGAGAGAGAGAGAGAGAATAAGATGCAAAGGGACAGAAAAGCATTAATTATTTAAGGGAAAATAATCTGAAATAGGGGAGAAGATAAGAAATGTATGTTGAGGGGGACATAGACCCTCAGTCTCTTTTTCACATCCCCTTTTTTACTTTATGTAAAATTTCATGTTTTGGGTTTTTTGTACAGCACTTTAACAAAAAGGTGCAATAATAAATAATTCAGTGGTTTCTATAGATAAAGATCAAATTGAGAATAAGGAAATAAGAGGTTCATAGGTAAAGAAATTGAAAGCAGTAGATACACCATGTTCAACTCAGCTTCGTTATGGGTGGGAACTGAAGTGAAATTTGATGAGATGAGGATGCATTTAAACCCTGATGAAAGAACAGCTGAATAGCACTGAAAGCATTTGCTCAGTTTGTCCTTATTGAAAAACCACAAATAGACATCCAACCTTTTCTTGAAGACTTCCAGAGAACTCATCACTTCCTAAGGCAGTCTGTTCCACATTGAAAAGCACTGATTTTGTAAAGCTTTTCCGCATATTGACTTGAAATCTATGTCAACAAATCCGGTCCATTTGCTTTATGACAACCCTTCAAGTACTTGAAAACAGTTCTCCTATCTCTTACAAGTCTTCTCATGAGGATCAACATCTCATGTTCTTCCAATCATCCCAGACCTTTCACTAGAATTATAGTTATAACTATAATTCAGAAAAGTCTTAGAATTGTCTTAAACTCCAAATTTATGAAGTTTGTATGACCCAACCTAATTAGTGTAATCCTCAATAGCCTATCATTTTAGACTTTATTTTTAGACATTCTTTTATGTTAAAAATAAGCTCTCAGGAAGAACCACAGAAACAAGTGCTTTTCTTAGGGATGCCCTTAAGTTATACCTATAATACAGTATTTTTAGTTGCCCTTTGGTCTCCTTGTCTAAAAGCGTTGTGAAATCAATGAGAAGAAAATGACCATTCCATTCAAATTTCGTTTAATTTGTTATGTCCAGACTCAATATATCTAAATTGGAACTCATTATCACCCCCCCCAAAAGAAAACTTAAACTCTGCACCTATATTGAGGACACTACCTTTGCCCCAGTCTCTTAGATTTGCCCTCTCGGCGTCATCCTTGATTCCTCACTTTTCTTATCCCACATATCCAGTCAGTTGCCAAATCTTTTCATTTTTGCTTCCACATCTCTCAAATCAAATCCCTTCTCATTGTTCACATAACTCTTCATCATTACTCATTGAATCTATTGCAATATCTTCCTCTTTGGTTTCCCTATTGAAAATCTTTTCCCATTGTAGCCAACCCTCTGTCTATACTGTAGCTAAAATGATTTTCCTAAAGAAAGAGTCTGAACATTTCACTCCCCTGTTCCCTAATGGATACCTTTTACCTCTAGAACAACATATAAAGTAATCTCCTTGACTTTTAAAGTCTTTCACAGCCTGGCCCTGAACTATCTTTCTGTTATACTTCCTGCACTCCTCAATCTAGCCAAAATGTTTTGTTTTTTTTATCTCTTTTCCAAACAAGGCTCTCTGTTTATCATCTTCAGGTCTTTACACAGGGTGAGTGTGCCTGGAAAGTCCTACCTCCTTGACTGTCTCAAAGAGTCCTTTAACTTCCTTAAAATGCTTCCAGAGCATCACTGCCTTTCCTGATCCTCCTCAAATATAGTGCCCTCATTTTATATACAATTATCTTGCATTTATCTCATATCTGTATTTGTACATTTTGTCCCTTTTGATAGGATTCTGATAGAATATACTTGGAAAGACATTGTTTCATTTTTTCTTTTTATCTTGTATCTCTATCACCTAGCACTTAGTAGCGTATGCTTTATCAATACTGGTTGATTTATTGAGAGGCAAAGTAGCTATAGAGCCCATTTAGAAGATAGGAAGGGCTGTGGTGAAGAGCTACCTAGGACTATCTGTGTAACTCTTACCAAAAACAGTTATTCTCTCAATACTTTAGGTGACTTTCTAAAACTTAGGTTAAAGATGAGGTCCCAAACTGCCTCAGTAGAGAATATTTTCATACCAGGGATAAACTACATTGAGAAAATCACAAGCCTAGCCCCCAAAAGAGAACTAAATTAAGATACAATCCAATTCTATCACATATGAATGTCACACACAAAAAAATCACCCTTCCTTCCTTTCTATTAAGAAACCACCAATTCTCAGAACAGAGTGTTACTGGTGTTATGTCAGACTCTTGTATTTAACTTTGACGAGGTTGATTCCTTTAGTGAAGGTGGTATGGGGTAAAGGGAGAAGAGAATGAAGTAACTACTGTGTTAAAATAATAATTTAATTACAAGTATTTTAAAATTAGAAATAAACAAATCATCCATTCAGCTAAAGTATTGAAACTAATTTTATTTCTACTTTTAAATTGGCACTCTTTCCTCTTTTGATGTGATGGAAGAACTTGTCCATGTAGACATAATCAGGGACATGTGAATCTCATTTATTTAGTGACAAGAATAAGTTTCTACCTCTGAAAGATTGCCACTGTCTGCCTCATGCAACAAGAAAATAGTTGGCTCTGCTGATAACTCCTTCCTCTTGAATCAAAATAAAAAAGTAGAAATAACACAACTGTATTTTGACATTGCAGGATAAGATTGTGTCAGTATGATATCACAACAACCAATTAAAAGTAAAAAAAAAATACCAATCAGAGTTTGTTTTGTCTACTTGATGTCAAACAACAGGGTTAGTTGATTTTGTTTTCTTCATTTGATTGATATTTTCAGACTAAGTTATGCAGTGAGTGGACAAAACCTAATGTTCACATATGGTTGCCGAATCATTGTTTCGTATTTTATTCATCCACCTGGTCATTGCAAACAATTGGATGGTGCATGCCCTCTTTTTTTTTGTTTTTTCATAGAATGAACTAGCAACTTGTTTGAAATAATAATTAAATGTGTTGTTTTGGCATGAGGTATAACTAAATACCTTCAATATAAAAAGCCACTTTCATTTTTCTACTCAACTGAAATATTTTACTTAAAATTCTGGCATACACAAATGGCATTGGACCACCGCACAGGAATAGTAAACTGCACAAACTCAGCCTAATAATTAGAGATGATACAAGTGCAAACAAAATCAAAAACTTCTTTAAAATGAGTCATTCATGTGAGTCTCATGTGCAAAAGCCCTAAGGCTCAACATGTAGAAATGTATTTATGGCTTTGACAAATTAGAATCACAAGCACTTCACACACTGTCAGAAGCACAATTCATCCAAGTGACCAAAGTAAGCAATTCCTTCACGTCATTATATATCACAAGTAATTTTCAATAGTCATAAAATAAAGCTGTAGGAAGGAAAAATGCATATTATAGTCATTAAATGTAAAAATATTTTAAAAATACCTTGATGCACGTATTTTTAAATATATGAATGAGTTAAGATTCATTGTGTAGAACCTTCAAGGAGAAATGAAGATTTCTAGTTAGATCAAAAAAAACTCCATTTCCCTTTGTGTCAAATAGAAAAGGCTGGACTACATGATTATTGTAAAGGTCTTTCTTCTAGGCATAACATTCATAGAATGAAATATGTAGAGCTAGAAATTACTTTACAGGCCATGGAAAATAACCCTTCTTGTTTTACAGATGAAGCAACCAAGATTCAGAAGCATGAAATAACTGACTACAATGAGACCAGCGGCCAGCAGAAAGTAACAAAGCAAAGATTCAAATCTGGGTTCTCTGGGTCAGAAATGCATAAAGAAAAAGAGATTTAGGGGACAGGGATTTCAATATTACTTTTTTTAAGTATCTGAAGGGCTGTGTGGAAAAGATTAATTCTGTCTGTCTTTAGAAAGTAGAGTCAGAAGCAAAGGGTGGAAATTAATTGTAAAGAAGTCAATTTAGGGTCTGAAAAGGAAAAGAAAAGAAAAGGAAAATTTCTTAACTATTACAATCGTGTAAAAGTGGAATATGTTGCCTCAAGAAGTGGGGTCTTTCCTCTCCTTGGAGATCTGGAGACAGCTGTGAGTCAAGTTGAGAGAAAGCTAAATTATAATAAAGGAAGGGAAAGATAGATGGGAGAAAGAGTGATCATGAAGACTGGTACTGACTAATTTGGAGTTTGAAGGTCAAGACTGAGAAATTTATATTTGTGTATTAGCAGCTTAAGGATATGGTCAATGCAATTAGTGATGAAAATAAATATATATACATTTTTTATTTATAAAATTATATATAATTATATATGATATATAAATTATATTTTAAAATATTTTGTATATTATATTATATATTAAAATATATATTATATATTCATGTCATAACTTCTAATGTCCTATGTGAGAATCCAAGGTATTTTTTTTTTCCAAATATGTCTCCACTCTTCTTGCACATCAACTGGATATCTGTTAAGTGGATAAAGTTACTATTTATAAAGTTTATATATATATATATATATACATATATATACACACACACATATATATATACACACACACACTCACACACATATATATATATATACACACACACACATATGTATGTATAAAGAGAGACAGAGACAGACAGACAGTTATATATTATAAATGAATCTGAATTAAGGGTGTTGTCTCAACCTTTTTTGATTTTTAAGATTATTCTTTCTTTAGACTCTCATATGTTTCATCTCATCTCACATATATAATATATATGTATATATATATATATACATGTATATTCAAGTTTTCAAACTATAGGAAAAGACTACATCTAGTTCATGTACTATGCCACTTTTAAATCTGACCATCATCTTTTGAACTTTGCCTAGACACTGGGCCAGCTTATCTCTTTCTCACTTCCTTCTGATCTGCTAGTCTCAGTCACAAAGTATACTGGTAGCTCTCTTGAGTCTAATAATACAATCTTGTTGGTGACTTCCAGGAATATCAAAGATCTGATGAGAAAATTAAATTAAAATACTAAAAAAGAACCTAATCTATTAAAGGGGGTGGGGCAGAATATAAACATACCTGAATAAAGCAATGAGGCCTTCAAAGAAGTCCCTTAACCTTTCATATAGCTTACATTTCCTTCTTATGATCTGAGTCTCTGACTTTCAGAAGCTTTACAGTACCCTATTCTACTCTTCTTCAAAGCTGTAGGATACTTTTAGTCTAATTTATTCCCCCTTAGACTTCTGTAGAAAATTTTCAAAGGCTGAAGCTGTCTAGAGAAAAAAGTAGCAATTCGAAATTCAATGATATTCTGAAGTTTGGGGAAGTTTGGGCTTTAGGGATCCAGAGGGAAAGTATAATTAGTTAGGTTTCTCTAAAGAGAGGCTCATAAAAGAGGGTGTGAACAGTTGAACCCTTTATCTCTAAGCTTTACAAAATATTCCTATGTGAGATATTAGAGAAAAGAATTGGGAATATTTCATTTTCACTTGATATAACATGACTTTAAGCGAAACTTTTTTTTTAAATGTACCACTTTCATTTTATCACTGTTCAAGGTGCATGTTGTTTGACACGGCATTTTTATTTATTTTTACATTAGCTGGCCTTCAAATCTAACATCATAAATCAATGGAAATACTAGCAAAATGGAGGCTAAAATTCAAAATTATGTGAGAAAATGCAAGACTCAATAATAGTCCAAAAATTCCTTGCTTAGTATTATACTTATTTTATCTATACAAATCAAATGAGATGTAAAGCCAAGAAGTTTTATGGTAAACTTAATTAATATAAGCTTCCAAACATAATAACTCAGGTCCAATCACCTCCTTTTCTGTCAGCAGCATGATTCTTACCTAAATGTTTTAGAAACTGAATCAACTCCACACTTCAGAATACACACCTCATCACTGGCTTAGAATGTAAATTGGCATGTCAAGGAAATATACACTGGTTACCATATTTCAAAAGAAAACAAAAATTCTTAGCACTCCTCAAGAATAAAACCATCTTATTTCAACCTGTTTAAACTTTGTAGTGAATATGTTGTTTACAGGCAAGCTGGTGATTTACCTACTTGGAGAAATTCTCAAGGACTTCAGAGTCCATTCAACAGAGAAACAAAAGTCAGTTTTCATGGAAAAATAAAGTACTATAGAAGTGTAAATGAGAGTACAAGCGTATGAGGAAGAGACAGGTTGGAATCCTAATGTCCAGGCTAAGAAGTTCTTTGAAGGAATTTTAATTATGCAGCAATGAAAAAAAAAGTCTGTCTTTATTTGGAAGGTTTTGTGCTGATTACCCAGAAAATGTTTTCTAAGCAACAAATCCAGATCAATCAATCAAATGTTTCTGTTTTGAAAATCTAAATACTTCATTTGTGTTTGGGTTTTGCAAAATGTATAAGAGACATACTGCTGCCAAGCTTTCCTAGTTCTCTGCAGACCAAGACCTTATTTTTTTTTATCAAGTCTCCCCAGGAGTAGGGCAGTTAGACACCTGCCAGTTGCCTGTAGTGGCACCATCCCACTGTGATGTTAATGAGATGAAGTAGAGTACTATGGAGAGCCACGATAATTACAGGATGAAGAGACTATTTTCCTCCCCCAGGCCTCCTTTCTAAACAGTCAGTTCTATAAGGCAGGGTCTTTTGTAATACCAATTACAAATGTTAATTAAACATTTCCTTGGAATTTTGCCTTATATTAACAGGTCAGAAAAGCAGGAATAGACTTGACAACAGACACCAGTCATGTAGGAAATTAGAACAAACCCACCCTCTTAAATTAGCTGCCATTTGGCACTTGTGACTAAAGTCCTTGCTTTGGTGTGGAAAGGATTCCACAGTCTTTGCCAGTAGAGCAGGTGAGATAACTTTGCCCACTGTTTACCCAAAGTAATCAGTAAGCAGAATGTAAAAGGTGGGGGGTCAGAATGTGAAGGGAAGAGAATCCATTGGACAAACCTCCCAGTTTAACTTTTTTTTCTTAAGTAATCTGAATGCTCTGTAATTTGTGCAAGAAAAATCTCTAAGAGCAAATGATCAGCATGGATAGACTTATTCAAAGGGTTATTCATTCTTAGCAATGTATTGATCCTTGCTGTTTTCTATGAGCACAGAAGCAGAAAGTAACTTGTACCTGAATTTGCATCCTATGTGATTTTTGCTCATGTTCTTGCCTAAGTCCTTCATGGAGAATTCACAAGACAAGCAAGAGTCTTTCCCCTGTGCCTATTCATATTTCATGGAAACCAGTGTAATAATCAAGCTATTGCTCTGTAATCCTTCACTTTCATGATGTGACTGACCACCTTTTTTTCCAGTCACATACACTCTTGATGATATTTGTCAGGCAACTTCTTCTAGGTAAAACCATCATTGGCAATATTCTACAGCATACCTATACTCTCTACATCTTTCTGTCACCTTTTAGGTTAACTGAAATTTTTATTTTTAAGAGACCGTGGTGCTCCATGATGTACAGGAATGTAATATCCCTGGGGACATGGGGTTATTTTAAAACTAAGCCTTGTCAGATTGGTGTCATTAAAAGCACTCTGCAACCTCCCAAATAGAATTATATCTCATTCAATATTAATGGTCACAGCATTTTTGAAAAAAAGTTGTTTCTATGGTTTTATCTTTGTTAACATGGAAATGGGAAGCACCCTGTTTGAGAGCATGTGACAGTATTTTGCTCTGTTGGATAAACTGCTGTTTTGTAATAAATAAACGATGATCATGATGGCAACTTATATTTTCTAAATGTCACAATCAATTGTCTGACATTTTACAACCTGGTTTCCAACCTCATTATTCAACTGTTCACTTCTCTCTCTGAAATTACCCATGATCTCTCAATTGCCAAATTTAATGTCCTTTTTTCACTTCTCATCTCTTTTTTTTTACCTCTCTGAAGCATGTTGAACACCCTCTCCTCTATCTACTAGAATACAGGTTCCTTGAGAATACAAATTATTCCCTTTACTACATTCCCAGCGCCTGTCACCTATCGAGTACTAAGTAAATGTTTGTTGGTGGAATGATGCTCTCTCTGTCTAGGTTGTTATGACACTGGTCTCTTGATTGTCCTACCTCTTTCACCACCAGCTATCAAATAATATGGATTCTACCTTCACAATACCTCTATCATCTAGTCCTTTCTTCCTATTCACATAGCAACTACCCTACTCCAGGTCTTCAAAACCTCTTGTATAGAGTTCTGCAATAGCCAATTTGTTTCTCCATGCAGCTCCCAAAGAGATATTAGATCTAATTATGTCACTTTCTTACTCAATAAACTCATTAAATAAATAAATTCAAGAGATTACATACATAAAGACATATTGGTCAGAGAGGGGCACTTTGGTCTGGAAAATTATGGGTAGGTGAGTGAAGCCATCATGGAGTAGACTGAGATACTGGAACCAAGAATAGTGACAGAGTTCATTGGATCGTAATTCCAGATTTCAAGATCGGGGTTAGAGTAGGTAGTAAGTATCTTTCCTCTGTAAACAAGTCAATGCATAAAGCTATGGAAAAGATATCCTCAGCGTAGGGAGCAAAGTGAAGTATAGTGGCGGGGCAGGCAATAATCAAGCTATCTGGTACTCAAGTTCATCAAAGACAACAAGGCTCTTGAAGAGAAGTTTAGAGCATGAGAAGAATATGTGATGCAATTATTTGTCATTTAAAGGACTTTACAACCTGTACCCAACAAGAATTGAAAAGAGGCCATAGGTTTTTGTTATAAGGATTATAGATTAAGGATGGAAAGGCCAAAAAAACAAACCAATTAGAGGTCAACCAACTTACAGATCCCTGAGTCATAGTTCCAAAAACATCTTTAGATTTTGAATGCAATGCTCTTTGCACTATAACATGCTGCCTTTCTAAAGTCATGGGAGATCCTGGAAAGAGATACTTCAGTTAGGTGTTTAGTAACATATATGGCAGGAGATTGTACAATGTATGGGTAAGCACAAAAGGAATGACAAGAGTAGAAAACACCCTGTTTAGAATTTTGTCTGAGGAGAAGAGGAAAGATAAAGGATATTAGCTCAGTGGAATAGCAAGGATAATGAAGTAGCAAGGAAACTAATAAAAAATGACATTAACAATAAGAACTAGCATTAATACATCACTTTAAAATTTCCATAGCATTTTAGTATGTTATCGACACAACCCAGTGAGATAGGTACTATTCTCATTCCCATTTTACAGATAAGAAACTTAATGCTGAAAGAAGTGAAGTGATTTCCCCATAATTTTCCATCTTTTTTATATACAGATATCATGTTTTTCTGTAAATTGGAAGACTACCTCATTCTGAAGTGGAGGTGGCTTTATTATGCCATTAGAGTACAAACTCTGTCAGGTCCAACTAAACAGAAAAGGTAAAGGGCCATGCTCATCAATAGACTGCATCCTCATTACTAATGTGACCTTGGGCAAGTCATTTAACCTCCCTGGGCTTCAGTTTCTAAGTTCCTTAGAATGCAAAATGAATATTATGAGAGTCATTCTGCATACTTAGAAACTGAGGCAGTTGGAGGAGATGACCTCAAATGTCTCTTATGGCTCTAGAAGTAGGTTCCTACATCGATCTTCCCAAGATCAGATATTTGCAGAGATTTATCAACAGAAAGGGAATCATGAAGTATGAGTGATGTTTTAAACATTTATTTGTTTGTTTGTTTTGCCGTAGCAATTCATGAAGACCATCCATTAAATCATGGAATTTTTGCAGTCTGAGTCAGTAGAAAAAGTATCCTCTAAAATTAAATCAAGGATGTTTTTGAAGTGTGATGGAAGAAAAAACTTAATCATATGTATAAGTAGAGCAGAGTGTTTGAGAAGACAGGGAGAAATTCTAGATGAAAGTAGGGAAAAGGATGGTTGATTGAGAAAAGAATGGTATTATAAGGATAGGTAGAAAGGTTAATTTTAGGATCTCCTTATCCTCCTTTTCTATGACTGGGGGGAAACTGAAGAGAAAAAGTGAAAGTCTAGAGAGATTTTAAGTTATAAAGAAGGGGGATAGGTCTAGGTAGTCAGTGAGTAAACAAGCATTGTTTACAAGCACTTACTGTGTTCCATACACTTGTTAATTGCTGGAGACACTCATAAAAGTAAAAACAGTCCATACCCCCAAGGATTACAGTCTGATGGGGGGAAAAACATATAAACATCATTTTTACAATGAAACCCACACACTGGTGACCCTGTATAATTTGAAAGACACACACACACACACACACACACACACACACACACACACAGAAACAAACAATATGTCTCTTCCCAATCTACCATGGTGCCAGAAATTAATCACTCCTTAGGAGACGTTCTGGGAGGACAAACTAGTGAACAAGACAACTTCAATTTCCTAGGCAAATGTCAAGAAAATGTAATATCAGATTTAAAAGGAAATTTCTGGCACAGAGATAGCTGTTAAAAAGGAATGCCACTGGAGGTTTGGAGAAGGAAGGAAATGACAGGGACAGGAGGCTGGACATTGAAGGAACAGAGTAGCAGCTCTGAGACCCCAACAGTGCTTCTGAAAGATGACAAAGATAATCTTTGACTGCTTATTTTTGCCTCAGGTGAGGCCTGACTCTAGCACATATATCCAGATCTTCAGAATTCTTTTCTTTTGTAATTATATCATGGCTTTGAAACTAGAATGGAAGAAATGGGTAAAATACCGAACAGAGTATTAACCTCATCCTACCAAATGCAATCTTTCTGCAACTGGAAAGTTGATGTACCATTAAAAGTGATGTTTTGGTGTTACTGTTATAAGCCTAACTTCAAATAGTTTGTGAGAGGAGTGGTATTTTAATGGCATATATTTGAATACATTTTTTGCTATTTCAACAAAATAAGCATTGCTACAGACAAGTCTTTAAACAAGTGGTGAAGATACACAGGCTGAGAAAGTGTTCACTGAGCATACAGAGCAAATGCCTTTTCATATGGGTATTTAGTGTGCATGCTTACTGAGTATGCATGGTTTATCTTGTCAACAGCCTATGTCAATGGCCTGTGGTTAATGCTCCCTGTATTGTCAGAAGCATGATCAACTTTGAAAGCTTTACACTGAAGCTAAAAGCACTGCAAGTCTGAAAGATACTGGCATTTCTAGATGGACCTTCATCTTTCTCTCAGCATAACTCAGCTATGGATTTCTGGCAATTAATAAAATAGCTACCTAATTTCATGGGATCTTTTCATTGAAATAGTTTCTTTGGAGTCCATGATTTCTAAATTTCACAAGAATTTCCATCATATCCCAAGCAAAACTCCCAAATCACTGAGATGAGATCATTGAAGAAAGCAAGAGCAGACTTGCTCCTGAACAATACTTCCTGTATTTTCAGAATTCCCAGGTTTTGAGTACACTAAATAAGTGTTTTTGGCTATAAGAACCATGGAAGGTCACAAAGGTCTCCACATAGATGAAGGTACCTCAAAGAAAGCTGTGAATATAGAAACAAAGATCTAGTGTGGATTGCAAAGAAAGAACCATTTCTTCCTCTTTCTTCACAAAATACAGTGTGGGGAGGGGTTGGTGGGATAAGAAAAAAGGTTTCATATGGGAAAGCGGAGAGAAAGCAAATTCCCAGCATATCCTGAAAAGAAGAATAAGTCTCTGTGGGGCATGCATGAAGAGAAAAAAAAAATCATAGGGAAAAATAGGAGTTTTTAGTCTTTCTGCTCATTGGAAGACACTTGGTTATACTATTTAGCTTTGACTTTCCTTACTCTCTCTAGAGTTCATATGATCAAAGACCTTGATGGGGCCTTGGAGAGTCTAGTCAAATCCTTTCATTTTACATGTTAGAAAACTATGCCTAATACCATTCAGATAGTAAATGATAGGGTTGGGAAGGGAACTCAGGTTAATAAGAAAGTTAGAAATAAAAACAAAGTCTTTAGGAATAATTCCTAATCAATTATAAGTGAAATGAACTGTATCAAGATATAATAAATAGATCCTCTCTTTCTAGTGGTCTTCAAGTAAAGTCTATTAGGGGATCAGTTGCCATGGGTATTTGTAACAGCAAGCACCCTGCCATACAATGTACGGCCTGCTAGCACAGGTTCTTAGATCTGTTTTTCTAAAAGGAAAGCAACTTTTGAAATCTTTAATCACATATACCAACACAAAAAATATAAGCATAGAAACAGAGACGAACAGACAGGGCCTCTGTCTGATCATATGCAACACATACCTCACAGATCAACTGTCTAACCATTACATACATACAGTTACCAGAGAGAGAAGCACCAAGATCTGGGTTTTCAAAGCCAGAGGGCTCCTTAACAGCTACCCAGAGTCTCATCTGGCACATAAACCTTCTTCCAAAGAGTAAGCCCCAAAGCAAAACCTCACCTTTGAGTATATATTCACTTTTCAGAGCCTGAGGGCCTCACAACCCTCCTTAACAAAAGGTGTGGGCCTTTCTACAAATAAGCATCCCCTAATCAAGCTGCCCTTAATGAGCTTCACCTGAGGTCTATTAATGGGCAGAGGAAAATCTTTAACTCACATTACAGTATTGCAAAGGATGTTGGTGTCCAGCCGTGGGTACCTAAGACGTAGGTACCTCTTAAAAGTTTTTCTGATTCTGAGATCATATGATTCATAGTATTCTACGATTTGTGTTATGTAAAGCCTATCATGTCTTTATATATTAGTGAAGGTTGGAAGGTTCCCAACCTATGTTTCCCTGACTACTATGCTCTTTTCCAACACAATTATGCCTTCTAAGATGGTGCATGAATCAGTATGGTTAGTCTTTTATATTAATTATATATATACATATATATTTGTGTAGTGTAGAAGAAATATGAATATGAAGAGAAAGGACAAGTTAATATATAAGTATAAAATATGCTCATTAATAAAAAAATCCGTCACATACGATGAGTAATATTGGACAGGACAGTGAAATTAATATATACCTACATATAATTGGGAAGATCATTTCTTTCATCTTTCTCCATTCCCTTTGGTGCTAAGTACACAAGAAATATTCTTTGAAGTCAATGAATACTGCGCTCCATATCTGTAGGACTTATAGTCATAGAATTACAGTCAACGTTAGCAGAGTTCATTGAGGTCCTGTAGTCCAACACCTACATAAGGAACATGAGTCTCTTCTGCAAACATCCCCGACAAGTTGTCATTCTGATTTTATTTGAATACATGCAGTGACTGTGACTTGGAGCTCACAATTTGAAACAAATTAAGTACTATATGGAACATGTAAAAGTGTGTTGGAATTTTAGCAACTGAATGAATTAGATTCTCTTCAATAAATATTAAGCACCTACTACATGCAGAATAATATGATAGGTTCTGAGTAGGATACACACATAAATAAGACATGATTGGGGCTAGCTAAAGGATAAACACATACACAAATATCTATCACATGAAAAACAAATAATTATTATAAAAAAGTAAATAGGGGAAAGCTGAAAAAGGCAATAAAAGATGAATGTAGGAGTTCAGCTATTTGGTCTTTCATTTCAAAATTTATTTTTCTACAAACCTTTCTGGGACACAAGGAGAAATAGAGTACCATTTATTGAAAAAATTCCTCAGTTATAAATAGATTAAACATCCTGCAGCAGAAGCATCCATAGCCAAAAAAAAAAAAGAAAAAAAAGAGGGGGAAGTTCAAAATCACATTCAGAAGTCTCAGATTGGAACTTTAATGGAAAAGTCTATGTTAAAAGCATAAATACATTATATATATTTTCACAGAGGCCTTTCCAACAGAGTAATAATACAGTTTCTGGTAATTATAAATTACTTAGTGTTCAGTCTATAACAGCATACATTTGACCATTTTGTTTCCTCCCTGAAACCCCAAAACGTCTACTCATAGTTAACAGGTCTGACTAATGCACTAAGATCAGAAGACTTTGCCAAGTCTATTTTCGGTTGACTAGTTTGACCCTTTTCCCACCCCTCTTCATAGGGGAATGTGTCTGGTTTCCTTCCTGCCTCCTTTATTAACTAAATCCTGAAAAGAAATGGGAGAGTCATGAACAACTGGGAGGAGCAGTGGCAACACTGGCTTGCTTGTGAGCTTGGTGTTGCACTACAATTTATGACTCTAATCTGACAAAATCAGGCCCCATCTTTCTCTTCCTAAAAGCATCATCATAATTTCTTTATTACTGTTCATAGAACAGGCATGCACTAGTCGGCCAGGCTTTGAAGATCTACGAGTCAATTTGACCTTTTCTTTCTTCATTGCCTCTCACATTCAGTAAGCTACTTAGGTGAATAAACTTCTCCTTTATTTCCCCTTCCACTCTATAAGCCTCGATCATCTTAGTCTAGAATTATTGTAATAATCTTCTAATTAGTCTCCCTACCTTGCTAGAGCTTATTCCTTCTTAAATCTACTTTAGTTACCAAATCAGTCTACCTCAATGACTTACGAAACCACTCAAGACTCTAGGGGTATTTCTTATGACCTATTTTAACAAATCTAAAATATTCTCTTTGGAAGAATGTCATTCAGACCCAATCAACAATTAGTTCCCTTATTCCTTTCCAATTTCAGCTCTTGATATCATCTAACATGACCATTGCTTTCACTCAATACATTTCTCGACACTCTCCAACTCACAACTGGAAAATTGCCTTCTTCAAGCCTTTGGCATTTCTTCCTACCTAGAATATAGTACTAAACCCAGAAGTAAAATTAGAAGTTAGCAAGAGACAGTGAAAATAAAGAGGGTAAAGGCTTAGAATCATGAGACTTGGATTTCAGTTCCAGTTCTCATGCTTACTAGCTGTGTGATTGGGCAATTCAAATTTACTACCTTATTTTTTAACAGAAGAGTGATATACTCTCTTTGCTACAGGGATGTTGAAACATGAACTTTAGGTTTAAAAAGACAAAGCTTGCATTCTCTCTCCTACCACCATTATACTTCTGTATATAATGTATTTAATAGACATATAATATTAATAGGGGTATAGGGTATTCAAGGAGGGCTAGTACCTCTGGTGTAAAGGCTTACTAGGGCTACTCATCTGCCTTTGGTGACCACCTGTCCCCCAATTCTCACTTGCAATTTCAAGAAGCTGTAGCATGCATGGTAGCCACAGGATGGTAATCCATCTTGGAAGAAGGACTAAGCCAGATTGAGGGTAACCAACAGGTCTCAAACCTGTTGGTAAGCTGGGGTGTGGATGTGTCTATCCCAACAATGTGAAGACTTTCTTCTGTAGAATAGACTAATGAGGACAATTTATTCTAATAATTTTGAAGGTAGCTGAAGCAGGCACTATGGAGCACTTAGGACCTGGTCAAGCACGGAAGATGCCAAGATCATCCACTGCACCCCCCTCGGGCATTACCAGTCTTTTTGATTTTTGTCCTGTCACTGGACTTTGAGAACTTAGACAGAGTGAAGCTAATAACTTTGTGCAACTCTGTCTCACTTAAAGCCAATTCACCCATAAATAAAGATATCACCTGTGATGTCATTGATCCTCTTCAAAATTAAAAATGAATAACTACAACAACACATGCAAGTCATAACTCTTTTTTTTCAAGTCATAACTCTTTACATTGTCTTTGGATATCTTTGTGAGATCATGGTGTTTCAAAATTTTCACTATATCAAATTCATAGCAGATTAATGAAATTAACACTTTCATGGATCTGTGATCTTAACAGTGTGGCTACTGCCTCCCCAATGTAGCTCCCAACTTA
>CM053769.1:638840220-638871278 GCA_028658325.1 Potorous gilbertii
TGTAAAATTATGCTACAAGAAAAATAGTTCTATACAAATCTAAGATATCCTTGGCATCAGAGACCATTTCAAACTTCTAAATCTTACTTTAAAGTACCTTGCAAAATAATTATCACTGCTTTAAAACTGAATATGACTTTAGAGGTCATCCAATCTAGTTCCCCATCCCCCAAATATTCCCTCCATTTTACTCTTTAGGAGACTGGGATCCTGTGAATTGAAGTGACTTCCGCAAAGTTAAACAGCTAAGTATTGGCAGGGACTAAATTCAAACTTGAATCCTCTGACTCCGACTAGAGCTCTCTCCATTGTGTCTCTGATGACTGTGACATTTAAAAAGTTTGAGAGACAGGATTTCTGGGTAATTAATCATTTTATTAATAAAAGAGGTCAGTAACACTCTCAGATGCCAAATACCCTTCATGGCACTGGGCTCACAGTTTATATATAAGTAGGTGTTACACAGGATGGCAATCAACTCTGATTCATTAATAATTAATAAGAAAATGAATATTATAATAGAAAATGGGTTATATTCCAATGAGTGTCTTGAGGTATGTGACACTGAGCACCCAAATCTTGGTGAAAGAGACTTAGCAATTTCCATATCACCTATCTGACAAAAGGGAGAATCCACATTTTCCCAGACTTATCTGTGTAAACACAATGCAACAGGATTCCACCCATTTGGCCAGACTTAGAATTCCTTTTATTTTCTTTGATTAGATTTTAACCATCCTGGGTGGATAAATCTTTCAGCAAGTTTCCCAAACTAGTTGATTCCTGGGTGAGGAAGCAGAAAAGGGTAAAAACCTTAATCTTAATTCAATAATTACTTATTAAATACAAGAGAGAAACAATCATTTCTCTCATGACAGATATAACAGGAACTTGGTAATATCTGTTGATATTTGAGGTTGAGAGAGTAGACTATTACCTTTGTAATGTAATTTAGGGGAGAAATTTTCATCATACTACTTAAATATCTCCTTGAAGGTAAGACAGTTGAATTAGTAGGTTTGGTTTTCAAACATGGCCTCATCAGGAACAAGCAGATCCTTATCTCTATGCTGCAGAACTAGGTAAAGGCAGAGCAGGATTAATAGTTAGAAGATGGCAGTGGGCCTGGGGAGGCAGGGAAGAGAGCAAATACAAATGAAGGTTAGTCTTGTTACTTTCATTCACTTTCCTTCATTTACAATATAGCACAGTCAAGCTGACTTTCATACAGTTCCTCATACATAGCAGTCCATCCCTTACTTACACACCTTTGCACAGACAGTCTCCCATACTTAGAATGCTCTCCCTCTCACCCTTTTCCCTTAGAAATTCTAGTTCCTTTAAAATCTCAAATTTAATGGTTCTTTCTGTCTGATCCACTCATTGGTGATACTGTCCCTCCAAATTACATAGTACCTATTTCATATATACCTACGTGTGTATGCATTGTCCCCTGTGGCTAGAGTATAAACTCCTCAAGGGCTCTTGTCTTTGTGCACTCTACTGTCTCTATCACTTTTGTTTTTGTATTCCCCCCACCATAATAGGTGTTTAATAAATACTTGATAATTAATTAGTTAATTAGTTGATTAGAAAAAGTAAATAAGAAGGAAGGTGAGACAACACACCAAAGACCAATTTTTCCTACTTTTCCAAGAGTTATATTCCAAGGGGGAAAAATGAAGTCTCTCTCTCTCTCTCATTCTCTCTCTCTCTCTCTCTCTCTGTATGTATGTATATATATATATATATATATATATGTATATATATATATACATATATATATATATATATATACATATATACGTATATATGTATACTTACACATACATATATATATGTGTGTTATAAAGAATTCAAAGGTATCTTGATATGTGTTCCCTCTCTCTGTGTTTCTGACTTAGCACCCTGTAACATCCCTCTATCATGCCAGCCATCTTCTCCCATTATAGCAAGATCCTTTTGGAGATTATCAGGCTTCATCTCCCTCCTAGCTCTGCTTCAGACTCTCAGAACCTTATCATCATACACTGACTGAGGTAAATTCTCACCCTACCCCCAACACCCTTTTCAGCTTTCTTCTATATGTAAAATTAACATAAACACCTTAAAGGCAAGGCCTGTCTTTCTTTTTGCTTGTATTTCTCTCCTCAGCACTTAACCACAGTATCTGACACACAGTAAGTGCTTAGTAAACTAGGTGTCTTTCCTTGCCTTGCTTGAATAAGTCAAAATTAATCACTTCTGCATTATTTATACTCAGTCATGTCTGACTCTTCATTAACCCATTTGGGGTTTTCTTAGCAAACATACTTAAGTGGTTTGCCATTTCCTTCTCCAGCTCATTTTGCAGATGAGGAAACTGAGGGAACCTGGGTTGTAACTTGCCCAGTGTCACACAGCTAGTATGTGTCTAAGTCCAGTTTTGAACTCAGATGAATCTTCCTGACTCCAGGGCCAGCACTTTATCCACTGTTCCACCTAGCTGCTCCAATGTGCACCTCCGAATACTGTATATCTAAACTACCACTTTTGCAGTACCACTTTTTAAGATCAACTTGGTATATTTTAAAATCAGAGATGCTAATTCTCATTTCAAAAAGCATATTTTTACTGGTAAAGTAGATATAGCTGCAGAAATTTATGGTATGTCCATCGTTATTCATTCATTATTTTGAAGAGAACTGCTGACATCACATGGTGTTGTCTTTATTGGATTTAAGTGAGGCAGTTACACAAAGTCATCAACCTTGCTTTCTCTTCCAGCATCATCAAAGTCCAGTGGCAAGACAAAAGGCAAGACTTCTGGCCGTGCTTCATATGCAGTGGATGACCTTGGTGTCTTTGATGACTGACCAAGCTCTAAGCATTCCACAGCACTTCTTCAGACATCTTCATGGCTATTGGAACAAATTGTTGTCATCTGCCCATTGTACCAGGAAAAGTCTGCACATGCTTCAGGTAGCCATCCCCCTAACCCACTGATGGGTCTGAGTCCTGTCACCTACCCTCAACCTGGTCTGGTCTGTCTCCCAAGACAATTTTATAGGGGTATGACCACTATACCTGCCACAGCTTCTTGGAGCCACAGGTAAGAGTTGGGTGACAGATACCAAGGTGGATGAGCAACCCTGAAAAGGGCTCAGCAAGCCTTACTCCACAGGAACTATCCTTCCTCAACACCCCATACAACCCAGTGTGTCATAGATAACATAAAAGAATTTAGTATCTGAGCAGCATTCTCTTTTCCCCATAGGACAGTTGTCATCCGGTGAGATTGGAGGCTTCCTATTGTAAGGGACTGAAATCATCTGCTTTACTCAATAGCTTTGCTATATTATGTAGTCATGGGTGAGATTCTGTGTTAAGCATTTCTCTACTGGAATTCCTCTAGGATTCTAGCCCTTAGATACTGACTTCAAATATCTTTAATGATTTCTTTAAAGAGCAATAAAAACCAAGCTGCTAAAAATCTGCTAACTTTATCAGTCCAGCTCGTGAGTGGATGGTGTAAGCATTTAAGAAGCCTTCACATCAATCTTTCACAGCTAAATTTATAATGCATCCATATTATGAATTGCTTTAACTCGGATCCCAGAGCCCCCAGGCACTGTTTTGCAAGGAGTTCCTATGACACACATACATTAAACTGAAGAGCAGGGAAATGTAATTCTCCCAGGGGCTGGTATTCACCCACTTTGATTATTCTGCAAAGTGATCCAGGTTCGACTGACAGGTCATTATTTGATGGGTGCAGAAGGAGAGTGGAGTAGAAGGAAAATAATCTCAATCACATAAATCCAAATGGGGAGAAATGTTTGGAAAGTTAATGCAAAAGTTAGTTTTAGATCTGATCTTATTCACTATACATTCTAGATCAGTCAACTAACATTCATTTAGAGTAGGTTTATGTTTTTTTTTTTTTCATGGAGAGGGAGACTAGATGAATCAATTAAAATAGAATTCTAGAAAAAAAATTATAGCACTAAGTATGATAAAAGTGACTTTTGATATATAGTAATTTATTGAATTATATACTTTATTCTGAACAGGTATTTTTAGAAAAAAATTGAATAAAATCACCAATTCAGTGTTCAAGGCCTATCATAACCTTACTTCTTCAGATTATTCTGTTTATATTTTGTGTGTACATAGTTGTTTTCCTATTGCCTTCCCCATTGGACAGTGAGATCCCTGGGAATAGAGAGAACTTAAATGTTGATTTGTTTTTGTTTTGCTTTGCGTTTTTTGGCCTTTCTTCCTCATCTGCTTGGCCTGCTGGTGTTGTATTTCAATCATACAGTCATATCAACTTAGTTTTCTTAGCAAAGATATTGGAGTGGTTTGTCATTTCCTTCTTCAGGGTGTCCCCATTTTACATATGAGGAACTGAGGGAAATAGGGATTAAGAGATGTGTCCAGGGTCACATCCCTAGTAAGTGTTAGAGTCTAGATTTGAACTCAGATCTTCCTGAGTTGGACCCTGTGCTCTATCCACTGTGCTCCCTAGCTGCCCTAGTCTGGTACATAGTGCTTAATAAATAACTTGATAAATAACTGACCGTAATCTATTTGGAGAGGGGACAGAGAAAGGGTACAAAATGGAATAGTAAATAAGGAGCTTTCTCCAACGCCAGGTCAATCATGCCTCTGACATATACTTAGCATGTAACCTTGGACAAATCATTTAACTTCTCAGTGTTCTAGGTCAGCAGTGTCACACACAACTAGAAAGGGGAGCAAATAGGAGGCATGAAACTGTGTTTATATAAGGATCTCTGCTGGCTTGACTTAGAAAACCACATATGAACATTGTAGATGTTTTATTGTATTTTTATTTATTTTGTTAAATATTTCCCAATTGCATTTTAATCATGTTCAAAGTGTTTTTGAGAGTGCAGTGGCTACAGTACTGCACAGGCTGTGTCTTTGAAACCTCTCCTCTTGGCAAATATCCACAACTATAAGTTCAAGAAAAGGTGCATACCACCTATGTTAGTGGAGAAAATTTCCTCACCTGAGAGTCCCACATGACAAAAAAAAATCATATTTGCTCCTGAACAAAGTAATTTCTCTCAGAATACAGTTTGGAAATCCAGTTCTTTTGGTTCAAATTCTTCAGAATGATATTGTTATAGATTACATCTAATAATCTTTCCTTTTTTCTTTCTCTTATTAATAGAAAAATAAAATTATTCCCAAAAAATTGGCAACAAGGAAAATAACATGGAAGAGGAAAAGGAAAGGAACTGAAAAATTCACAGATTAAATAAACTATTCAACCAATTATTGATTATTCATATTATTTATGTTTATATGTATAATTAATACCCAATTATTTATTACCATGCTCTTTTACATATGTAATTATATAACATACCAGTTCTTAATTATTCTTGATCATACACAATGTATATATACATAATTATTGACTATTCATAATTTTATATATGTATGTAATATATAGATAATTCTTGATTATGCATGATCCTGTTATCTAATTTGTGAAATATCTATTTATTTAGACTATATTAGAATTATCTGTATATTTCCAAATATGTATATGCATATGATATATATATTTATATATAATAAATATGTACTGTACCTAAGACTTTTTTTTCAGATCTTGTCATAAGCATGTGGAATTCATTAAAGTTAATTTCCATAATACCACAAACACTCAAATACAAAGAGAAAAATTTCAGGTTAAAAATTCATATGTTTTCAAATATGGAAATGCTTGCATCATGTAGCACTAGGAGACATAACATCTTGATGTACAACTGAAATACCACTGAGATTTTTTGGCATGCCACATAGGAATCAATTAATAATATTCATTCATTACCTCACCCTTCTGTATAAAGGACTTGATAGCTATCTACTGGGCTTATGTGAATTTTGTGAAGATTGAAATAAAACATTTGAATTTCTTAATCAAAATGTAAAAGTATGGATAGAAAATTCTATTTTATTGATTTGGGGAAATTTATAATAAAATAGGATATCACTACACTAAATTTCACAATGTATCTGCTCCTTCAAGAATTGATCTTTCAAAAATGGATCCCTGTCCTCAAGATAGTACTATTGATTCAAATCTTTATAAGGTATAGGAGTCGCTTTTTTGTTGGCTAGTCATTTTTTAATCTGTCTGGTTTCTCATGGCCCCTTTTGGTGTTTTCTTGCCATTTCCTTTTCCAACTCATTTTACAGATGAGAAAACTGAGACAAAGAGGGTGGAGTGACTTGCCCAGGGTTACATAGCTAGCAAGTGTCTGAGGCTAAATTTGAATTGAGGGAGCTGAATCTTCTTCACTCCAGTCATAGCCTATCCACTGTGCTAGCTAACTGCCCCTAACAATCACTCCTTCCTCAAATTGACCATCAGCTCTAATTGTTCATAACTCTGGGAGCAGTCAGGTGAAACAACTACTAGTGCCATTGAATTAAGAACTAAATGGCTGCCACTGAAGAAAGGAGCATGGATCCAAACTATTCACTAAGATTCATTAGTAACCAACTAATATGTCTTAGAGCTTAGATTGTCCTTTTGTAGGTGTCTCATAATTAGTCATGAAAACATGATAGTTAATAAGAGAAAACAACAGACCTCAAAAAAATCATCTTTCTAGTCAAAACCTCATAAAATAGATTGTATGTTTTTTTGAGTTGCCCATGACACAGTCTTAATTAGAAAGAATAGCTTACATTTATACAGTGCTTTGTTTATGAACACTTTCCTCAGAACAAACCTGTGAGATAGTCTAGTACAAATATTATTATAACATTTTGTAGATGAGGAAACTGAGGCCCAGTGGTGTTAAGGGATTTGCCTAGAGTTATATAGCTTATCAATTTCAAAGATTGCATTGAAAATCAGGTGTTCTGGCACCAACACCACAACTATATTTCTGTTAGACAGCTTAAGGGAAGACTTAGAGGATACAAAATAGTTTGTTAAGAGCCTACTCTGTGCCAGGTACTGTACTAAGTGCTAGGAATAGAAAGAAAGGCAAAAGATGGTCCCTATTTGCAAGGAGCTCAATCTAAAGAGGAAGACTACAATGTACAAACAAGAATACATATGAGATAACTTGGAAATAATCAATAGAAGAAGGCGTTAGAATTATGGGGGACCAGGAAAAGCTTCTTGAAGAAGGCAGGATTTTTATCTAGGATTTGTAAGAGTCCAGGAGGTAGAAATGAGGAGGGAGAGTGTCCAAGGATTGAAGGACAGTCAAAGAAAATGGTAGCATTGAGGAGGTTCCATTTCTTGCGAAAGGAATAATAAGTAGGCCAGAGTCAATGGAACATGGAGTATATGGTAGGCAGTGTAGAGAAGGTATAAGTATAAAAGTACTGGGAAGGGTCATGCAGAACTTAAAATGTCAAGGACATACTGGTATTTGCTGAATGGGGTAACATAGTGTATTAGCAAGCACCCTAGTGCACCCAGGATGGCTTGCTAGCACAAGTTCTTTGATCTGCTTTGCTAAAGGAGGTCAACAATCTTACTTTAATTACATTTACTACTTCAGGGGAAAGGTCAGGACCCTGAAAGTGGAGAAAATACAAGGACAGAAATTAGCACAATGATCAATAGATAGGGTTCCTACTGTATGAACAAAGACCTACACACACCACCAGATGAGGGAGCATCAACAACATCTGAATAATCAGATAGCTACTTAGAATCCCATTCAGTGAATCAAAAAGTCCTTCTCATATGTGAACCCCCCAAAAAAATACCAACCTTCCAGTATCTATAACAAAGATTCAACTCCTGATTAACTGAGAGTCAGGAGACACAAAACCTACGTGACTCAACACAGCTGTGAAACATCAGAGTTCAAACAAGATCAATTCTTGGGATATTCCCAATTTAGCCTGAGCCTAGAAAACTGAACTCCAAAAAGAAAGCACCACCAAAAATCCCACCTTGCTTGCACTTATACATGGTCAACTTTGTATTTCAAAAATATTAATTTAACAGTTGAGTGGAGGGTGGAGTGAGCGGGGAGAGACTCAAGGCAGGGAGGCCAACCAATCAATAGGCTATTGCAACAGTCCAGGGATAAGGTGATAAAAAGTTGTAGAAGTTTCAGAGTAGAGAAGGCTACATATAGATATATAAGAGATACTATAAAAGTAAAATCAACAGACTTTGACAACAGATTGATTTGAGGAGTGAGAGTGAGAAGTCAAGGTGTTATCTACTGGAAAGATTGTCCTAAGGAAAACAAATTCGCATTTCTTATGTTGGCTTTTTTAAGCAGGAGCAGAGGTTATAAAGAGGCTAATTTCATTCTGATGTCAGGAAAATCATCCTAACAATTAAAACTATTCAAAAATGGAATAGGCTTCTTCAGGAAAAAGAAAGTTTCCTCTATTGTAAAAACTCAATAACCACCTGTTGGATATGAAGTAGAGGGGAATGTTTTTTTTTTCAAATATGGGTTAGAATTTATGAGCACTGACATCCCTTCTAACTCAAACTCTGTGATGCTACATGACTATGCTACAGGCCTCAATTATTTTGTTATGTTTTTTGGGGAGGAGGCTAGGTCAGAAAATAGGGGTTGTGCTTCCAACCCAATTTCAACCAAAACCTGTGGTGTTTTCATGCTGCTTTGTGCACATGAGGCCTAACTCTAGATTGGCTGAGTGCTACATGAAACTCAATATCTACTGAAGGGGTAGAGTTATCTGTCATGAGAGTCACTGGACAGAGAAACATGTGCAGTGCTTGATCCTTCTGGAAAAGACATTTCCCTTTTCACACACAACATCACATAAAACACCCAAGGCTTGAGTGATAACCCAGTTTATATGACCCAACTATGACACTAGGGGCTATCTTTATGCCACCTAGCCACAGAATAATGTAATTAGAAAGGAGAGGACTTAAATGTGAAGATAATAGACTTTGAGTAGCAAAAGAAGACAGATGAACTTATCTCAGCAGAAGTGAAGAGGATATTGACTTGAGTCAAAGGCCTTAAAATCTAGAGAAAGTAAGGGAAAAAATTCAAGGAGAACCTTGCTGCAACTGGGAAGGGAAAGAAGTTCAGAGGTATTGTAGCAGGCAACACATAATTAATGAGATTTATAGTTGTAGGCAAGAGCAAGCACATACACACACATTCATAAAGTGGGCCTAAGGGAGTTGTATTAATAAACAAGACTCTAGAATGCTGGAAGTAGCCAATAAGTTCCTCTTTTATAGAGCCCACTCAACCGCTATGATCTCCCATGATTGTAATACAGCATAAGAGAAGAGGGTCAGCCTTTACTCAAGATGCACTACTGCACCATGGGGGGTTGGAAAGGGAGACTCAGCAATAAAATCTAGATAGTAAACATGACATACTCTGCAGTTATCTTCTAAGGGAATGGATGTACTGCACTGTCACCAGTAGCTTCACAGAAAGGCATAGTTTTCCATTGCCTTCTGGTCAGAAGGAAACCATGTGTTCTATCATGGACAAGTTCCTTGGGTAATCTTTAGAGGATAAGTAGATAAGATAGTCTACAATGGCAGCCTGTAGCCTCCAGGTAATCAGTAATTACGCCAAATAAGAATGATTTTTGCTAGACTTTAACTCACCGAATGAATTAGCCTGTTAGTGAAGACAGATCTCTTTAAGACCAGTAGGACAATTGGGGGTCAAGTGTCTTGGCAGTCAACCTTTTCCATGTCCAGAACTTTCAATTCATTGCCTTAAAGGTTTTCATTCTTTTCTATCATTAGCTAATATGTAGACATGAATATTTATGTGTTTTTGTGGTCCACTTGTACAGAGACTGGTCCTAAATTTACGAATTTTCCATCTGATGCAACAAAAGAAGTCACCTCCTCAATTAGAGTACAATGGCAAAAATGAATCACTCCCTTCTTATAAGACTTCCTTATCTGGCAGCTCCAGCGATGTGATGAGAAGGCAATTTGCAAGTCTGATTTAGTAGTTTTTGATCACAAGAGACAATGTGAGGGGAAGACTGTACTGATAGTCTTGGGGACATTACAGAAATTTAGCTCCAGTAATGTGTGGGAATTATTCAAACAGAAATAGACTTTTAACCCTGTGGTCCACCCTACTTAGCTTGCACAATCTGGGTCCTAATAAAAATGAAAACTCCTCTAGTCATTCTCTGGGAGCTACTGTTTAGTAGCTGTAAACATTCAAGTTTCATAACTACTCTGGTATCTGGTTAGCAAGCAAAAATAGAGACCCAGATTTCTTCATACTTTCTGATGTTCAAATTCTTTCTGAAAACAAAGGACATATTCCCAAAAAAGTATCAATTATCACTAGGAAGATAGTTTTATGCAGAAAAAATTCCTAATTGCTTTTACCTCATCATTTTGTGCATTCACAGTTTCATCCATTATGAAACTTTGCCTATAACATTGTTGTTTTTGCTTGTTTTTAATACTGAAACAGTAAGGAATAAAAACAACCCTCATATTAGTAAAAGAGGCAGAACTTTTGGTCCATATATCTTAGCAGATAAAGTTCTGCACTGATTCTTTATTAGGCATATTGCCACACCAAAGTATTTTTCATCAAACGAGACATGATAAAAGCATAAGTATATACATATATCATGGGTATATACATACAAACATACATATGTGGCAACAGAACCCAGAAAATAATTCTTTCTGTAACTGTTGTTGTTCCAATCATATCCAACTCTTTGTAAACCTTTTTGGGGTTTTCTGAGCAAAGGTATTAGAGTAGTTTACCATTTCCTCCAGCTTATTTTCTAGATGAAGAAACTGAAGCAAACAGGGTTAAGTGACTTGTCTATGGCCACACAGGTAGTAAATGCCTGAACCTGGATTTGAACTCAGGTCTTCCTGACTCCAGACCTGGCACTGTATTCATTATATTAACCCAAGTCAATATATTACCTAGCTGATTATGTCTAATAGGAGATATAATATGTGAACAGAGTGCCTGGATTTAGTTGCAAGATGTGTGGATCCAGATTAGAAAATGCCTTACCCTCCTGCTGTCACAAACCTACCTATCCTTCAATCGCCACTCATATAAAGATAAGTTGGAAAGTCAGCTCATATTGTTTCTGTACCATATCTCCTTTGGACTTCCAGATCCAAATACAGCAATTGGGATGGGGAAGGTGATTTTTCCCACTCTATCTCTGAGGTGGAAATGGCAGACCCCTAAGCTGTATGACAGGCTACCTATGCTTGTCCAGATGGTCTGAGAGTATAACTCAAGGGGTCTAAACTCCTAAATATCTTCTGCCTATCTCGGTCATTTTCTGATCACAGGCCAGATACTAAAATTCTTAAGGATAGACCTTCCAGGGGGTACAGTCAAGATGGCAGAGTAGAAGCAGGGACCTCCTACAGCTCTCTCCCCCAAACCCCTCAAAAAAACCTGTAAAAATAATTCTAAACAAATTCTAGAGCAGAAGAAGCTACAAAATGACAGACTGAAGCAAATTTCCAGCCCAAGACAATCTGGAAGGCTGATGGGAAGGGTCTATCACACCAGGCTGGGGATGGAGTGCAGTTCACTGGCAAGGATAAATGGAGTGGGAGCAGGTCTTTTAAGAGTGTGAATTTCTGGTGGGGGCTGCTATGGATTCCAGACTTCTCAACCCACAAATGCTAAAGACAGCTTCAAAGGTCAGTGTGAAGGGTCTCTCATCTGGTTGAGAAGGGAGCAGGATCCTGCCTCAGCCCCAGCCCCACCCCTGCACCCCCCCCCATATATCTGGGCCTAGTCCCAGGGCTGCTACAGCTTCTGATGAAGGGGAGGTTGCTTTTGGAGCCCTCCACTTAACAAAGCTCACAATTCAGGTAACTGGTGAGAAAATGAGAAAACAGGTGGGGGGGGAAGAAACAGACTACAGATTCTTACTTTCTACATGAAGAGGTATTTTCTTACATCATTGATGATGAGGGATATAAAAACATACAGACAGAAGAAGACAACAAAGCCAAAACTCCTACATCCAAAGCCTCTAAGAAAAATATGAATTGATCTCAGGCCATGGAAGAACTCAAAAAGAATTTTGAAAAACAAGTAAGAGAAGTACAGAAAAAGTTGGGAAGAGAAATGAGAATGATGCAAGAAAATCATGCAAAACAAGTCAACTCCTTTCTTAAGCAAACTCCAAAAAATGTTGAAGAAAATAGCAGCTTTAAAATTAGACTAACACAAATGACAAAATAGGTCCAAAAAGCCAATGAGAGGAAGAATGCCTTAAAAAGTAGAATAGACCAAACAGAAAAAGAGATCAAAAGCTCATTGAAGAAAATAATTGTTTAAAAATTAGAATGGAGCAAATGGAAGCTAATAACTTTATGAGAAATCAAAAAATTGTAAAATAAAACCAAAAGAAAGAAAAAGTAGAAGACAATGTGAAATATCTCACTGAAAAAAAACTGACCTAGAAAATGGATCCAAGAGAGATAATTTTAAAAGTATTGGACTATATGAAAGCTATGATCAAAAAAAAGAACACAGATATCATTTTCCAAGAAATTATCAAGGAAAATTGCCCTGATATTCTAGAACCAGAGGGTAAAATAGAAATGGAAAGAATCCACTGATCACCTTCTGAAAGAGATCCCAAAAGGAGAATTCCTAAGAATATTGTAGCCAAATTCCAGAGTTCCCAAGTCAAGAAGAAAATATTACCAGCAGTCAGAAGAAAACAATTCAAGTATTGTGGAAACACAATCAGGATAACATAAGACTTAGCAGCTTTTACACTAAGGGATCAAAGAGCTTGTCATATGATATTTCAGAAGCCAAAGGAACTATTATTAAAACCAAGAATCACCTACCCAGCAAAACTGAGTATAATATTTCAGAGGGTCGATAGAACTTCAGTGAAATAGAGGACTTACAAGCATTCTTGTTGAAATGACCATAGCTGAATAAAAAAATTGGCTTTCAAACACAAGAATCAAGAGAAGCATGGAAAGGTAAACAGGAAAGAGAAATCATAAGGGACTTATTAAAGTTGCATTGTTTATATTCCTACATGGAAAGATGATATTTGTACCTCATGAGACCTTTCTTGCTATTAGGGTAGTTGGAGGAAATGGATAGACAGACAGACAGACAGATAGATGACAGATAGATGGATAGCACAGGGTGAGTTGAATATGAAAGGATAATATATAAAAAAGAAGGGTTGAAAGGAATGTACTAAGAGAAAGAGAAAGGGAGAGGTAGAATATAATAAATCTTCTCACATAAAAGAGGCAAGAAAAAGCTTTTACAATGGAGGGGAAGAAGGGGAAGGTGAGAAGGAATAAATGAGCCTTCCTTTCATCAGATTTGCCTTCAGGAGAGAATAACATGCACACTCAATTGGGTATGAAAGTTTATCTTACACTACAGGAAAGCAAGAGGGAAGGGGATAAGAGAGGGAGGATAATAGGAAGGGAAAGCACATTGGGGGAAGGGGTAATCAGAAGCAAACACTTTAGTAGAGGAACAGGTCAAAGAAGAAAATTGAATAAATGGAAGGTGGGGCAGGATAGAGGGAAATATATAGTTAATCTTTCACAACATCATTGTTATGTAAGTGTTTTGCATGGCCACACATGTATAACCTTTATTGAATTGCTTGCCTTCTCAGTGATGATTGGAGGGGAGTGGGGAAGGGAGAGAATATCCAACTCAAAGCTTTAAAAATGAAATTTAGAGGTTGTTTTAACATGCAACTGGGAAATAAGATACATAAGCAATGGGGTATAGAAATCTATCTTGCCCTACAGGAAAGTAGAAGGGAAGGGGATGGGGGGAGAGTGATAGAAGAGGAGACAGATTGGAGGAAAGGGCAATCAGAATACACACTGTCTTGAGGGAGGTACAGGGGAGATGGGGAGAAAATTTGAAATTCAAAATTTTGTGAAAGTGAATATTGCAAATTGAAAATAAATAAGTTTATATAGAAGGGGGGACAAAAGAGTAGTCCTTCCATAGATGTTCACTAGAACCCAAGAGAATATCATTGCTGAGTTTGATCATTCTTATACGTTATTCTTCCCCATATACCTTGTAATATGGCTTCTTGATATTTTTCACACATAACATCCTTCTGTCAAGTATGGGAACTTCCACTGACTCTTAACCAAGCCTGGAACTCTCACCTTTCTCATTTCATCCACCTGTCTTCTCCAAGTCTCAATTAAAATTAATCATTAGATTGTTAGCTCGTTGAGGGCAGAGATTGTCTCTTATCTTTCTTTGGTTCCCCAGTGCTTAGCATCATAACTGGCACATGGTGGGCACTTAATAAATTCTCACTAACTTAAGTCTCCCTTTCTCTAAGAAGTCGCTTTCTCCTGGTCCTCCTTAATCATAATGCCTTTCCTCTCAAATTATCCCCAGTTTATACTGTATACAGCTTATTTGTGTATAGTTGTTTTCATTTTGTCTCCCCCATTAGACAGTTCTTTGAGAGTGGGGCACGGTTTTTGGTTTTGTTGCTGATGTTCATTTAGTTTTGCCTCTCTGTGTATATCCAGTGCTTATTACAGTACTGCTGGGCACATAATAGCATTTAACAAATTCTTGTTGGCTTAACTTGACTTTAGGGCAATGATTTCCTACACAGAGAAAAGGAACCTCAATAGCCTACCTCTCTGAAGGCAAATGCCTAAGTCCATACCATGGGATGGGTGGAGGAAGGGGGAAGGGCAAAGATAGCCAGAGTTTGCCAGCCCTGTTCTCATGAGTAGCTCAGGCAGTGGAGGTGAAAAACAGATAGGGTATATGTGTATCATAACCTTCTCAGAAGAATAAAATGAACTTTTAAGCTCTGGTATTTGTTTGTGTTCTCTTCTGGAGTCCTTTATGTCTTAGACATTTTTTCTGGTGAGAGAAATAAAGGCAATCCCATATATGATGCTGATATTGTACATTAAGTGCTTACATTGGAATTGAAGACTGTTATCTATTTTGGGAAAACCTAGATTCAGGTTACTCCTTAGCTTTGTTATAGATTTCCGCAGAGGAAAATTGAGGAGTGGGCCAGGGAATGAGACAAGGGAAGAACAAAAAGGAGAGACTAATCAGATGCCCAGGATCAGTTTCAATTCCTGTGAGCCCAGAGTTCTTGAGGGGTCTCTAGGCTACAGGAAACGTCTGTTTGATGCTTATAAACTGAGGAAGTATAAGGAGGGAAAAATTCTAATCTATTGGTTCCTGGAAGACAGATGTAGACAAGGTAGAATGTTCTATGCAAAGCATTCTATTAGACCAATACGAAAATTAAACTCCAAGTTCTGGGACCAAAGAAAGCTCTCATTTTGTCTCAGCAGTTGAGAGCCCTGGTAGGTATTAACCACAAGCTCTTAAGGAGAATCAGATGTCAACAGGCAAGAGGGAATTTGCTTTCTCTAATGGAGTAACCTCAACATGTACCTTTTCCCTTCATACTGGTACATTTCAAGAAAATATTCTGAAGCTAAGTTCTGAATTATTAACATGCTTAACATTCGTGCACCTCTTAATGTGGGATGTATTTGAAGGTGGAGGAAGATCAATCTTCTGTTTCTAATTTTTAATTGAGTCTAATGACCAGAAATAACCTAGAGGGCCTTTCTGCCTCAGGAGGGAAGCACTGAGAGGATCTGGAGAATGAGATTTTTCCCCTCGCATGAATATTTTTCATTTCAGACTCTGTCCCTGAATCTGCCAACATGACAACACTCTTCAATAATAAAAAAGACATGTTTGAGGAGTTTTGTAAAGATGACACCTGTCTGACTGACACTCTTCCAAAGTGCCTTCACCAAGCACTAGCTCTTTAGCTCCTGATGCACCATGGGCTGTCAGTCACATGCTTTCTTGTGATTTACATTCCCCTTTAACCAATGAAAAGTGACTAAGAATAAAGAAAATAAAATTAATCACATCAGTAAAATGAACACCTTTCCCTGATTCTTGGGGTTAAAAACACTTCTCTGTGGAAGCACTCATCATAAGTAAAAACTTTTCAAGATTAATTATTGAATTAATGTATCCCCATCCCAAGAAACCTGTCCTTGTGCATAAATATAAAATCTTGAAATACAGATTACTTTAAACCTATGAAAACAAATGTATCTCACGTTATTTGATAGGACTAAATTTTGTGATATACTCAGTACAGAAATCAAAATATTCCCTAATTTATCTATTTAATTCACCCTTCAAAAAAAAAGTCTACTTGAATTATTGATGCAAAGGAAGCCTAGTTATTGAAACTGGATGAACCATTTTTCACTCCCCTCTAGGTGGGTAGAACTAGAAATTATTTCTCATCATTAAGTTGAAAAAAACATTTTACTTTTAGCTGGCATGACAGTGACACAAGATCTCTCCGAGACTATTTCTGAGGCAGCTGGAAATTGAAAACCTTTCAGTATAAGAAACAAGAGTCAATCTTTTATACTCCCATTAACATTAATGGGAGTTATGTAGGCAAAGCTTCACACATTGAGCTAGAACTATGCCCCATTCGACATCAAATTAATAGCCAGTGTTTTGCTGCTTTCCCATGGCAACAATAAAAACACAATATAATACCATAAACACCCATTGCATATTGAGTAGGAGGGTGTGGATATTAAGGGCAAAAGAATCTTTTTTTTTCATTCCATCTGTAGATCTCCCATAGAGATCAATGGTAGCTGTACAAAGACTCAAAACCGGATGTCACTCTGTAATTCAGAGCCATTTCTAGGAAGTCTGATTTTTTTTTTTTACTTCCTCCAATATACCATACTTTCCTGAAGGAACAAAGAACAGTGAGAAAGCTTCTGGCAAAATCCAGAACATAATTAATTGCTAGTTTTAAAGGTCAAGGCCCTTTAAGAGTCAACTCACTTTATAGATTCTACGTTATAGAGAAATATAATATGCCACAGTATAAATATGAAGACATAGTTTGACTTGCATCAGCATAAAGCCATGGAAAAAGGAAGTGCTTTATAATATTTTTGAATGCGGCACCGATAGGATTAGAGTAGTCATGACAATAGCAGCTACTCTGTTTATCTATGTCTACAACCTTTTCCTCCGTGAATCCAAAGTGGGAATGCTTCCTTTTCCTTATATTCACACATGATTATTGTTTTTCCACTTAATAAAAGCAACTTCTGTTTAAAAATTATCAAATGTGAATGTCAGGATTCCAAATAACAAATATAAGGGATATCTATCAGTCAGCTAGGAAGACAGAATAGTTCACGGAAACAAGAGAAAACTTTGATCGCACAAGAAAGAAAGTCACTTCTGTAGCTCTAGAGCAGCACACATGGTGAGTGTCTCTCCACCCATCCTCCCTCTAATTAGTCCTCAGAATTAAAATGAACAAAAAATCATGGTGTTCTATAAGATATGTCTGTTCATCAGCGTATAAAATTAGCAGACAGAACTGCAGACCTTATCAATGAGTCTATATTCAAATTACTAAATGCCTGGCCGGGCCCTTTGTGATCAGGAAGACTCTAGCCACATAGCTTCTTAACTCCAAATTCTCATGGATGAGGTTGTCCTAAGCACAGATAGAGCTGTTAAACTTATTGTTCTTATCTTCTCATGAAACTGGTTTTTAGGACCAAATGGCATGTCCATCAGTATTTTCAAAATAACTATAGCACTTAGATAACTGCATAAATTTTTGCTAAAGTATTTCAAAGATACCAAAATTATCTTGTACAAATCCTGCCTAGGTTACCAGCTATGTGATACTCAGCAAGTTAAAACCACTGAATCCTTTGTTTTTGAGGGGTTTTTCTGTGTTAAATGATAGTAAGCATATTTGTTTTCCTTCTGTCACAGGGTGGTTATGAGGCTTAAAAGAAATAGTACATATAAAATAATTTGCTATATAAATGGCAGTTATTATATATCACTCTCAATGAAGCACTTTTTGGATGCCCCACAATGGCATAAAGTTGACACAAAGTTCTTAAAGGCAAAGATATGTTAATGTGGCTCAAACTCTAGCAAGTCTTACCATGTGAGAAAGGTTTCAAGTATAGTCTGAGTAAAAAACCGTAATGGGTTTCCAAGAACCAGTATTGCTGGGTACAAAGAAGCTTATCATAAGAAGAATCAGAACAAAGGAGAAAAACTACCAGAAAGGAAAAACAAAAAAGTGAAGATGGTGGGTTTTAATCTGCATTCAGATTCCATAGCTGTTTTTTTTTTGTCTGCATGTAGTTAATATTTTCCATCACGAGTCTTTTGGAATTGTCTTGGATCATTGTATTGCTCAGAAGGGCTAAGTCTATCATAGTTAATCACCACACAATGTTGCTGTGGCTATGTACAATTTTCTTCTGGTTCTGTTCACTTAACTCAGCAGCAGTTCATGTAAGTCTTTCCAGGTTTTTCTGAAATCTACATGCTTATCATTTCTTATAGAACAATAGTATTCCATTACATTCATATACCACAATTTGTTCAGCCACTTTTCACCTGATGGGCATCTCCTCAATTTCCAATTCTTTGACACCACACAAAAGTTGCTATAAATATTTTTGTACATGTGGGTCCTTTTCCCTTTTTTAATGGATCAGAGGGTACAGTCACAGTTTGATTGCCCTTTGAGCATAGTTCCAAATCATTCTCCAGAGTGATTGGATCAGTTTACAATTCCACTAACAATGCATTAGTGTTCCAATTTTCTATGGAAGGTATTATTTAGAATACCAGCAGTTAACTCACAGATCGATGTAATTAATTAGGCACACTCTGTCCTCTGGGCTTGCATCTCTCATTGACAGTTTCCTATTAGATATTTCAAAATGGATGCCCCAAAGACCTCTATATCCAACATGCCCAAAACAGAATTAATTAACTTTCCTCCACAAAAAAACACCTTTTTTTCATACTTCCTTCATTCCATCAAGATCCCCTCTATCCTTCCTGATAAGTAACTTCACAATTCCAATGCCATCTTCATCAAATATCATCACTTCTTCCTCAATATTTCTCACATTTGACCCTGTCTCTTTTATCCCACAACCACAACCTTAGTTCAGACCACTCTCATGACCTCTCACCTGGACTATTGCAGTAGCCTCCTAATTGGCCTTCTTGCCTCAAGTCTCTTACCTTTTTTTGGGCAGCTAGGTGGTGCAGTGGATAGAGCACCAGAGCAGGAGTCAAATCTCACCTCAGACACTTGACATTCACTAGCTGTATGACCTTGGGCAAGTCACTTAAACCTGATTGCCTCATCCTGGGTCATCTCCAGTCATCCAGGTGAATGATGGATTGATGATGGTCCCTGGATTCGGATGACTCTGGAAGAGAAGTGAAGCTGGTGACCTGTGCAGACCTCTCTCATTCAAAACAAAGTCAAGTGCAAGTCATGTCATATTTCCCCTTTGGCAATGAAGGATGAACACACACACAACTATAAAAGGGAGATACTAATGGCATTTACCTTACTTACAAGGTTCTCATGAGGATCAAATGAAATATTTATAAAGAGCTTAAAAGTACAATGCCTGGCACTAATATTTTTTACCTCCTTCCCTGCCTCCATCTTTTAAAATTGTACCCATCTTTTGTAGTATGTCTCAAACTGCTGCTTTTTTCCCCTGGATACCTCCTTGATTGCTTTAGCCAGAAATGTCCTCTGAACTCCTATAGTTCTATGGTTCTAAACTTCTCTTGCATTTGTGTATCACTTACATTTCTAGACCTTTTTCTCTTACTAGATTTTAAAATGAAGTCAGGGGTGACGTCTCACTCATTTTGGTATGTACAGGCAGTGCTTTGTAGATGGTAGCTATCCAAGAAATGTTTGTTAAATGAATCAATGAATTTACTGCTCTTTTAATCCCCTAATTTGGAAAGCAGATTTTCCTAAGTGATATATTTATAAGAAACTCATCTTGTTTCTTACATCTTCTGTGCTTTTTTAGTAAGATAGTACCTACATTGTCTTTTCCTTTATTCATTTAATTTGATTGAGTTTTATATTGAGAATTTTAAAAGTAATTGTGATTTTGAAACTTTGGTTTAACCACTTTTTTTTAAATTTTACCTCCCTTTGCCCATTATCTGACAAATTCTCAGTGCTAGACACTAACTTGCTTTTCTTTATTACTAGTTTGCTGTGCATGTGGCTGCCAGCATAGAGAAAGTCCATCCTCAGTCTTTGACAACTAAGAGATGGTAAGGAAGGCTACAGTGTTGATTTTTTTAATAAGTCCATTAAAGAAGCAGCTCCTATTCAGGCAGTATACTTCAGTAACAACTGCTGTGAAACATTATGCTATAAATACCAAGTTGTTTTTATAGATTTGCAAATATTTAGCTCCCAAGACGAACCCTGTTAAAAAGGTGCAGTTTTCCATGAAAAGGGGAAATTAGTTTGCTATTTATTTGCTCTACACAGTAAATTCCAGCAGCTGTTTGTTAATAAATACTTAGGATAAGAATATGTATTAAAAGAAATGAAATTTCATTTATGTTCAAATAATATCTTGAACCTAGTGATAGCGTGGTTCAGTGGATAGAAAGCTGGCCTTGGTGTCAGAAAGACTTAGATTCATGTCCCACCTCTGGGACCTATTACTTATGTGGCCTTGGGAAAGTAATTTACTTCTCAGTCCCCCAGGTATCACTCTAAGACTAAGTTTCAGAGTAGATTCTTTCTCTATTAAGTCATACATCTAGTACAATTAAAAAGTGAGGAGTGTTGAATTAGGCTAGTAACCCATTGGAGGACAAAAGTTAGAATTATGAAATTTTAGAGCATCAAAAACCCAGGAAATGTCATGATGCAATGGATAGACTGTTATGCTTGTGCTTACTCAGGTTTCCCTTTGAGACTCATAGGGTACATTTCACAAAAATATTAGGATTTTTTTTCAAGTCTTTCAATACATTCAAGCTTTTCCAAACATTTTAATTGACTATTGATCAATATTGCCTAATGAAATTTTCTATTCAAATGGATATCTAATCTTTTAAATACTTCTAAAATGGAATCTAGAAAAATAACCTTCTACAGACTTTTCTTTTAAAAAGACTGATAGGGGATAGATTGGAATCTGTATGAGTTCCCATACTGATGGAATCAAACAACGTTTGTTGTAATAAACTACTTCACACGTCATCCAGTTTAAGCCCTTCATGTTACAGATGAGAAAATTGAGATCCAGTGTGACTTTCTTATGAAATACAACGAAGTATGACCAAAGCAGAGAATGGCACTGAAGTTCCTCATTTTTCCTTCCTAATTTTTTCCAAGATACCAGGATATCTCCTTTGCTTTAATGAATAAATAAGAATTGTTTTTAGTTATCCTATCAAATCACTGCACCAATCAGCACTAACCCTCTGTTGACATGGCTGGGGTATGAATAAGTATGGCTATAATACTTAAATTTCAAAGGGAATTGAACACTCTTCCTGCTATCTTGTTTGCTAGACTAATTTAATTAGTGCATTCTTTTAGTCATAGGTGGAACAAAGGCAAGTCAAACCATTCTCACTCTGAATTCATACAAATTCTGAACTCATGCAGGCCCATTTAATAAGACTAGATTAGACATAATATTTGAAGCCCATTGAAACAAATGTTTGCAATTTGTACTATGACTCTCATAATTCAAAGTCTCAACCACTCTGCTCATATGGCAGATCTTTCTAATTGTCTGAATTTCTGATCCCTAGAGTGCTTTGGTTCCAGTGAAAAAGAAGAATGTGAAAGAAATATTTGCCAACTAAGCAGGGTCTACATCTATTCCCATGGGAAATAGCTGTAGGTCTTTTTTATATTTCTATACTTTTGTTTCTATCGCTCTCATTTCTCCATGAATCTTTTCCTGCAAAACAAACTAACACACTGACTCTGTAATGGCATATTTCTTTTCCATACCAAGGTTTATTAAACATGAACTTGAATTGGAAAAAATAAAAATTATGTAAACATATATATATATATATACATATAGACACATGTGTATATATTTATATACATATGTTTATATATATAGATATATATATATATATATTTGTTTATTTTCACTAATTTGTAGCTGAAATTTAGCAAGTATTTCCTTCAATTGTTAATGTAAGCAAGAAATCATAGTAGTATTAGCAATACCCATATTTTTGTCATTAACAGAAATCATAGATCTTTTCATATCACATTATGGTCTATGATGTAAAGAAGCTTTAGAACCCATTCTCCATCTATAGTCAACCAGCTCTACAGAAAGCAGAAAGATATGTTATCATTGGTCTTTTAGAGTCAGAGGTTAAGGTATTTTTCTTCAAACAGTACATATTTAGATTAACTGCATCTTTCTTAAATCCTATAAACAACTCAGAGAATAAAATTGTAGAGAAGGCATAGTTATTGAATTCTCTGCTAACTATTTACTGTATTTTGTTTAACGACTCTTCAAAAATGTTTAAGTAAGCCAGTTGTAGTAGGCCACACCTGTAATCCCTGCTAGTGAGGTGGCTGAGGCTTGAGCCCACGAGTTCTGTGCTTTAGTAGGACATAGATAAATGTACTATTTCTGGCACCAATATGGAAGGGGTAAGGGGTAATTATCAGGCTGCCTAAAAAGGAGCAAACTGTTTCAGGTCAGAAGTAAAGCAGGTCAAATAAAGCAGATCAACAGTGGTATCTGGCCACCAAGATCTGAAAACAGGCAGAAAAAGAGAGAAAAGGAGAAAGAATATGTAATTATAGCTCCCATTTATATAAAACCATAAAGGTCATATGCTATTTTACTCAAAAGGACTTTTTCTAGGAAGGTAGTACAAGTTATTAGCTTCATTTCATAGATAAGAAAATTAAGTCTAGGAGAGGATCAGTGATTTGCCTATATTCACATAGTAAATAAATGGCAAAGCTAAGACTCCATGAGACTAGGTGGCATCTTTGTGAGTTCAAAGCTAGCCTCAGATATTTACTAGCATGCATAACCCTGGTAAGTTACTTACCATTTGCTTCAGTTTCCCCACCTGTAAAGTAAGCTGGAGAAGGAAATGGTACCACTGAGCAACTACCTGAATCCAACAATCCAATTTGCAAATGTCTTCAAGATGCAGAGTAGAGTCATGGGTGCTTGTTTAAAAAATAACAATCAGACAAACGACTTTGAATGCTTATTTTATTAACAAAACTCATTCCAATGTTACTGAAACTATTTTTGGAAAATGTGAGAGGTGAAGGATAAGAGAAAGAATATGAAAAGCTAAAATAATCTAGGAATGAAATTTATTTATGAAGCATTTATTAAACACCTACTTTGCTCTAGGCATTGTGCTGAGTGCTTTACAAATATTATTTCACAAGATACTTAGAACAACCCTAGGAGGTAGCTACTATCATCCTCCTTTTTCAATTGAAGAAACCGAGGCAAACAGCAACTTGCCCAGGAGCTAGTAACTATGTGAGATTGGATTTGATCTCAAGACTTTCTGATTCCACATCCAACATTTTATTCAACCTAGCTGCCTCTAACTTGGTCACCCATATAATCACATTGAGATAAAAAATCTTTAGTACTGGACCAGGTTTGTACAGATTCCAGAGGGAGGAGACCTCACATTGTCTCTTAGCTCTTTGATAAAATAAGATTGAGGGATAGAAGTTGACTGGGAAACACTGCAAGTAAAGCAGCCCTCCCAAATATTAGGATAAGTACCAAATTTAAAATTTGATGCCTAGAGGGATCTGCCTGAGGCTAACACAGGACTTTCTGAATTTTCACCTAAAACACTTTAAGAATCTAAAATCCAAATAGCTTGAGACCACTGGGAGGAGTAGAGGGATAAAGCATTTGAAAGAGAGGAAAAATGATCATTGAAAAGTCAGCATAGAGAAGAATCAACAAGCATTGATTAAGAGCCTGCTCTATGGGAAGGAAATGTTCCAGATGCTAAGGATGCAATGACAAAAATGAAAATAACTCCTTGACCTAAAGGACTTTAGAGTCTATCCCAGGGAGATAAAAAGGACATAGCACATTACAGGTACTGGATGGGGGGTGGGGGATGGGGGAGAAGGTAAGGTAGCCAGCACAGGAGCAAAAGATTTTGTGAAGTGTATGAGGAACATCAAGAAGTCCAGTCTGGCTAGGCCTCCATCTGTGAATAAGGGAAATAATGTGTAATAAGGCTGAAAAGATTATGAAGGGCTTTAATTGCTCAATAGATGAGTTTATATTTGTCCTGGAGTTAATAGGAAGGAGTTGATTGAGTCTGGGAAGTACATGATTAGATTAGAAGCAGCAGAAAAGATGAATTGGAGAGTGGAGAGACTAGAGGAAGACCAGTCAGAAGGTTATTGCAATAGTTAGAAGGTAAAGAGATGATAACATCCTGAACAAGGGTGGTAGCTGACTGAATAGAGGGAAAGGTAGGAATACAAGAGATGTGAGAGTAGAAAGAAGATTTAAAGACTGAGGATATGTGTGGGGAGTAGAAATGAGTTCAGAATAAAGCTGAGGTTGCAAACGTGGGTGAGTTTTTAATTTCATTTATACATTAAGTCAATATAGTATCTATAGCTTTCCTATAGCATATAAATGTATTAATACTTATAATGATAAACTAAAGAAGGGGCTTATTTTATTTTAATTAAAAAAGTAAAAATTAACTTGGTATTTGTGGTTATCAATCTACATACGTTAGATTTTGGAATGACCTTTTACTAATGAGGTCTAGACTGCCTAAATAGGAAAAGCAGCAATTAGATATCTCTAAATAGAAAATACAAGAATCTTGGGATCTTGACAAAACTTTCATGAATATATTTAGAAGATATAAATGATTTTAGTGATAAGAAGTACCACAGTACCCTATCTTTTTTCCAATAAGTGAGAAGCAGATGGGAAGAGCAGGGGTGGCAGGCATGGAATCAGGAAGATTAGAGCTAAAATACAGACTGAAACACTCAGAAGTTGTGTGATTCAGGGGAAATTCCTCTACCTCAGTTTCCTCAACTGTAAAAAGGAGTGATCATAATAGCATTTATTTCACAGGGTACTTGTTAGGATCAAGTGAGGTATATTCATTTTAAAAATTTAGCAGTGTCTGGGGCATAGTGCTTGTTCATTCCTTTTTCCCAGAAAAAGTGCTTGATTTGAAACAGGCCTTGGCTGCTTGGATGCCCTCATTCAGGCATAAGTGAAAAAAAGAAGCAAGAAGACCAATTGCTTTGGTGTTATATATACATTATTTAGTGAAGCTGACATTTATGAAGCTACTTTTAAGGTTCACAAAAACTTTCACGTATATTGTCGTATCTGGTCCTAACACAACCTTGGGGAGTAAATACTAAGTAATATCATTCCTGTTTTATAGATAAGAATACTGAGGCTTAGACCAGTTTAGCACTTATGGTCACGTATCAAGTTACTATCAGAAGTAGTACTCAAACCCAGGTCTTTCTTTATTCCATATTTACTAAATCCCTTTTAAGAAGCTAGGTTGCCAAAGATGGCAGAAAGAAGTAAGGAAGTTGTCGTCTCCCAGTTGCCCTCAAAAACAATATTAAACCATGCATCTAAAAGAATTCCGGAATGACACAAAAGATGAAGTGAAACAACTTTCCAGCCCAAAATAACTTAGAATAACTTCAGGAAAGGTCTGTTTCACTTGAGTAAAAGAGGAGTCCAGACCAGCACAGGAGATATCCAGCTTAACCAGCAGGAGGCTCTTAGCCATAGCATAGATCAGCAACCAACGCCCCATGATCAGGGGTTCAGCAGACCAGTGGCACAGAAGGCCAACTGTGAGACCTCCAGCCCCAGTGCGTCAGGCAAACTGCCAGTCCCAAGGAACCCAGGGTACGACAGCTGTGACTAGCTTGGGTCACCCTAGTGCAATTTGCAAGCCACAAGCCCTAGAGGCCATGGTGCAGAAAGCCAGTGACCAGACTCCTGTCCCCCAGTAGAAAATCTTGAAACAGTGCCCTCCATTCCCCAAGAAGAATTCAAAAAAGATTTTAAAAATCAGGTAAGAGAAGTAGAAGAAAAAATGGGAGAAGAACATAAGAGTCATACAAGAGAATTATGAAAAGAGTCAACAGCTTAAAAAAGGAAGCAAAAAATTAACAGAAGAAAATAACTCATCAAAAAATGAAATTAGCCAAATGGAAGAAAAAATCCACTGAAGAAAACAACTCCTTTAAAAGTGGAGTTGGCCAAATCGAAAAAGAGATACAAAAAGCTAAATAAAGAAAATAATTCCTTATAATTTAGGATTGGGCAAGTGGAAGCTGATGACTCTATGAAACATTAAGAATAAGTCAAAATGAAAAGAATGAAAAAATAGAAGACAATGTGAAATATTTCATTGGAAAAAAACTAATCTGGAAAATAGATTCAGGAGAGAGAATTTAAGAATTATTGGACTACCCGAAGGTAATGATCCAAAAACGAGCCTTGATGGCATCTTTCAATGAATTATCAAGGAAAACTGCCCTGATATCCTAGAACCAGAGGGTAATAAAGTCACTGAAAGAATCCACCAATCAGCTCCTGAAAGATATCCCAAAATCAAAACTACCTGGAATATAGTAGACAGATATCACAACTCTCAGTTCAAGGAGAAAATACTTCAAGCAGCAAGAAAAAAAGAATTCAAATATCAAGGAGCCACAGACAGGATTATGCAGGATTTAGCAGCTTCTACATTCAAAGATCTGAGGGCTTGGAATATGATAATCCAGAAGACAAAGGAGCTTGGATTGTAATCGAGTCAACTGCCCAGTAAAACTGAGCATAATCTTCCAGGGAAAAAGATGGACATTCAGTGAAATGGGTGACTTACAAAATTTCCTGATGAAAAGACCAGTTCTCAACAGAAAATTTGATCCTCAAATATAAGACTCAAGAGAAGCACAAACAGGTAAACAGGAAAGAAGAAAAGAAAAAATGGTATGCTATAAAGTTAAACTGTTTACATCCCTAGATAGGAAGATGATACTTGTAAGTAAGAACTGTATCTCTATTAGGGCATTTAGAACGAGTATACCTCAACAGTGGGTGTGGGTATACGTTGACTTTGATGTGATGATAAAAAAATTTTTTAAAGTGTAAAAAAAAGGATTGTAGTTGTTGAAAAGAAAAGGGGGAGGCAAAATGGAGTAAATTATATCACATGAAGAGGCATGAAAGACCTAGTACTGTAGAGGGAAAGAAAGGAGGGGGAGAGCACTGTTTAGACCTCATTCTCATTGGATTTAGCTGAATGAGGGAATAACTCAGTTGGGTAAAAAAATCTGTCTTTTCTGATAGAGGAATACGAGAAGAAGAGGGGAATTAGAATATGGAGGGAATTGATAGAAAAGAGGGCAGATTGAGGGAGATAGTTGTCCAAAGTCAAACATTGGTGAGGAAGGACAGGGTGAAAGGAGAGAGAGAAAGGTATAAACAGGGAGAAAATAGGATGGAGAGAAGTACACAATTATTAACTATAATTGTAAATGAGAATGGGATGAAATCTCCCACAAAATGGAAGTGGATAACACAGTGGATTAAAAACCAAAATCCTACAATGTTGTTTACAAAGAAACATATCTGAAGCAGACACATACACATAGAGTAAAGGTAAAAGACTGGAGCAGAATACATTATGCTTCAGCTGAAGTAAAAACACACACACACACAAAAAAAAAAAACAGGAGTAGCAATCCTGATCTCAGACAAGGCAAAAGCAAAAACAGATCAAATTAAAAAAGACAAGAAAGGGAGCTATATCCTTCTAAAAGGTACCACACACAGAGTAACATCAGTACTAAACATATATACACCAAGTAGCGTAGCTTTCAAATTCTTAGAGGAGAAGTTAAGAGAGTTACAGGAAGAAACAGATAGTAAAACTATACTAGAAGTGGACTTCAACCTCCCCCTCTCAGAAAGAGATAAATAAAATCACAAAATAAACAAGAAATAAACTAAGGATAGGAATAGAATTTTAGAAAGGTTAGATATGACAGACATCTGGAGAAAAATTGAATGGAGATGGAAAGGAGGGTACCAATTTTTTCTCAGTGTCACTTGGCACCTACAAAAAAATTAACCATGTATTAGGGCATAAAACTTCATGATCCAATTCAGAAAAGGAGAAATACTAAATGTATACTTTTCAGATCATGATGCAATAAAAATTATGTGCAATAAAGGTCCATGGAAAGATAGATTAAAAATTAATTGAAAACAAAACAATCTAGAAAACAAAACAATGCTAAAACATGAGTGGGTCAAACAAGAAATCATATAAACAATCAATAATTTCATCCAAAAAGACAATAATGACACATCTCACCAAAACTTATGGGAGGCAGATAAAGTGGCACTTAGGGGAAATTTTATATCTCTAAATGCTTACATTAATAAAATAGTGAAAGAGCTAATCACTGAATTAGGCATTCAACTAAAAAAAGCTAGGAAAAGAACAAATTAAAAATCCCAACTAAATACCAAATTAGAAATTCTGACAATCAGAGAGATTAACAAAACTGAAAGAAAACTATTGAACTAACAAATAAAACTAAGATCTGGTTTTATTTAAAAAAACAATAAAATAGGAAAACCTTTGGTTAATTTGATTTAAAAAAAGGAAAAAGAATTCCAATTACCAGTATTCAAAATGAAAAGGGTGAATTTACCATCAATGAAGAGAAAATTAAAGAAATAATTAGGAACTACTTTGACTAACTGTGTACCAATAAATCTGACAGTTTAAGTGAAATGCATGAATATTTACAAAAAGCATAAATTGCCCAGGTTAACAGAAGAGGAAATAAAATAATTAAATAAGCCCATTTTATTAAAAGAAATTGAACAAGCCATCAATTAATTCTGTAAGAAAAAGATCTCCAGGATCAGATGTATTTACAAGTGAATTCTACCAAACACTTAAAGAATAATTAATTTCAATGTTATATAAATTATTTGAAAAAATAAGTGAAGAATAACTCTTTTTATGATACAGATATAATGCTGATACCTAAACCAGGAAGAGCCAATACAGAGAAAGAAAAGTATAGACCAATTGCACTAAATATTGAGGCAAAAAATTTTAAATGAAATGTTAGCAAATGGAATAGAACAACTTATCATGAGAATAATACACTATGACAAAGTAAGATTATACCAGGAATGCAGGATTGGTTCAACACTAGGAAAATATCAGCATTATTGGCTATATAAATTACAAAATTAACAGAAATCATATAATTATCTCAACAGATGCAGGAAAAAGCTTTTGACAAATACAGCATCCATTCCTATTAAAAACAGTAGAGAGCATAGGAACAAATGGAAATTTCTTTAAAATTATAAGTAGTATCTATCTAAAACCATTAGCAAATATTATATATAATAAGGATGAGTTAGAAACTTAAGATCTGGAGTAAAGCAAGGATGTCCAATTTTACCCCTAGTATTCAATATTATACTAGAAATTTTAGCTGTAGAAATACAAGAAGAAAAAGAAATTGAAGAAATAAGAATAAACAATAAGGAGACAAAACTATCACTCTTTGGAGATGATATAATGGTACATTTGATGAATACTAGAGAATCAACTAAAAACTTCTTGAAATAATTAACAACTTCAGCAAAGTTGTAGGACACAAAATAAACCCACATAAATCATCAGCATTTCTAAAAAGCTCAGTTGAAAGAGGTAGAAAGAGAAATTACATTTAAAATAGCTATAGACAGTACAAAACATGTTGGAGGCTACTTGTTAAGACAAAACCAGGAACTATATGAGCATAATTACAAAACACTTTTCACACAAATAAAGTTAGATCTAAATAATTGGAAAAATATCAGTTGCTCACAGGTAAGTTGGGCTAATATCATAAAAATGGCAATTCTATCTGAATTAATTTGTTTATTCATTGTCATACCAATCAAACTATCAAAAATTATTTTACTGAGCTAGAAAAAAATAACGATATTTATCTGGAAGAATGAAAGGTTAAGCATTTCAAGGAAATTAATGAAAAAAAAAATGTAAAGGAAGGTAGCCTAGCCATACCAGATCTAAAACTATATTATAAAGCAGCAGTCGTCAAAACTATTTGGCACTGGCTAAGAGAGTGGTGAATCAGTGGAGTCGGTTAGGTACACAAGAGACAATAAGTAGTAAATGACTATGGTAATCTATTCTTTGATAAACCCAAAGACTGGCTTCTGAGACAAGAACTCATTATCTGACAAAAACTGCAGGGAAAATTTTAAACCAATGTAGCAGAAATTAAGCATGGACCAACATCTCACACCGAGTGCAAAGATAAAGCTAAAATGGCTACATGATTTAGACACAAAGAATGATACCATAAGCAAATTAGGAGAACAAAGCATAGTTTACCTGCCAGATCAATGGAGAAGGAAAGTATTTATGACTAAAGAAAAAATAGAGAACATTATGAAATGTAAAATGGATAAATTTGATTACATTACAATGAAAAGATTTTTGTACAAACAATACCAATGCAACCAAGATTAGAAGGAAAATTGGGTGGCAAAGAATTGAAATTTAGGAAATGCCCTTCAATTGGGGAATGGCTGAACAAGTTGTGGTATATGAATATAATGGAATACTACTGTGCTATAGAAATGATGAGCAAGTGGATTTCAGAAAAATCTGGAAAGACTTACATGAATTCATGCTGAGTGAAGTGAGCAGAACCAGGAAAACATTGTAAACACTAACGGTAGCACTGCAATGATCAACTGTTTGACTAAGCTCTTCTCAGTAATACAATGATCCAAGACAATTCCAAAATACTCATGAAGAAAACTGCTATCTGCATGCAGAGAGAGAATTATGGAATCTGAATGCAGATAAAAACATGTTATTTTCACTTTGTTTTTATTATTTTTGTGGATTTTCCCTTTTGTTCTGTTTCTTCTTTCACATCATGGCCAAGGTACCAATATGTTTCCATGATTAGTCTATATCAGACTGCTTGTCTTCTTAGGTGGTAGGAGGGAAAGGAATGAGGGGAGAAAAATTTGGAACTCAAAATCTGATAAAAATGAATGTTGAAAATTATCTTTA
>CM053769.1:638871778-638887996 GCA_028658325.1 Potorous gilbertii
AGGGAGCAATTTGAAGTCAACACTCTTGGGGAGGGACAGGATCAGAAGAGAGAATAGAAGCAATGTGGGGCAGGATAGGATGAAGGGAAATATAGTTAACCTTACACAACACGACTATTATGAAAGTCATTTGCAAAACTACACAGATATGGCCTATATTGAATTGCCTGCCTTCCCAAGGGAATGGATGGGGAGGGAGGGATGGGGAGAAGTTGGAACTCAAAGTTTTAGGAACAACTGTGGAGTGTTGTTCTTACTACTAGGAAATAAGAAATACAGGTAATGGGGAATAGAAAGTTATCTGGCCCTACAGGACAAAAGAGAAGATGGGGACAAGGGAAGATGATAGAAGAGAGGGCAGATTGGTGATAGGGGAAATTAGAATGTTTGGTGTATTATGGGGAGGGGACAAATGAGGAGAAAATTTGGAAACCAAAATTTTGGGAAAATGAATGTAAAAAGTTAAATAAATAAATGTATATATATATATATATATATATATATATATACGTATATATATATACGTATATATATATATAAAAGATCTGTAGACCTTGACTTTTTAACATCTCTTGCATATGTTCCCTTCTCTCCTCTGACACTGCCACCACCCTAGTACAGGCCTATATATATATAAAAGATCTGTAGACCTTGACTTTTTAACATTTCTTGCATATGTTCCCTTCTCTCCTCTGACACTGCCACCACCCTAGTACAGGCCTTCATCACCAAGCCTCCAGCTTGGTCTGCCCTAACACAAATCTCATTCTACTCTAATTCATCCTCTACTCAACTGTAAAATTATCTTCAAGCATAGATATCCTCATGTTACCCTTCACCGTCAAAATCCCATTCAGTAAATTTCAGTGGCTTCCTATTACCTCCAGGATCAATCATAAAATTTGTTTGGCATTTGATGCTCTTTATAACCTAACCTTCCTCACCTTCTTACTCTGCAAGCTTCTTACACTCTATACCCTCCCCTCCACATACTCTTCAATTTCGTGACACTGGCTTCCTTGCTATTCATCACAGATAACACCCCATCCCCAGACTCTGGGTATTTTCACTGATCATTCTCCAGGCGTTGAATGCTCTGCCTCCTCATTTCCATATTCTGGCTTCTCTGACTTCCCTCAAAGCCCAACTAAAACCCTACTTTCTTTAAGAAAACTCTCCCAATACTTCTTAATTCTAGTGCCTTCCCTCTTTTCTCCCCAATTTATCTTATCTTGTCTCTTCTATTAGAATGTGAGTTTACTGAGCGCAGGAACTATCATTTTGCCTTTTGTATCTCCAGTGCTTAGCACTCTGCCTTGCACATAGTAGATGCTTAATAAATTCTTTGTGACCTCAGAAAACAGATGGACAATCTGTTTCTAGATCCATACTTGAAAACTTGATAGCTTACCAAGGCCTGCCAGGATCTTACCAATGTGTAGCTGTCATGGCCTTCAAGAACCTAGCATATCTGAATACCTTGTAGATCTTCATCAGATAGAGAATAATTTTTGTTAATAAATATTAATAGATACAACCACTATCATATATGAAAGAATGGGAATATTACTATTAATTAAGGGTATATTATTAGGTGTGTTGCACTTTCAAAAATGATAGGATATCAGGCAAAAAGATAGTGCCCCACTGTAATAGAGAATTTGTAACATTATAATTGAAGAAAGTTTTGAATTCTGTTATTCTGGTCATCATCAGCACTGATAAAACAGCATCACCTTTCCATACTGAGAGAAACACTGAATCTATATTTGATCCATTCAGGTTAATCAAGAATTTCTTTTGATATAAATTCAAATAGGTGTTTTTCTCACCAAATAGAGACATTTTAAGACAGCTTTCAAAGTGACTTATTTCAGGGACATTCAGTTAGCATAGGGGAGAGAAATGGATAGGGAAAGAATTAACACAGGTTTTGAATGTGTACGTTATGTCAGGGGCAGTGAATCTTTGTTCTGCATTTCTGCTTAGAAGAGCCAGTACCTTCTAGTAACGATTTTAAATTTCACCAACCCAATCCATATGCTTGAACCAAAATGTCATTTATTTCTTATTTCCAGGTGTGAATTATGCCCTAGACAATTCTTTTAGTAGTCTCTGCTTAATGGATCTAGATGAGATTTGATTTTTCATAAAGATTGTGTGGATTACAAAGGCACAAACGGAACAGATTTTCTTCATATTCTTATATTAAAATGAAAAAACCTCTAAGAGAAAAATAAATTAGAGAGGCAGTGGACCCTTCATGGAAAGTACTATGGTATTAATCCATTTTATTCACACTAAGACATACATAGAACTAATTCCTTTGCCTTTCCTCTTAACTAATTCAAACCCTACCTACGACTCAAGGCTTGGTTTAAGTCACTCTCCAAATGTCAGCCCACATTAATTCCCTTCCTTGAATTCTTTAGTCACTTGTAAATCTGTGCCACACAATTTAACATTTAAGTGTAAACTCTTTGATCTATTACTGTCATTTTTGTTGCTTTTCTCACTCTCCATGACCCCATTTGGGGTTTTCTTGGCAAAGACACTAGAATGGTTTGTCATTTCCTTTTTCAGTTCATTTTACAGGTGTGGAAACTCAGGTAAACAGGGTGAAGTGACTTGCCCAGGGTCACACAACTAGTAAATGTCTGAGAAATTTTAGTTCAGGTTTTCCTGACTCCAAGACTCAGCATTCTATCCATCGAATGACCTAGATGTCCGAACTCTTTGATATCCATCTCTAAGTATGACAAGTCTTATCTCCCCAAAGCTCTTTGAAAGGAGGTAGATATCTTGTTCTTCCCTTAGAACCCCATAATTATAAGAAAAACCCTTGAACAAATACATGGCTTGAATCTTGTTGATCAGTGGTTCAATCACCAACAGACATATGATAGCCAGTGAAATTTTAGTGTATTCAAAGGAAATTTGATTAGTAACCAGAGACTTTTGGGAAGGTAAGGAAAAACACTCTCAGAAGTAAGGTGCACATTTTCCTTTTATTGTAATTAATTAGGCTAATTAGTAACCTGGAGATAAGTTAATGAGATAAAACAGAGTGAACTGTCCTAAAAACGTCCTTTCATTCTGACATTCTTCAATTTTAATCCTATCCTTTGGAGAAGACCAAAGGTGCATTTCCCTGTTTGCCTTCTTCACACAGGACCAAAAACAGGTTTAGAGCTTAATAGTTTCCTGGGTAGCTGTTCAAAAACTAAAAAATGGGACAGTAAAAGATCCAAGAGGGAGTGGAGAAAAAAAGTGTGCTTATTATAGCCCACCAGGAATGTTATCTAGAAAGGCAGCACAAAGTCTTTTGGGTTGCAGGGAAATGTACATAGCTTATATTCTAAATCTCTCTCTGAGTTCCTGAAGGCTAATTCAATTCTCACCCAGAGTTCAAAGCCTGACCAAAAGAGAGTAGAGTTTGAAGTAAAACAGTGGGATGGTGCAGTTTCTACACTTTGAAACCCAGAAAAAGAAGAATCATTTCACAGACTTGAAAGCATTCACACAAAACTGCCTTTCTTTTCCTTCTCTACTGCCACCAAATGGAGAACCTACTAATGTTATCTCCACATCAACCTCCTTGTAATAACTCAATCTCTATTTATAACATTTTCCATGTTTTAAAATTAATTTTCACTTTGTGCATTTAAAATAACATTGCAAAAAAATTTTTTCAGAATTCTCAAGTGATTTTTTTTTGTTCTTATTCAGTTGAGTCTACCCTTGAGAATAAATGAGCACAATTTTTATCTAGAAAGATCTAAACCACAAGTGATTTTTAAATGCACTATCATTCTGCATTACCATTTATCATAATCACCATAAAAGATATTCAGGCTTTGTCTTCATTATTAAAAAAAATACTTTATAGAAACCATTCAATTATGGATTGCAGGAGAATAATCTACTTTATATCCTTGGAATGTTTTTGGTCAAAAATCCTAGAAGTTTTGAGACAAATTTTTGAGGTAAGAGAATTGCCAGGCAGAGTTCTACCTATATAGCCTCTCAATAGATATTTGCTATTATAGTATTGAAGTGAATGAGTTTTATTAGATTGATCAATAAGCATTCATTAAATTTCCACTATGTGTCAAAGTCAGTGCTGAATTCCACAGATACCAATACAAAAGATAGATAGTCATTGACCTCAAATAGGTTATGTTCTAGTAGGAGCATATAACACAGTGTCACGCTCTTTCAAGGAAGAGTGGATTTAATTATTGTACACAGAGCAAAGCAAAGAGGTGAAGAGGTTAGGGGTGAAGAGAGAGTGCACAATTTCATTTTGTCACCTACAACATGGGCAGTGAATTTTAAATTAGGAGTTCTTAGCCCTGCCAAAAATTTTAATAGAAACACCAAACAGAAATAAGAAGTGATAGTTTCCTGTCGATCCTATAAGGATTTGGAGTCTAGAAGGTTGGATTGAGATTAACTGATGTGAATACGATGTAATTTCTCAGCTCCCCATGGGCTAGGAGGGAAAGAGTTTGAAAGGGCTGTGCCCGTAGGTGGGCATTCTATTATCACCCTCTCTGGCTAAAGAGCTGAACTTTTGAAGAATGAAACTTTAAGACCGCTATGGAATGCTCATCCATAGGGATCTGTAATTCCTGGCACCATGCTGGTCTCAGCAGGATTGGTATTTATGAGAAAGACCTAAAGGTAGTTTCTGGGAAAGGAATGTTTCCATGACTTTCAGGAAAACAGTTGGAGGTTGGAGCACTACTGTTAACAGCTCTACAGATCTCTAGACCAGCATGCACTGAGCACTAATTGTAAATTCCCACCTGTCTTTGACAGCTCTGGAGGATCAGGAGTTGGCTGCCCTCACAATGCTGGTGCTTCAGGGTATTACTAACACATTTGCTGCCTCTTCGACCTTCTCTTGCAGCTCGACTAGTTTTCCCACCAGGACTAGCCCCAGAATGTATGCATCAGCTTTCCTTAATGTTGCCCTCCTGTAAATGGACCACAGTAAACATATTGAGTAGGCTACAGGAAAAGCTGAAGATGGATGGTTTAAACTTCTTATCTGTCAATGAGACTACAGAACATCTGGACCGAGCAGTTACTGAACCACATTAGAGCAGCAAGGATTGGTAGGCTTAACTCTGAGCCTCAGTTTAACAAATGGAAGAAACCGAAGAGGGATTTCAGCAGTACGGTAATGGAACTCTGTGATGACTTCAGTGAATAAGATGAGATTGACTCTTACCTGGCAGTAGCTAAAATATCAGTATACACTAACTGTTGAGCAATATTTCACAAGCTAAAACCTTTATAGCTAAAGGGAAATATAAAGGGAATGAAGAAACTGCTCTGGAAATTCAAACCAAAAAGAGAGGAGAGACAGAAAAGGGAGAGGGAGGGGGAGATAGAAGGAGGCCAGAAAACAGAGGACTGAAAGGGAGAAGGAAAAGACGCTAAGAGAACAGACAAAGATGGGGAGATGAGGAGGGAGACAGAGACAATGAAAATCAGAAATAGACATCCTGAATTACTCAGGCAATAGAAATCTGTATGTAATTGATAAAAACATCCACAAAACCTTGCAGCCCTTCTACAGAGTTACTTGGAGAATAGAAATCCTATTTCTTTATTAGCCTCTGCCTTTAGAAGAGTTCAGTGAAGGGGAATAAAAAAGGGAGGAGAAAGGGATGGCCCAGAAAATTTGAAAGGATGCAGAATGCAGCCATTGTAATCTATTCACATTCATGTTCTAGGTCAAAATGAAGTGACCCTAAGTTGTGAAAATCCATTTCAAACTAAATGCATTTAATAGTTTTAAGTACTTGTGTCACTGCAGTGTTGAGCAATGTCATTTACTACAGTATATTGCTGTCTGGGGTTGTAATCTACTCAAAAACACCATCAGGTCATAAGTATTATCCTCGTTTACAGAGAAAGGAAGTGAGAGATAGAGGTTGAAAGCTGTGCATAGAGTCACAAATAGATGTTCCCCTCTGCCTGGCATCTTTCCTCGCCAACATGATTTCTTGTTTTGCTTTGTTTAATTTTACTTGGATTACTGGTCCAAGCACAAAACTGCAACTTTTTAGTCACAAAATATAGTAGAGATTCCATGTTTTCAAAATCATATCAAAGATCTTTTTTTTAGAGTGATGAAGAGAAGGAGGGCTTAGAATTTGATATAAAAGTTTGGCAGACAATGCTTGAACTATGCCAGCTATAACTTTTGGCCAAACTGATGAGCTATGTACCATCTTCACAGTGGTGCAGCTGGAGAGATTCTCTCAGTCATTTGGCAAGGAAGCTACTGAGAAGATTACTACTTTGGTAGGGAGATTGGATTAAATGACCTCTAAGGTCCCTGCCAACTCCAAGGTTCTATGATTCATCTCCTTTTGCAATTTGGCTTCCCTGCCCATTTCTCATTGAAAGTGCTCTCTTAAAGGTCACAAATTTTAAAGACCTCTTTATTGAGAAACTGAAGCTATTTCCCAGTCCTTGTCCTTCCTTTTTTTAACTTCTCTGCAGCAAGTGATGCAACTGACTATCCCTTCCATTTTGAGAAATGAAGAGATAAAAAGAGAAAAGCTAGCTACGCTCAATGAGTTAAAGTCACTTGACCCCAATCTACACCCCAGGGTACCAAAAAATCATCAATCAATGAAACTTCTTTATATGAGAGGTCATACAGTCCCTGCACTCGAGGAACTTGAATTCGGTGGAGGGAAACCACAAGCCTGTATACTGACTTGTAAATATAAAATAAATCAAAGAAATTTGAGAGAAGGGGAAAGGATCTGAGAGAGATTATGTTTGTCCTTCATTGCCAAAGAAGATCATGCCAGCAGAGAAATGATGACCTGACTTGCACTTGACTTTGTTTTGAGTGAGGGAGGGCTGTGCAGGTCACCAGCTTCACTTCTTCTCCAGAGCCAACTGAATCCAGTGACCAGATATTCATCAGGATGACTGGAAAGGAACTAGCCAGTAAAACCCAGTCAACTGGGCATCATTTGGCCATCTAAATTTATCTTCCTTTGGAGAGGAGAAGGAAGGGGAAGGGGAGGCAGGCTGGAGAGGAAGAGCTGAGTTACTCTCCTCTCCTCTGAAAGCGATAGGCAAAAGTCTAATATAGCAGATGTAGGACTGATCAAGTTAAACTGATCTGTTGTAGAAATAAATATATGTATTTAAAGATAAAAATGTGAGAAAGTAATGCATTCCAAGCATAGAGGACAACTTATGTAAAGATATGGAGGCTGAAAATGAAATGTCATGTGTGAGGAATAGCAAACAGGCCAGTTTTTCTGGAACACAGTGTAAGTAAAAGTAATGGGTGATGTCTGCATAGATGAGTGAGAGTCAGATTTTAAATAAAACTTGAAACATGAAACAATAAAGGAATATAGTTAGACATGAAATTCAGTCATTTTAATTTCTATACACACATATATATATGAAATTTTATTTGGTATCACTTTGACAATTATGCAAAGGATGGATGGGAGAGAAGGAAGACTTTAGGCAGAGAGGAAGGTAGGAAAGTATTGCAATAGTCTAGGCTTGAGATGATAAGGAGTTGAATTAAGGTAGTGTCTGTGGGTGAAGATAAGAATACAGATATGAAAAATGTTGTGGAAATAGAATCAACAATTGTTTGGATTTGGGATATGAGGGAAATGCAGATCTGAAGATGTAACCAGGGTGATTAGAAGAACGGCAGTGCCCTCAACAGAAAAATGGGGTGGGTTGGGAAAGAGAAAAGAGGAGAGTGAAGGAAAGAAGAGGTTATGTTACAGCTATAAAGTTAATTACTGAACTACTAATGATCATCTTCGATGCTAGCGGATGAGTAAGAGAAGTATCTTGGAACTAGAAGTGAACAAAAATTGTCCAAATTTTTCAAAAAGAGAAAAATAAGGTAAATGGTTCTAACTACATAACCTATTCTTTTATAAATCCAGTCATGCATGGATCACAGTTTTCAACCATTCTACAATCTCGGAGCCCAGTTGTACCATCACCTACCAACAAGGCCTACTTGGGAATTCAGGGCTTGCTATTAAGATACTAAATCTGTTAGGGTTTTCTTCTTACTGATTCCCAAATGCTTGTCTTGCTCCCTGCGAGGGCTTTGGAATACAGAGTTTTATATATTCTAAGGCAGTGCTATCAAACTCAAATAGAAGAAAGGGCCACCAAAGTGTTCATAATGACTTCTGTGGGTCACATATTGATCTGGAAAACCATATGTTAACATTATTTATGTTCTATTGCATTTTATTTATTTTGTTAAATTCTCAGTTACAATTTAATGTGGTTGCTGCACTCGTGAGTGTTGCAGTCCATTTGCGTGGACTTTGCCCCAAGGGTTTAAAGCAATAGTAGAGGGTACCGGCCGAGGGTGCCAGGCTCCACCACAACCCTGAACACCTTCCATCCTTGATCCCGTCAATCAAGGCTTAAGCATCCTGCTCCATTTGTTAGTTACAAGTAAGTGGATTTCCCACATTCAGACTTATGAATCAGTCTTATATTCACTCATTTTGCCTTACAAAATACAAATCTTTCTCATCTTCTAGCCAGTAGAACGTAGACTCAAATAAAGAGAACAAGGACTAATATTGTTTTTACATTTGTATCCCCGCACCTATCGCTGTGCCTGGGCCATAGAAGATACTTAATAAATAAAAAGTAAATAATATACTGTTGACAATTAATTAACCCCCGCCATTACTCTCTGTATCAAATGAATTATTCTGATACAAATACTAATTCTTTGCTCATGTCCCATTCTACCTATACTCTATCATATACTCATTGACTATCTTCCTAGTATTCTGTCACTGTCAAAATTAGATGTACTGAAGATGTAATTAACAACAAAGGGCAGCTGCAAACTTGTGGGCACAACCTGCTGCCCCTTCAGACTCTATTACTTTTTGAGGTTGGTGCTCATTCCTTGTAAAATTCTAAAACATGTTATTAAGAGAACAGTTTGATAGCACTTAAGAAGAGAAGAAATGGTCACAATAAGACACATTGATGAATTAAGAACTTATCAGTCCAGGCAACAGTTATTTCCTTTACAACTGTGTTACTAGATTAGTGGGTCAAAAAGATGACATTGACATAGTATATTTGTATTTCAAAAGAGTGGTACACAATACTCTTGTAAACAAGGTGGAAAAAATGTGATGTAAATGATAAAGCTCTGACCCATTTTGATCCTAACTCCCAGTCTCATAGATGAGGTGGATCCCCAGAATTTGGCTAGCTACATTTCTCTCTCAGGACTTTAGGGATATCCCTAAGGGATCAGAGGGTAAGTCTCTAGTGCCATTGGCTCAAGCCTTCACCAATGCAATTCTTCTCCAGATTATCACTAGAGAATTAAGTCAATCATCCTTAAAGTAGTTTTCTTCAAGAGAGCTATCTGCTAAAATGGTACAATACAAATAATTTTTACAAACCATCTCTATTCCCTACTAAACAGTGATTGTTTTTCTTTTACCCAGGAATTCTGAAGATCTTCCCCTTCCAGTTTCTTTTTTCTTTATTAAAGGGGCCAACCCTTGCATAACTACTTAAAGAAGCCTATTTATTGAATGAATGCATCTCACTCATATTGAGAATATGGTAAGATCTTAGCCTGAAAGGGCCAGTCTCCCATTGTATCCTGGGCCATCTCTAGTCATCCTGATGAATATTAGGCTACTGGATGCAGATGGCTCAGGAGAAGAAAGTGAGGTTGGTGACCTTCTACAGCCCTCCTTCACTCAAATTAAAGTCAACTGCAAGTCATGTCAACATCTTGATGTCCTGGTCCTCTTTGAGAATGGACAAACACAATAATAACAACACAGTAAGAGATGCAAAGACAGATGAACAACACCACAGCCAAAAACAAAAAGCCCCTGTTCTCAAGGACTTCACAGGGGGAAGATAATAAGCACACAACTGCATACAATCAAGATATATAACAAAGAAATTGAGGGGTAATCTCAGAGGAAAAGCCCAGGAAAGGATTCTTGCAGAAAATAGTGTTTTAGCTGAGATGTGAAGGAATCCAGGGAAGCTAGCAGACAGAATATTCCAGGCAAGGGAGCAACGCATAAAAATACCAAGAGTCAGGAGATGGAAATGTGTGTAAGAACAGCAAGGAGGCCAAAGTCTGCAGATTGTAGCGTGAATGAAAAGAGAAAGTCAAACAGATTTTGTATTTGACCCTGGAGACAATAAGGAACCACTGTAATTTATTGAATAAGAGGAAACATTATGGTCAGACCTGCATTTTAAGAAGATGAGTTTAATGATTGAATATATGATGGATTGAAATGGGCAGAGACTAGAAACAGGACGACCAATCATCAGGCTATTGCAGTAGTCCAAGTGTGAGGTAATAAAGACCTGCATTAGGATGATAGCAGTGTGAAAGGAGAGTTGAGAGTAAATATATGAGATGTTATAAAGATCAAAAAGACAGGACTTGGCTGCTTCTTTGGATATGGTAGCTAGATCATGGCCATGAGTGACTGGGAAGATGGTAGCACCCTGGTGCCAACCATAGTAATATGGAAAATAAGAAAAGTGTATATATGACAAAGAGTAAGGTTTAGGGAAAAAACATAATGAATTCAGGTTTGGACATGTTGAGTCTAAGATTTCTACAGGGTATTCAGTTTGAGATATTTAGATGGCAGTCGGAGATGTAAAACTGAAAGTTGGGAGAGAAGATAGGACTGGGTGAATGGATCTAAGAGTCTTCTGCATAGAGGTAATAATTCAGGCCATGGGAGGTGATGAGATCAGCAAATAAATAGTACAGAGAGAGAGAAGAAGAGGGCCCAGGATTTAGCCTTGGGTAATCTACGATACATTCTCCTCTCAGTTCATTCAGAGGCAAAAAGAAAGTAGACTCAAACTTAGAGGACACATATGACAAAGGGGTAACTCACAGATTTTGGTTTCTGGAAGTCTTTTCTCCTGTTTGACTACTGATTTTTTCCAGCCAAGGCAAGACAGGGAAAGTCAGTGTCAAATGAATGAATAATTAGATAGATATATGGATGATAGATAGATAGATAGATAAAGAAAAAAAGGCAAAATGGTTTCAATGCTATGTGTTTAATGACTAAGGTAGACTCAAAACTGGTTTGCCAACCACCCCCAAAAGCTTTGATTCTTCTTTCATTGGAAGCTTTGACTGAAAGCTGACTGATTGACTGCTCCTGAACGATATTGTAAACAGGAATCATGCTTTGAGTATGTGTCCAACTGGAAGACTTCTGACATCTCCTTAGCATAGTGCCCACCTCATAGTTAGTACTTAGTAAATGCTTATTGACTTAACTTCAAATGCTTGCTGTTTACAATCTACTTAGATCTAAGGAAGAGAGAGTTAACTCTTGGGATAAAGGAAACACCCCCAGAGATAGATAACTTATTAATGTTAAAATGAGGAAACTATGAGGATATGAGTCTTCCTAGGGCATACCACCATATATCTGAGATCTATACAGGGCCTGGTCAACTCTGTCAAGACCTTGAACACTGAGACTTTCACTACTTCCTACAAAGAAAGCTAGACCCGTGCAGGTAAAACAGGGCCCAGAAATTTTTGAATCTTAATGCCATGAGCAAGCACAGAAGACACACAGAAAAGTTGGTAAAATTCCTTTGGTTTTCAAAAGTCATACTTATGAAGTCATTAGTCCTTCCAATTGATATTTTCTACATGCCTTTTCCATTCTGTCGGAGAGAAGAGGTTTATTTGGAACAGAGTACTTCACCTTCTAATTCCTGATTCTACCTTCCCTCACTCCTTGGTTTCTGAGACACCAACCTTTTCTGTCTCCCCTCCTATTTCTCTCACACCCCTTTTTTGCTAGCTCTTTTTTCTTCTCTGTGAACATTCTCGGTGTTGGTATGCGTCAAGGTTCTATCTTTATCTTCTTTCTGTACCATGACTCTTGGAAATTTTATCCTCTCATATAGTTTGAAAAATCCTAGATCACTATTTCTAGTCTGCTTTTCTCTAGTCCCTCCCTATCCCAAACTATCCCTTATATTAGTATTCTTTCCTCCAGCCTCTCCTCAATATAATTTATCCATCACATTTCAGATTACTTTCTATGCAAGCCTCATAAAACACCTCTGATTTTGAATATTTGCTTACTAAATAAAGCCCAAACCTCCACAAGTTCTCAATTGTAGTGGCTTTATTGACAGAGGAATAAAACCCAGGGATGAAGACTTGATAGTCCCACTGCACTCCATGCTGCACAGACTAATGTGAAATATTGGGTTCAGTACTGGGTTCCACATTTTAGGAAAGATATCAAAGCCTTAGAAAAGCAGTATCATGTATATAAAGGGAAATCAACTGGTAGCAGGAAAAGGAGGTCTGGGTTCCAGTTCCAATTTTTCCATTTAATAGAGGCAGCAAGGTGAATCAGCAGATAGAGTACTCGGCCTGAAGTCAGGCCTCCATCTAACTTACCAGGAATTTGCAAACCATGCATATCTGTTAAGTCCAATCATATTCTCCTATATCCCCTTCCCTTCCAGATCTCCTTTATATGTAGTCTTTGCTTGTATTTGTATCCCCAGCACTTAGTACAGTGTCACTATCGTTACCATCATCCCAAATAATTACTCATGAGGAGTTAAAGAAGCATGGAAGGGAGATGTGCTTCCTGAAAAATTTGAAGATTAGCATTCCTTAAACAAAGTTTAATGTTGAGATTAAAATATATTTTAAAAATTAATGACAAATTTAATGACACAAAAAGTGATTAATATATATTACAGTAATTAGGCATAAATTGGAAGTGGTTCAAATCAATGAGGTATGACTAGGTGGGATCTGATCAGCTTTGATGATGTTGTAAGAGAAAGTTCAGTAATTTGGAATGCCACTTACATCCTGACCTCCTGACAGAAAGGTGATTCACCACAATGATGGTGACTTCTTTTGGATATGTTGAGTTTGAAATGTTAACAAGACATGTAGAAGGAGATACCCAGCATACAACTAAGAAATGTAGTTGGAGTGCAGAGGAAAGACCAGATATATAGATCTTTAAGTAGAGACAACACTTCAACTCATGAGAGCTTATAGATTTCCAAGAGAAGAGAGTCAGAGAAAGAGAAGAAGAGGATCCAGGATAGAGCTCTAGGGAACCTAAATGCCATTATGATAAAACAACAAACATTTTTAAATGCTTACTTTGTGCTAGAAACTAGAGATACAAATACAAAAGACATTCCAACCCCTCAAAAATCATGTGATCTACTGAACCAAGCAAAAGAGAAAGAGAAGTGGTCAAACATATAAAACAAGAACAAGGAGAGAATAGTGTTACAGAAGTCAAAAGAAAACAGAGTATATAGGAGTTCTTCAAGAGCATCAGAAGCAGCAGAGGTGAAGTTTGAGAGCTTTAAAAAAAATGTCAATGGCTTCAGTAGATGTATCAGGCAGAGAACTGCTATAAAAAAGTTGTAGGAGATATTTTTGTTTTGTTTTGTTTGGCTGGTTGGTTGGTTGGTTTTAACAATTGTTAATTGTGTGGCCAACACTAAGTTAGCTACACTTCACTGTTTCAAAATATATTTTTTAAATCATAAAAGAGTACAAGAACAATAAAAATTAGAATAGGAAAGAACTCCTAAGAAAAACTAGTAGAGAAACTAAAATGGATGTAATGAAACTCTCCAAAAAGACGATGGAGTAAGTGGAAACACAATAGCCTATCCTTTTCACAACTATTCCAGCAAAGTTTTGTTGTTTTTTTTTAAAAGAACCCAACTGAGAAATTATCAAGAAATCAAAAGAGAAACTGCAATAAGTACATTTTTACTACTCTAGATAGGCACAAAGAAATTTACAAAATAATTTGGGCACTTTGGGGAGCAGTAAATGTCTGGCTTTTTCCATATTAGGGAATAGAGTAAAGCCAGGATGTATTCATGGCAGGTGGATGAGAGTTTGAGCCAAGGTCTATCCAAGAGCACCTGTAACCTGAAGTTATGTTGCTCTGATGCTGAATAAAAGCTCAAAAACCACTGGGGTTCACACTTGGAGATTTATAGTTATATCAGACAAGTCTAGCAGAGATTATCCCCTTAGATTTCCTTGGCACAATCCATAATGCATATACCATGCTAGTATAGCTCACTGACCATTGCTACAGAATTCACTACCCAGTCCCCAGACAATGCCAGTCAATATAAAAGGAAGGCATGCCATTTATTCTAGAAGTGCATAGATCATGGGTTTGATGCAAAGTCTTGATTCAGGAAATAAGACTGGAAAAATGAGTCACCCAAAGATACTCTGATGATAAAGAAACAGGGAGCCAGAGATGATCAAGACATAAGCTCAGAAGAGACTCACTCCACATCATCTACATGCAAAGTAACAAAGAGAATTCCTAATTTCCCATAAGATCTACTAGAATTCCCAGAAGAAATTAAGTTAGAACTTTTAGGTGATCATATAATTTAAATGAAAATTTTAGAGGAAAGAAAGGGAAAATGAAACCTCTAGAAGAAAGACTTGGAGCAAGAACAAATGGTTTAATATAGAAAGTAGAAGTTTGGATTGGATAAGACCAAGATGAATTACTGAATGAAACAATAAGAAATATTAGTACAAAATTAAAAGATTAAAATGATAGGTGAAACAGCAAAACTGAGTGTAATAATAGTTATAATAAAATAAAGGACTTCTGAGTATTCTTGATGAAGAGACCAAAACTTAGCAGATACTTTGAAAATTGGATTTATGCCAGAAATGAAGGGTTGGCTTAATCTTAGGAAAATTTCAAATATGATAGGTAACAATATCGTGCACAATGAAATGAGCTGATTATTTTAATAAATGAAAAATCTTGGGTCAACATGTGAAAGCTGTTTGTGATTAGAAGAAAAATATTAAAAATTATAGGAATCACAACACTTTTCCTTAATATGATAAGTAATATGTATCTAAAACCACAAGCCAGAATTTTGTGTAATAAAGAATCACTAAAGGGCTTTTCTAAACAGATTGGGATAAAGCAAAGGTGACCGTGGTCACCACTGTTGTTTCATATAGTTGTAAAAATATCACTTTGAGTAATGGCAGGGATGGGAAAATCTAAGGAACAGACATAAGCAAGGAGAAAACAACACTTTTGTAGAAGATATGAAGGTTTATATATTTACCTAAAAGTTATTAAAATAATAGCTTCTGCAAAGTAACAAAGAACAAATCTTCAGCAAAGATACAAAATAAACCCACACAACTTAATCATTTTTCATTATTGCCAAAAGAACCCAGCTAGAAAAGATAGAAATAGAAATTCCATGCAACATAATTATATGATGTTTTAATAATATTTGGGAATCCATGTATAAACACACAGCAAAAAGAAAAGAAGACATCTTCTATAGGAATAAACAGATCTAAAAATTGGACATATATTTATAATAACAGCTATGATCTGTATAGTACTTTAAGGTTTGAAAAATGCTTTATTAATGTTATCTCATTTGAACATCACAATAAAGCTGGCAGATAGTTGCTATTTTTATTCCTATTTTTCAGGTGGAGACACTGAGGCAAACAGAAATTAAATGAGTTGTCCAAAGTCCCATAGCTAGTATGTGCCCATGACTAGATTTTAACTCAGCTTATCTTGATTCAGTATTTAGTATAGAATTTCAGTATTCTATCCACTGGGATACCTAACTGCCTCATGGTTAAAATTTGCCAATAGAGTAACTATGACAACAGCAATTTACTTATTCAGCACCATAACAATGAACCTACCAAAGGGTTACTTTTAGAGCTAGAAAAACAAATAACAAAATTCTTTTGGAGGAGAATAAGATGAAGAATCTCAAGGGAATTTTTTTAATGAGAAGGAAAGGGACCTAGTAATCCTCACAGTATATTACAAAGAAACAGTCATCAAAACTACTTGATGATATGGAAGAAAAAAAAACTAGAAAAACATATCAGTGGGAGTATATTAGGAACACAAAATCAAAAAGTAACTTAATATTGGCAGTAAAGCCTTTGATAAACCTCAAAACTTTACCTATTGTGGTAAGGCTTCTCTGTTCAATATCATGTGTTTGGAAAAATGTGAAAGCAATCTGACAAATATTAGGTTTAGACCACCATTCATACACGGCAACATTCATATATAGTAAGATGAGATCAATATATGTATG
>CM053769.1:638888496-638919822 GCA_028658325.1 Potorous gilbertii
AGAGAGAGAGAGAGAGAGAGAGAGAGACCATGTGAAGCTTTTCTGAAGTACATGGTGTGAAACAATGATCTCTTGCCTAATTTCTAAACCCAGATTTTTTTGTGAAAGCTTTTATTTTTTAACAATTATTCCTTACCCTATTGTTGGAGCCCTTGGTATTTACTGTATACTATTTTGGACAACATATTTTCAGGTCATTAAAACTTAGGGATTGTGAAGAAGAAAGTAATAAGAGTGGTTAATATCCTCAAATTCATGGCATATGACAATATATTGAAGGAAATGCGAATGTCTGGCCTAGAGAAGTGAAACTTAAAGGCACAGGATGTAAGTTCTCTTCAAGTGTTTGGGGCACCATCAGGTGGAAGAGTTTCTGGACTGTTCTTCATTGTCCCCAGAAAGTCAAACTAGAAATAATGGGTAGATGTTGCAAAGAGGTAAATATTTTGGTAGAAATAAAAACTGCCTAACAGAGATATTAAGAAGTGGAATATTCAATTGTTGGAGATAATGAACATCTCCTCTTAATGAAAAAAAAAACTATGTGATCCAGTGGGTATATTGTAAAGGGGCTTCTTTTTCAGGTATTGGTTAGATAATATAGCCATTGAGATTTGGCCAGCTCTCTAGTTTTATGATTCTGTAATTTATTGAGTTTCTGAAATCTACAGGTCATTCAACCTGTGTACCAGGTATTTGGAGATGCAGCAGTGAAATTCAGGAGACTGACTAGGATTACATGGACAGATTTATGAACTATCTTCATAGAGATATTAATAGAAAACATGAGAATGAATAAGATCACCATAAAGATGACATAGAAAGAGAGGAAGAGCCAATTCAGAACCATAGACAACTCCCCACAGGGAATGACTGGGAGATGGATGATGATTCAGAAAGGGAGTTTCTCCATTCCAATAAAATTGTTCACTCCTTGAAGGCAAATAATTGACCTACTACTTCTTTTGTATCACTCATGGTTCTTAATGCAATGTTTAGCATATAGTAAGTACTCAGTAATTGTTTAATTTGAAAACTACCTACTACTTGCTCATTTAACATAAAGATTCCATTCATTTATAAATCTTTACATGTGAAGAATTAAAATTCAGTGTCAATACTACACTGGGTAAATGAATTACATAAATATTTTCAGGATAAATTATTTCCTTCTGGTCTGGATCAAGCAGGGGAAAAATATCAGCCTACACAATGAGGTGAGAAGAGAAGGGTTCATGTTAAAAAATGAGATTTGTTAGAATATACATTTTAAAACTTTGCAACTGTCACTGCAGTAGTAAAGGTATTCCTTCCGGACTTAATAAAACTTTAGGCCAGAAACCAATAGTGGATGCAATAAAACCTCAACAAATATAAGCAGATTCTCCAAAGAGCACTGACTATGTAACTCAAACACATACTATGGTGGCGCTTGCTCCCTCCAGTAAATGAATGATTATTTTTCTCAGTATTATCATTGAAAGTCTTAGAAAATTGTCAGTATCCTTCAAATCTCACAACCAAATAAGACCTAGAAATAGCTTGGAAAGAGCCTTTGCTTTGGAGTCAATGGACTTCAATTTACATTCTACCTCTGCCATTTACTACCCAACGGACCTTGAGAGAGACACAACCTCTGTGACTATCCATTTCTTTATACTTAAAATAAGTAAGCTGGAACTCAATGATCTCTAAGGCCCCTTCCAGCTCTAAATCTGTGATCCTAGGATCTATCTCATGCCTGAGGATATTAATGATGTTAACAGAATGAAGATTTTTAAAAAACCCTTCCTTTCCTATTATTTCTTCAATTTATGCCCACAAGACAAAAATTGCTCCCATGGAGTGGGTGACTGTAGTATGTAAGGTCACTAATTCCACCTCAGGCTCCATATCCATGTAGGTTTAAATTACCCCAGAGAGAATTCTACCCTCTATCAAGTCATCTTGTGTCAGCACCAGAGGTTCAGGCCAACTTCCTTTTAGCATGGTGCAGAGGACAATCAGACAATATGCTTAATAAATTTCATAGGCATCAAATATTATTTTTCAAGATATACCTTAAAAGGAACTGGAATGACGTCAGAAAAAAGATAACTGATATCGGTAAGTTATAGTTAGTCTTCAATTATCCAAGAAAGAAGTTGTGCTGTAAATAACCCTAAATTAATTTGCATTTGACTTTAGAATATATGGTAGGATAGGGGGAGGGGGATTGGAGACAGCAGAATATCTATCTTCCTAATAGCTTAGGCTGATAATTAAATTCATTTACACATCCTGTGAATATACTGACTAATGGTAGAGTGAAGTGGCCCTGAGCACTCTGCTTGGCAACAATAAGTCAAACTAGGATTAAATAGATGCCATAGATTTCCATAAAGTGTACAGATCATTGAGAGATGGCAATCTCAATGTTTGAGAAACTAAATCAAGTTACTTTCTAAATACAAAATTACCATAGAATTTAGAGCTAAAAGGAGCCTTGGAAATAATCTCATATTTTCCAGGTGAAGAAACTGAACCTATGAGAGACAAAGGGATTTACCCAATGTCTCAAAAGTGGCACAGCCAACAATGGAATTTAGGTCCTAAATTCTAACACCAGAGTCCTTTCTATTTCACTACATGATAGCATCTTACCTGTAACCCAAAGACAAGAGAGAAAGATCTACCAGAGGTAACTATTGCCCACTTTTATGTCACATTTTAACTGTAAATGCACACATATGTATATACACATATATATGTATGCACACACATACCAACACACACATATATTCTGCTTATATTTTGTCTTCACAGTCTTTGGAACAGGTGATCTCTAAGATTCTTCCTTGTTCTGAAACACTGTAATTTTTGTCTTTCAAGTCAGTAGCACCTAGTTTAGCAGATTAGAGACTGAGAGGATATTAAAGATAAGGCAAACTGAGACTCCAAATCCATCACAGTCAAGTGGAGGCTTCTGTATGGAAAACTACCTTTGGTAAAACAGAAGAAAAAAAATTGCTGAAATACTTCATCATGTGGAAGTGAAATCCGCTCTCCTATTAAAACTTGAATCCCCGCCCTTGCCTATACAGGATAATTCTTTCTCCAAACACAACATTTATTATAGTACTGACAGAAGCTTGGGAAACAGTAAGCAAAACGCAAACAGGTTTGGCTAAGGTGATTTAGATGCCTTACGTTGATTCAGATATTTTAGCTGCTTGGAGAGATTACCTCTGCTGATCACAGAGTGTTGGAAGACTGAGTATTAATCAGCTTCTGTTTGTCGCACTTTGAAATGAAAGATACTAGATAGGCCTTAAAAATTATGATGAAAACAAAAGAAGCATTAGTCAGTTGGGTAAAGAATAAATAACATCATAAATTGGTTTAATATAGTAGGATTCCACATCTTCCTTTCCCTCTTACAAGGATTGAGCTTTTAACTACAGCCTAATATTATAGTGGAAGTGTGTATGTATGTATAGATTCATATATTCATTCACCATTCATAACTGATAGAGTATTCATAGTGATCCCATGAGGCCCATTTAAAATGTCCCAAACTACACATTCTTGGTGTGATCCTAAATGCACTGTTTTTTGAGTGAGTTGTTGATTTGAAAGTATATATTGTATAGTGAAATTTCCAGCAACCTGAGATTTGGGTTCTAGTTGCAATTTTGTCACTAATTATCCATGGGACCAAAAGTAGATCACTCTATTTTTTTGTGCTTCAGTTTTTTTACTTGTTTAAAAAAAATAAAAACAAAATAGGGAACTGAATTAGAAGAGCCTTAGTCCCCTGTGACTCAAAAAATTTGATCAAGTAAATCACTGCTAGAAGATGCCTTTGCTGACTATACACCATAAGTCATTTTTCCAAGATTTTTGTCCATTTTGTCATTTATGAAATAAAATTATTAAAAGACAGCAAAGGTGTTAGTATCCAGTAACGGTGACACGTGTTTAATAGATCAAATAGACAAATGTACCTCTCCACACTACCACTAGCAATGCCCTGTCACCTCTTCACACTGCCTTCTTCATAATTCATAGGATCCAGAATTAGAAGAGATTATCTAGCTCAAGCCCTTCATTTTACAGATTCAGAACCAAGGCCTAAAAGCACATGGGTAGCAAGCAATGACATTCAAGATTGAACCAAAGTGTTCTACTTCTAAATCCAGGCAAACTAGACTAATTGTCCACTAGTCTCTTTCTTCATTGACCATTCATAGAAGTCATTCCCCTTGTCTAGAAGATATTCTTTTCTCATCCTTTCCTTCCTATCAAGTTCCAGTTCATATACTAATTTTACCATAAAGTCTCCTCTTATTTCTCAGCTGAAAATCACTTCTCCTTTCTCCAATTTTCCTAATGCATTTCATCTAAATCCCTTCTTAATTCTTGCTCTCTTCTATCCTGTATCATTCTTTTGTATGTCCATGGTATATCATCCACTAGAAGGCACTAAACCCCTTGAGAGAAGAGACTGTACTGTTTTTCACCTTTGTGTCCTAGCATCCAACATAGAGTCTTGCAAGTCATTGGCAAATAATAAACACTTGTGGAATTCACTTTTATATAATATAAATACCCCAAATTTCACAATTATGTAATCAGAATATCAATGACCTGTGGTGTAATCAGTGTATAACACATATGTCCCAATACTCATCATAACACTATAGCTATGACTATAAAGTGTAGCCTTAGGGAGTGGTCTGAAGTTCAGAAAATTAGATGACCTGTTCATGTTCATAGAATTAATAAAGCAAGGTCTAAATCTAGGATTTTCTGATGCTAAATCCAGCCTTCCAGACACTATTCCATGCTACATTTCAATTCTGTACTTTAACGCAATTTAAATAAATACACACATATAAATATATATATGTATACCTAATCAACAAGAATACATTCTGTCAGAATACTTAAATTTAATTTTGTGAAGTAAGGCCTAAGGCATCACCTTCTCCATACTTATTTCCTCTGATTTGACTATTTATGGAAAAAAAATAGATCTTCAATAATTAATTTGTGGGGAAACTAGATTTCTCAGTGCATAGAGAGCTGGGCCTGGAGTCAGGAATACTTGAGTTCAAATTCAGCTTCAGACATGTGCTAGCTGTGTGACCTTGGACAAGTCACTTAAGCTCCCTTCATCTTAATCCACTAGAGAAGGAAATGAAAAATCACTCCAGTATCCTTGCCAGAAAATTCCACATTCAGCATGGTCTATGGAGTCACAAAGAGTAAGACATGACTGAACAATAAAGATAATCTATAACATTTCATATTAATTGAGTACCCTTGTATTTCCTTCCTTTGAAAGACTCTTAGTTGGTTCTAGAGGCTTTTTTGTAATTCTTCTTAAACAACACAACTATAGCGATCTGAAAAACTTTATAAAAAGCAGGAAGCTAATTTAATTATAGTTTCTTCAAAATAGTCCAACCACATAATACAAAAACTCATGTGTAATGTGTAATATGAGAATTTCTTTTTGCAAGTACATGTGTTAATCTAGTTTTTATATTTACTTTATAAACAACTTTATAATCCATAATTTATTGGTAGGAAACCTTTTTCACAATTTTTCTAAGAATAAAATTTATTTAGAAGCTGTAAATTTGCTTTCTTACTACCAAAATGTTAACCTTGGTTTCAGAGATAGATACTGGTTTTTTTTTTCCTGTAACCCCCTTTATTGGTATTCAAAATAATTCCTTTAGTCCTGGATCTTTTGAAAAATGACAGTTGAACTGAAACGGTGAATCATCTGTGTGTCTCTGGGACTTTCTCTCTAAGTCAAACAACGGTTGCTGATATTTTTTCCACTGTTAAACACAACATTTAAATCACAGTCTATTTTACTGCCTAAAATAACTTCATACTTGCTGGTTTTTTCAAAATCTTTTGGAAGAAAGAAAACATAAAGTATAATCTACAAATGAAATGCCAATCTTTTCGTAGAAGAAATAATAATACTAAAGTTGAGTGAGACTGGTTTTTTTTTCCCCTACAAGCAGCTAACAGAATTCCATCATTTTTGCATGGGAAGCATGACCAAAGAATTTGTGACAAGGTCTGATCTCCAGAATTTAGAACCTTTTACATAATATTTAACTTAATTTTTGCTAGTAAAAATCTCCAGTAACACATTTGAAAGAAAGCTTACTTCATTAAACTATTTTTAAAAAGCAAATTCAGGTGTTTTTAAAAATTGTTTCCCCTCAGAACATTTAGATTTAGAACATCACCAGAGTTTACTCTCCTTTTAAGCCACTGCTATGAAACTCTTTTTGGGACTATATCTAACATTTAGCATGAATACATGTAGCTAAAAACTACACATTTCCTCCTCCCAACACTGTCAACATGGAGCATTTTTTTTTTCCTCTAAGACTGTAAGGATAAAAATAGCTTTTCTGTAAAACATATATTGCTTCTTGGCCAAATGTAAATTGATTATATTTAGTGTTGGGTTATTTTCAGTCTGGATCTCTTCACTATTGATAAAATAGAATACAGGTGGGCTTTATAGCTGCAGGGACCATATGCATAGGAAAATGTTTGCACTAGAGATGACATATGTCATACCATGTGCCAAATCCCATTCTAGATCTGAAAGTGACAATTTTCTCATGTACACTGGCAGTTGAAGCTCTGTAGATAAGGATTTCTCTCTTTTCCCCAAAGCTTAGATTATCTTCTTTGTGTTTCTGTTAAATAGAGTCAAATTCTATGACAATTAGCTAATTCCATCCCATATGTCTTACCTGCTATTTCTTTTCAATAATTACTTTTCTTTGCTACTATTTGTCATACCTTCCAAATATCAACCACAGGTTTTCATGGTTTAGTGTCTAATTGTCTTGGTACTGAACATAAAAGGAATCCAACTTTCCCTTTAATTATAAAAAAAAAAAAATGCATGTTCATTCTGCTCTTTCCCGGATATGTGGGAATTTCAGGCAAAGTTTCAATACACATTGAAACAGGTCCTTTCTTGATTTTGAGGAGAGTCACCAGTAAGCTGTTGACAACCTTTGTGTTTCCTGTGTAGCTGGATTGCTGAGTGTGAACGAGAGTTCCTTGCTCTGAGTCCTTTCTGCCAGGAGAATAAGTGTCACTATGTAGGGTCACCAACATTCTCTCAGTATAAGAAGGTAGTGTGACTATACCCTGCGAAATACTGCCTATAAATAGCCTCATGTGACATTTCTCTATGGCTTAGCTTCCTAATTTCAAAAATCAGGCATAAAATGCACATCATAATAAATATTTTATTCCATGGCTACCATGTGAAGAATGTTGCACCAGACCCTGAGGATAAAATACAGTTGAGTTAGAGATATGAAGGTGGTTCAAGCAGTTTACTGCGTTAAAAAAGTATATTACCATACATACTTTCCATGCAAAATATTACTTAATGGTGCATAAGACAATTTTAAAATCACCAGCTATGAGAGGTACTGGGGGATGTGTGAGGAAAGTATTATGAGCTACAACCACCAATAAACTTCAGCCATCTCTCTATGACCTCAAGAATCAAATATAAACCCTTCTATCTGGAAATTAAAGCTTTTCACATCTTGAATCTACATTTACACTAATATAGTAATCCCCTTTACATTCATATAGTAATCCCCTCTTTAAGTTATAAGGTCCAGTCAAACTTTCTGTTTCTCACACATGATATTGCATTAACCATCTCTATCCCTTTGCACTTACTTTCCTTAATGCTTAAAACATACTCCCAGCTCACCTCCACTACTTGAATCCTTGGCTACCTTCAAGACTCAGTTTCAGGGTTTTATATCTAGTTTGTACATAGAGATAAATGTCTATTTGCACATGCGTATGTGTGTATGTATGCATGTGTGTGTGTGTGTTACTTCATTAGAGCATAAGCTCCTTGAGGTCAGAGACAATTTTGTTTTAGCTTTTGTATCCTGAACTCATAGCATAGTTGCCAGTACATATATAAATGCTGAATGATTTAGGAGAATCAGGAAATATTTCATGACGGCAGTGGCATTTCAGTTGGACTTTCCAAAAAGGTTGAAGAATGACAAGAAGATCTCTGCAGAAAGGCAGGGCACAACAAGGACAGAATATTGAGCACAATGCTAGACAGTCACTATGAGAGTTGCTTTTTGCTTAACAGATTTGCTTTGTCACACACACAAAAAAAGTTTCAGTTCTAGCAAACAGAAAATATATCTCCAGGAAAGAAACATGACTGATGCAAAAACAAGATATCAATAAAACTATTAAAAAAAGATATTACGGGATAGGGAATTGAGTAAGCAAATGAATAGTGGGTTGTGATAGTGCAGTTTCGGGAACAGAGATAACAGAGATTAGCCCAAGTTTGGATGACTCATTGAGTACATAGTAGAGAATAATAGGAGATAAGTCTGGAAGGGTTGAATGTCAACAAATTGTGGGAAAACAATACCAGCCCTACCTCCTCACAGGATGGTTATGGCACTCAAACTAGATAGATTTGAAAATGCTTTGAAAAATTAAAAGCACTAAATAATTGTTCAAATATGGTAGAACTTTTATTGTTAGAATAAGGAACATAATTGGGTTCCCTTGATAAAGTCTTCTTACAACTGGGGGTAAAGGGAGTGGGAGGAAAAGGAATATCTTATAGAATCTTATATTGTCCCCTAATTGTTCTGTACATATCATCTGGTCAGTAGAGTGTATATTGTTTGATGGCAGAAGGCATTCTTCATTCTTCCTCATTTCTTCTAAAACACCTAGGTATGTAAGCTCTAAAAAATATTTATTGAATAAAAGATATCCACATAGTCTTTTTCTCTAATTTAGGCTAGTCTCTACTCATAGTTAATCTCATCTTTCTTTTCTTAAAAGAGTAGTGAAGTTGTCAGCAGGTAGAGAGAAGAATGAACTAGCATAGACTATCTTCACATTCATGCCTTTTGGGGTCAAGTTTATACTACCTGATACCTGCAAAACCTATGTCCACCAACCCCTGAAGCCATGAACATATATACAGACTTAACAAATGCCAACACCCTGCCTTTTTCATGTGTTAATCCCATAATTAATTCTCTTCCTCTGCCTTCCACCAAGATAAACCTTGTCCACTCTTTTTAAAAACCCAAATCATGTTCCATCTCTTGAATGAAGATTTTCTTGATCACTATTCTTATACTCTAGGTCAATGGTCCTGAATTCTGATCCCAACTCAGTGATACACTGGTTGTGCAAATTGAATTACTTCAACTCCAATGTTTCAATCCTCTCATGTATGAAATGAAATTAATAGTCCAGGTAGCTTCAAGGTTCAGTTTTAACATTTCTAGAACATTTTAACATTTCATTTAACATTCTTTTAACATTTCTAGAACATAAAATACAACTAAAACATAGTATTTAACTGATCTCTAATTGTTTCATGTGTATTTGGGTTGGTCTTCCCAAGCAAATTCTTCTACTTGGGGAAGGGGTTGTAAAGGTTATGGGTTAGTGGTAGTGATAGCAATGCCAACAAGTGAGACAGAGACATAGAGAATCATTAAAACATGTCTTTAAATATATACAAAAATACAGAAGGGAACACAAACAGCATAGTTTGGTTTTTTAAAACTATCTTGTTGAAATAGATACATAGATGGATACATAGATATATAGATAGATAGATACATAGATGGATTGATAGCTATTTCTTAAAAACCAAAATATATAACAAGTTCAGATTCTTAAATAGGTCTAGTGTGCATACAAATCATAATTTTTGTGTTTTGTTGATTAAGTTCACAATAGAAAACATAAATAAATAAAAATAGAACATGATATTCATTGCGTATCAAAAGAAGAAATGTTAGAAATGCTAAATATGATAAAATATACCCTACCACATTCCCTCCAACCGCATATCGGCTATTCTGTCAGGGAAAGAGATCACATTTGTCTAAATTCAGTTGTTGTTCTTCATTATTTTAAGGTCAGAAGTCATAAAATGTAAAGAAGTTTCAAGTTTCTGTTTAGATTCCTTTTGTTCAGTTCAGACATGGGAGTTTTTCCTTCCCAATACAACCCAGTTAAGTTAAATTAAACAAGAGATTCCTGAGAATATGAAGCCAAGCATGACTAAAGTCTTGTCTCGGACACATACCAACCTTGGTTAAAAATTAGACTCCCCTTAGTCACTGAGGCGACAGAGTAAAGTCTCATTCAGTAGGACACAGCATGGGATAACAGGTCCCCTATTAGTTTTAAGGGATCTGTTCTTGTACTTCTCTTTTGTATTTCACAGCAGTCCCTTTTTCAAAGGAAAAATAAAGGGCCTCAGTGCAATCTACATTCATTGTCTCACAAAAAGGTTAGCAGAAAAACTAACAAATATTCTCAATCAGAACTACGTTTCAGTTCTGTAAATGTGTCAGACCCCAACAGAGCAAGCCCTGTTTCTTTGGGATAGAAGCTCTTGTCTCTTAAGAATAAAAATTGGAAAGCACTTCAATAGCTTTAGAGCATATCTAACCTGCCTAGAGCCACATATTTCACTCCTTGGTAACCAGGAGATAATGTCAGAAATTCCAGAGATTACCCACAACAGGATTCTTGGATTCCTTAGGGGAAATGGTTATATATCACTAAAATACATAAACACATTCATGGTGCCATAGTTTTCCATTGTTGTCACTGTTGTGTTGACTATGATAAAAAGATGAAATCATCCCATATTAACAAATCATCAAAAGTCTATATAATCTTCCCAGTTGCTTCCTAACCACTTTCACCAGTGGTTGGAAATGTCCTCAAAGTTATATGTAACTTTGATCACAATAAAGATGACAATCTAGTCACTTATTATCTTAACCCTATTCTACTTCATTAAGTGTACATTACATATTGAACTATATTTTTTTGCCCATCAAGTCATATTTGGCTTGAGAGCTAACAAACATGTTCAAAGAACAAATTCATCTTTAGAAATATTGCCAAAAGTTATTCCTTTTGGCTGAGCAATGTTCAGTTAACATTTTCCATTCTATTACTTCCAGGAAAATCTATTAACCATGACATGTGAGCTCCTAAATATGTGTGCTCATGCACACTCAGACAGACCTATCCCTCAATGGATTACCTAATTTAGAGGTTTATCTTAAAGCATATATGAAGATATACACTTTTAAAAAAACTAATTTTAAAATTAACATGAAAATTGGGGCAGCTAGGTGGCACAGTGGATAGAGCACCAGCTCTGAAGTCAGAAGGCCTGAGTTCAAACCCGGCCTCTAACACTTACTGGCTGTGTGACCTTGGGCAAGTCACTTAACCCTGATTGCCTCACAACAGCAATAATAATCAAAATTACCATAAAATCATGAACGCAAAGGAATTACCAGGAGAGAAAATAAAGTCAAAGATGTTACAGTAGCTTGATTCTAATGAAACTTTTGACTACTTCTTTTTTTTTTGTGCTCATACTTTGACATATTTATGTAGTTACTCTCTTCCATGATGAAGATCATAACCTAGGCATGCCTTCAAATTTTATATAAATTCTATCCTCGTCCTCCTGATGATACTCCACAAAGGGCTCACCCTCATTAGCTCAGTGCTCACTGTCTTTCTCTAGATCCCTTGTTACTCTTTGAATACTAATGGGAATACTCAGACTGTCCATTAGTTATTCTATGCTCTTAGACTAAGACCAATTAACCTGCTTCTTCTGGTCATAAATTCAGACACAATTTTCCATTAAAAATATGTTGTAGCCTACTGTCACTAATCTATTTTAATCTGGTGTTAGTTTCAAAAACTTTTATGCCAGTAGTGATGAATCATAGGATTTAGAAGTGGACAGGACCTTAAAAACCATCTAGTTATAGAATCCTAAAGTCACAGCATGAAGAAATGAAAAAGACTTTATTAAGTGCTTCTTGAGGGACAAAGCATTGTATGAAGTACTGGGGATACAAATTGGAAAAAATGAAGCAGTTCCTGCTTCTAACATGGAGACAATATTTAAAAGAAAGTTCCACTATAGGGCAGATGGAAAGGCCTGGAATTCTACGGATGTAGCTATGGTATATGTAAAAAGTCAAATGATTCTTTTGCTTCATGACTAATTTGTCCGATGGTACAGAGGAGGGGGGAGGTAGTATCTGGAAGGCATAGAAACAGAGCAGAAAATGAGACTTGGAAGACTTTAGAATGCAATGGCAATTTGAATAGATGGTAAGGCCTGGTGGATCTCTGTCTCACTGGAAGGCATAGAATTGGAAACATCCATCTCACTATAAGCAGTAAAGCAGAGGAAGACGTTCCAGGTGCCAGGGGAAGTTGAGGAGAAAGGAAAGGGGAGCAAGGAGGAAGGGGAAAGAAGAAAATGAAAAGATACCTCTCTGTTTGCCAGTCTTGCCTCTTGGTCATCCTGGATAGGTGCATATATTTAGAGGTGGAAGAGACCAAGAAATCATTTAGTCTAATTTGTTATTACTTATTCACCAATAATTTCTAATTTACAAATAAGAAAATTAAGTGAATCCTTTTGTGCATCTATCAGAATTCAGGTCCTTTGACTCTGTATTCTAGATATACTTATAGCATGTTGTCTGCCTTTCATTTTATAAATCAGGAAACTGAAGATAAAGAGGCAAAGTGATTTTTTTCCAAGGATGCACAGATAGTAAGCAACAGAACAAGAATTCACCTGTACTGACCAGTTTGTCTTGTTAGAATAGAAAGCTCATTGTGAACAGGAACTGTTTTATTAATTTAATTCAGTGCATGGCAAATAGTAAGCATTTTATAAATACTTGTTAACTGATTGATTCTGATGCCATTGAATTATCAATAAATGAGAATTTATTACTATATGTCAGGCATTCTGCTAAATACTGGACCTACATAAAATGGTAAAAAAAAAAAAATAGTCCCTTAGCTCAAAAATCTCACATTCTAATAGGAGAGACAATAAGCAAGCAGCTACATATGTTAACAACTATGTTATCATGTATATGTTGTTGTTTAGCCATTTTTCAGATGTGCCTAACTCTCAGTGACCATACTGGTGATTTTCATGGCAGAGACAATAGAGTGTCTCTTCTTCAGCTCATTTTACAAATGAGTACTAACCAACATTAGGTTAAGTGATTTGCCCAGAGTGTCACAGCCAATAAATGTCTCAGGCCATATCTGAACTCAAGAAGATGAGTCTTTCTTACTCTAGGCCTAGAACTCTATCCACTGAACCACTTAGCTACCCTAACTATGTATATATGCAGGGTAAATTGAAGGTAATCTCAAGGGAAAGGAATTTGAATTGAAAAGAACACAGAAAAGCTTCTAGTAGAGGAGGTGATTTGAGCTGAGATTTCATACTAAAAATATGATGGTACATCTATGGCTTACTCAAATACGCATACATCCACACAATGGTTTTTTCCAACCTAAAGAGGACATTTCTAATGTCCTAAAATAAGAACCCAAGAATTCACTCTTATTTAGGCCTAACAGCACTTTTTGATGGAATATGGCACAGAATCAGTTGCATTTTTGTAAAGTTAAAATATTTTGTGGAATTTTAGAGATATTAAAGAATTTTATATTAATAAAAGGAGATCAAGAAGTTGATGTTAGACTAGTACTAGCCTTATGTTAAGCTGAAGTGGAATACAGGATGTCATATGTCCAAGAAATAGTTTAGCATGGGATAAGGGTAAGGAATTCCACATGCACAGAGAGTGAGAGAGAGGGAGAGAGACATTTGTGATTATGGTCTTGGGGGGGAATACATCAAATTAAGCAATAAATTAAGCAATAAAACAAATGGAAAAAAGGGATTAACAGTAAGGTTTTCTCTTTTCATTCCTTTGAATAGTTTTTAAGGCAGCAACCATTTAAATTCAACCATTGTCTTCACCTCAAAAATCTTAAAGGCTGCCATTTTCCTCAAGACCCTTATTAAAATGAGCTATAAGACCTGATGGACCTAAAAAATGATAGTAAGTTATAGATTTTTTTATGTAAGAGACCTAGTTCAGTAGAGGACTGACCACAGGGACTAAACAGAGAAGCAAAAGGCTTTGGGGAAAGTGGTAAGACCAAGGTAAGAGAGAATTATAAAAGAAATTGATATAAGAAAGGCAAGATAACAAAAAAATCAAGATCTAGAAACTTCCCCCAAGAGCTTTGATCATGAACATTCATCCATTTATATATGTATGCTTGTTTGTTTGTTTGTTTAGCAAAATAGCAAGATCTCTCAGTGATATACACCTTGCTACCCTTGTCTTCATTATCTTCCTGTTAGCAGCTCCCTTGATGGTTTCAAGTCAAGCAGCCATGAAATTTCACTCAATAACAGAAATTTAGGTCAAAGATTCTTTGTCCAATGGCTCTGCCATCCAAATACAGAAATGTACCTTTGTACAAAATTAAAATTTATTTACACTTAAATGTTCACAGCTGGAGTGTTTTGCACTTAAGTTTACCTCATCTAAAAGCATTATTTAGATTGTTTTTAACTCCCATTACTGATTTGAATAAATCATGACATTTCCCTCCCCTTTTGGACCTATAATTTTACAGTTTGAAGATGTTTATGCTTAAGACTCATACTACATTTTCCCTTACTTTTTCTTCTTGCATTTTCCTGCATAGGTATAACTGGAATTAATTTTAATCCTCATTTCTCCATCAAGTATTTCTTTAACATCAACATTATGGCACTATAGTTATTGTTGTGTTGTTTGTTTGTCTTTTAATTCCAAAAAATAATGCAATTAGGATTCCCTAGGTTGTAATATACATAATTCCATTGAAATAAGTTTGGTCCAAGTCAAAAAGGTTTATGTTTCTTCTGCCAGTATTTACTCCAACTTTCAAAAGACTTCAGTTCTAATACCATTGAGATAATGAGATCCTCTTCAATTTCAGTCTAATTTATCGCACTTAGTTTATTCCTAGAACTAGCTCTGGAATAGTCTAAGACCATGTCAGAGTTTAACAAATGTATAAGAATGAAATCCTGGGATTTATCTCTAAAAGTATGTTTCTCTTCTCAAATTTATTGTTACTACCTCAATGAATATTCCAGCTTCAAATGTTCAGTCATTCCAGGAAACATTGCCTATAAGGATTATCTTCTTGTTTAATTTTCCTTTAAAACTGCAGCTTTCACTACACACAAATTCAAATGAAAACTGAGTAAATTTTCTGGATAGATTTTGACTAAATTTTTTAACCTGTATTATTTGTTTTAATTGCTTGATTGTCTATTTCGTTTGACATATTTAGATTCAAGCTTAGTGAAAAAAAGGTTATTGTCTTTATGAATAGGAAGGATCTATTAGAAAGCCTCCTGTAGTAGTCTCAAGACTAAACGGCAACTTTCTTCCTCTTTTTATCAAATTTTAGTAGATTTAGAGTTTGAAAGGCTCTTGGAAATCACTTTCTTTTCAGATGAGGAGACAGACATACACAGAGAGATTAAGTGTCTTGTCCAAAGCCACATAGGCAGTAAACAGCAAAATCAGGACTTGAACACAGTTCAAATACTCTTTTGACTACACTATGCTACTTGATATATGTTTAAAAATCAAGCACCCAAATATATTTCCTCAAAGTCTTTCTACCCACAACATAACTACTGTGGGGTTTTTTTTATTATCTTTGAACATCTGATCTAGGACTAAAAATTAAGGTCAAGGAAATCGCTACTACCATTCATTGTGGCTGCCAAGGTGCTACTGATAAGTAAGTTTCTAGAATACAGCCAGCAATCTTCATTATTAAATGTGCTACTTCTTACTTTCATCCAGTAAATTCCTTTCTCTCATTTGCCCTATCTTGATTCCCTGCCCATCTAACTATAAAATATTTATAGTAGGAGCATTATCCTAATAACTCCTCCCATGCAGGTCAGCTAGTTTTTTCCTCAAAAAAAGTATTGAAACATTCCTCTGAGACTTGATTGGCTGAGGTTACTAAAGGCTCAGATTGCTTCTGTCTCCTAAATACAAAGCAGCCCCAACAGCATCATGGGGTTTTGAGGCTTAGTTGGTGAAAATAACTGATAATTCAGCATGGGAACCTCAATCAACTAAATTAAATTTTTAAGAAGAATTTGCACAAAATTTTTTATTCACTATTTATATTTTTTCACCCAAATCCCCATGTCCCTGGCCTAGAATCCAATAAGCTTCAAAGATTTTCAGTTGCCTGACTCTGAGGAAGGTAGGTGGAGGATGGAAGGAATGTTACCATAGATTAAAACCTCAAGGAGATAGACACTCCTACTCAAGTTTATCAAGAGGAAAGGCAGTATCTGTCTTTCTGTAGTAGTTCCCCCATAAAAAACCATCAGAACAATGACTCCACTTCTCAGGGGATGGGCCTAGAAAGAAGATGGCATTTATCCCAAGAAGGCATAAAGGATAACCCACCACTTCTCTTCTTGTCTTTGGTGCCATAAGCTTGTTGAATATATTCTTGCTATGGCTAAGTAAGTCACTTTTTGTTAATTACCTGTTGAATGACTTACAAGGACCTTATCAAGTTCCAATATCAACCCTAAATTCCCAGGGGATTGGCTTGAGTTAGACCAGGGTCTGAGCTGCCAGACCTTTGCTTCTTTAATGGGTCTTTCTATGAGGACTGTTTTTAAGCAGAATTTATGTATATGCATTTTACAAAAATTGCTTTTGCATGTGCCAGTTAATTCATTACCATTTCCCTCCACTGACTCAATAATATTGCACACCATTATTACTCAGTTCCTCCTGTTAGATTTTTGCTTACTCTTCAGTAAACACTATATTGTGATATTAAATCTTAAGTCATTTCCTTGGTTCAATGAGGGGCCTTTTATTGCAATAATCTCACCTATCTTTGAAATAACAAAACACATTCATTCTGAAATCTCATTATAGGACTAATATATTTTCCAAACATAGGTCAGATGGTTTATTTCTTTTTTTTTAAGTGGAATATTTGGGGCTTGTTTTTGACTTTGAATGTTATGAGTTGTAATTTTTGGAATTAATTCAAGATTTAGTGGGTCTAATATGGCCCCGGACTTGCTCCAATTTCCATGATCAGCTTTTCCCCAGTAGTAAGTTTGGGACATTAACATGTAGACTATTGGTATTCAGTTGAGAGTTTTTATAAGGGTTCTTTTGTTGTTATTTTCAAAGGTAGGATGAATTAGGTAAAATATTTTCAGTGTTGATTCTTAAGTCTCTTTTGCTATAATATCAAATATATTTTAACAATTGACTAGCCTGTGTGAATTTTAACTTGCAATAAGTTCAAATCATTTTAATGTTTCCTCAAAATGTTTGCTTTTTATAATTTCCTCTAACATAATTAAAGGAGAAACTACAGACAAATGCCATTGTCAGTAGATTCATTGTTTGTCCTTCTATAACTTGGATAAACTGTAAAATTTAGCTCAGTTGCCACTTTCTCCACAAAAACCTTCCCTGACTACCCCTCCCCTTTGAAAAAAAAATATTTTATTTCTCATGAACCTTAGAATGGCACTTTCCTTTCCACTCTTTTATAAACATATTGCATTTTATTTCGTACATTTGTGATAACTTCCCATTAAATTTTAATTTACATAAGGGCAAAGTCTCAGTAGTATCCATTGGTGTGTGGGTAAATGTTTAACTACTGGGTCTTCAGGAAAACAAATGCATGACAAGAGTTTAAGTTTAATCTGAATCATTAACATTTACCCCATTTCCTTCATATATCTATACAATCAAGAAAACAACAAATCAAGCCCTGATTTAGAGTGTTTGCTGAATTCCAAGTTGTACATGTTCACATTGAAAATATAATCATCAGACCTCTCAGTGCCAGGTTCAGCATGCTTCTGGTCTCATCTAAATTTTGAAATGTTCCCCTTATGTAACATAATATGTTGTATATATTTTAGTAGCCACTTAATGAAATACTTGCTAAAATAGATATTGACACTCCTGCAACATAGACAAAAATTAAAGTTTCTGATTAGAGAAGGTGGTGTAGGGAGACTTTTCTAGATAAGGCATTGGTGAGAAAAAGCTAGAAAATTGCTTTAAAGAGAAACAAAATGCTTATTTTCTCACATAAACATCCTTGTTAAAGATAAAGGATCACAATAATTCTAACATTATTTTAACACTGTACAAATAGAGAAGGGACTATTAACAGAATCAATTGACTTTTTGAAAACCACATTTAGATCATTGTTTCTAGATATAACTGATTTCCTCTGTAATCCTATGCATTTTATTTCTGACATTTAAAGGCATTATTCTCAGAAGGGATTCATAGGGTTCACTAGATCTCCAAATGGGTCTGAGGTTTAGAACCCATGCAAAAGAGGAAAGAAATTAAGTGTCTTTCCCAAAATCACAAGGAAACTACCATGAATGCTGAAAACAAAGTTGATATACAATGCTATATGAATTTGAATTTGAAGGCATCTTAGAGAACAAGTAGTCTAATCCTCTACTTTCATGAATGAGGAAACTGAGGCCCAGGGAGATTAAGTGACTTGCCCATGATCACCAAGGGTAATTATCAAATCAATATTTGAACCCAAGTTTTCTAACTCAAGGTCCAGTGTTCTTTACATTCAACTTGAAAAGTGGGAAGGAAGGAAGGAATAAGGAAATAGTAAAGGGGAGGAAAAGTCTTCTTAAATGTAAAATTTCATGGTATTTCACTCTGACAATTAATTTGAACAAGGTTATTAGGAAGGTCTTCTCACAGAAGGATTAAAACTAAGTGACTAGACTCTTTTTGCATGCAGAATTCTGCATCCTCATTACTCTATTCCTGGCTAACTTCAAAGAAGACAATTGGCTAAAGAAAGAAAAGAATAAGCGTCAAAAACAATCCATGAAATAGAAGCCAGCAAGAGTAGAAGTATTATAAATAGTTATAATATATGAACAATGTGGCAAAATCACTCTATGTAGAAGTATTTACTGGACCCAGCAATATTGTGGCTAAGTCTATATCCCAGAGAGATCAAAAAAATGGAAAAGGACTTATCTGTGCAAAAACATTTATAGCAACTTTTTTGCAATGGGAAAGAATTGAAAATTAGGGAAATGCCCATCAATTGAGAAATAGTTGAAGAAGTTGTGGTGTGTAATTGTGATGGAATATTATTTCTGTAAGAAATGACAAGCAGGATACTTTCAGACAAACCTGCAAAGACATGAACTGATGCAAAGTGACATGAGCAGAACTAGAAAAACAATGCACACAGTTGCAATAATATTGACTTAGTTATTCTTTGTAACACAAAGACCCAAGACAATTGTGAAGGACTTATAATGAAAAATCTTATTCACCTCTAGAGAAAGAATTGACAGTGTCTGAATGCAGATAGAAGCACACTATTTTTTACTTTATTTTGAAGGTGGTTTTGGTCTGTTTTCTTCTACAATATGACTAAAATAGAAAGAAATGTGTTTGTATGACTGCATGTGTATAACGTGTATAACATCAATAGCTTGTTATCTTAGGAAGGGAAGAGATTGAAGAAGGAAAGCATGTAGAACTCAAATTAAAAAAACAAATGTAAAAATTGTTTTCACATGAAACTGGAAAAATATTTTTTTTAATAACTCATTACTACTTTAGAAGTAAAAATGGAAACAAATATAGCTGAACACTATTATTAGATTCTCTATTAAAAGATAGAGCCACTTATAAGTTATTTCACTACGCTCATAGCAGCATACAAAACCTTATGATGTCAGGATTGTCCTGGTAACCAGAAAGAATATTGTAATGGGTGGGGCAGAGCCAAGATGGCAGAGTAGAAAGACACACAGACTCTAGTTCTTCCCAAACAGCCCATAAAATACCTGTAAAAAATGACTCTCAACAAATTGTAGAGCAGCAGAAGCCACAAAATGACAGAATAAGAGAGATTTCCAGCCAGAGGTAAACTGGAAGGTTGACAGGAAAGGTCTATCTCATAGGACACTGAGTGGAGTCCGGCCTGGACACACAGCACCAGGAGGAACAGAACCAAAACAGGCCTCTGGAGCAGAATCCCCAGCAGAGAGGGTCTCAGAATCCTCAACTCACAAGCACCAAAGGAAGCTTCAAAGCTCAGTAAGAGTGCTTTCCCAACTGAGCAAGAGGGGAACAGGGTCCCTTCCAAACCTGGCCTCAGGTCATGGTGGTGGAAAGCAGCAGGGGGCATCCATTCATGAAGCACTTGGCCTAAAGCCCCTGGGGAAATTGAGCAGTTGATCTGAATCTCAGCCCTGAGCAGAGTCCTAGAGTGAGGAGGAGCATTAGTACTCTCTTCCTGACAAAGGATTCAGAAGTCAAGTAACTGGTTGGGAAAATGCCAAAAAAGGGGAAAAAAAAATAAGAGTATAGAAGGTTACTTTCTTGGTGAATAGGTATTTCCTTCCACTCTTTTTGATGAGGAGGAACAATGCATACTGCCAGAGGAAGTCAAGGCTTCTGCAACCTGTACATCCAAAATGAATATGCAATGGTCTCAGGCCATGGAAGAGCTTGAAAAGCACATCAACGACTTGCTAAAGGAGACCCACAAAAATGTTGAAGAAAATAACACCTTTAAAAATGGACTAACTCAATTGGGGAAAGAGGTTTGAAAAACCAGTGAGGAGAAGGCTTTAAAAATCAAAATTAGCCAAATGGAAAAGGAGGTTCAAGAGCTCACTGAAGAAAATAGTTCTTTAAAAATGAGAGTGGAGCTGAGGGAAGCTAATGACTTTATGAGAAACCAAGAAATTACAAAACAAAACCAAAAGAGTGAAAAAATAGAAGATAATGTGAACTATCTCATTGGAAAAACTATCTCATTGGGACTACCTGAAAGCCATGATCAAAAAAAAAGAGCTTAGACATTATCTTTCAGGAAATTATCAAGGAAAACTTCCCTGATATTCTAGAACCAGAGGGCAAAATAAATATTGAAAGAATCCCCAAATCACCTCTTGAAAGAGACCCAAAAAGATAAACTCCTAGGAATATTGTAGCCAAATTTCAGAGTTCCCAGGTCAAGGAGAAAATATTGCAAGCATCTAGAAAGAAACAACTCAAGTATTGTGGAAATACAATCAGGATAACACAGGATCTGGCAGCTTCTACATTAAGGGATGGAAGGGCTTGGAATAGGATATTTCAGAAGTCAAAGGAACTGGGATTAAAACCAAGAATCACTTACCCAACAAAACTGAGTATAATACTTTAGAGGAAAAAAATGGTCATTCAGTGAAACAGAGAACTTTCAAGCACTCTTGATGAAAAGACCAGAACTGAAGAGAAAATTTGATTCACAAACACAAGAATCAAGAGAAGCATGCAAAGGTAAACAGGAAAGAGAAATCATAAAAAGACTTTCTAAAGCTGAACTGTTTACATTCCTACATGGAAAGATAATATTTGTAACCCTTGAGACTTTTTTCAGTATTTGCATAGGTAGAAGGATTTTACACACACACACACACACACACACACACACACACATATATATATATATATATATATATATATAGACAGAGAGCACAGGTTGAGTTGAATCAGAAAGGATGATATCTATAAAATAAAATTAAGGGGTGAGAGAGGAATATATTGGGAGGAAAAAGGGAGAAATGAAATGGTGCAAATTATCACTCATAAAAGAGTCAAGGAAAAGCTTTTTCAATGCAGGAGAAAAGGGAAGAGGTGAGAGGGAAAAAGTGAAGCTTACTCTCTTCACATTTGGCTTAGGGAGGGAATAACATGTTCACTCAATTTGGTATGAAAATTTATCTTACACTACAGGAAAGTAGGGGAGAAGGGGACAAGTGGGGTGAGGGGAATGATATAAGGGTGGACAAATGGGAGAAGGGAGTAACTAGAAGTAAACTCTTTTACGGAGGGTAAGGTCAAATGAGAGACTAGAATAAATGGGGGACAGGATAGGATGGAGGGTAATATAGTAAGTCTTACACAACATGACTATTATGAAAGTCTTTGCTTGCCATCTCAGTGGGGATGGGTGGAGAGGGAGGAAGGGAGAGAAATTGGAATTCAAAATATTAGAAAAGAATGTTGAGAATTGTTATTGCATATAACTGAGAAATAAGAAATACATGTAATGGGATATAGAACTCTATCTTGCCCTGCAAGAAAAGAGAGAAGATGGGGATAAGAGAAGGAAGGGATGTAACAGAAGAGAGGGCACATTGAGGGAAGGGTTAATCAGAATGCAAGGTGTTATGGGAAGAAAAATACAAACTCAAAATTTTGTGAAAATGAATGTCAAAATCTAAAAATAAATAAATAAAACTATAAAAAAATAAAGAATATTATAATGGATATTTACTCTCCTGACGCTCTTGAATTTATTCCCTGAAGTTTTGAGTGATTAGAAAGAACTAAAGTAATAGTTAAAAACTACTGTTATCTTTAAAAAATCTTGGTTCAGTCATTCACTCTATCAATGTGCAAGCAGTAGGATGATTTATTGGATCCCCTCACTGATCTCCATAGATTCAGAAGATCTAGTGAATTTTAGATGATTGAATGAAAGACCTTTCTAACAGGTAAGGAAGAGTGAATGAGGAAATGTAGGTGTGGATAAACAAAAGATAATATTCAGTCCTATTCTTTGTTTCTATTTCCTGGTGATCATTAGCAAAAGCACTAAAAATTCATGTAAGAACACCAGAAGAAGCAGCAGGGTGACTAGCTCTGAAGCAGACTCTCATAGAAAGTGTGCTTCCAAAGTTCAAAGGAAATAGAAATGACATTGGACAATGGTTAATTTCTTAGGGAGAATGTTCTGCTTTATATAAATGTAGCTTGCAAAAAATCATAGCATTCCAAATCTTTCATGAAAATGGAAGGTGTTTGGTTAACTGGGCTCACCTTCTTTAAACAGTGCCTTGATATGTTTCCTAAGGCACTTATCACAAACTTTTTCACTCAGTTAAAAGTGCATGAAGGGAGATATATTTTGTGCAGATTTCATTCATAGAATGATGGGGGTCCTTTCAAGGGGATGCCTTTCACTGAATAGTTTGTTGTTTTTGGTTTTTTTTCTATTTCACATACTCACATTCTTGAAAGACTAATGGATCCTTCATTAAGGAGATCACAGCTTTCAGGTGTCATGCTTGAAAACACACAATGAATTGGTCATTAGGGAAATTCAGCCACGCAGAAAGGACATAAGAACAACTGGTAGTATCTTCTAATGACTCAGGAATAGGGTTGGCAGAATCAGCTTTCACTTACAAGCTATTTAATAGTTGCAGCATTGGCATTAATTCTCCAGTCACTGAATAAATAAGTGAAGGAAGCAACTAACTCTAAAGGATGTTTCCACCTTTGATGAAACCTGCTGGTAACATAGCTGTTCTTTAACAAAATAGACCTATTCCTGTAGTGATGATTTATTCTTCTTTTATTTTCTTTGAGTTATAAAATATTAGGAACCTTAATCATATATTGAAGTAATTATACAACTTCTGTGGCCAATTATTTTCGTATTAGCATATACATACCTACTTTAAATAGTATATCTTTAAGACTACTATAATACTTATATATGAAAACCCATGGCATTTTATCTTAAAATCTCCTTATATGAATTTTAAAAAAGTATTTTGTTCATCAAATCCAGACTCACCAGGACAGCTTAAGACAGTGACTCAAGGTCTTAGATTTGCTTTAAAAAAATTAACCCAGGATTGTATAAGAGATTAGAAGAAAAAAAAATGACCCACAACCTTGGAAGAAATTACTCATTTACCTTTTCCCCCAAGAATCCTTAAGTTTAACATGGAATGGATATTGGTTTAAAAAAATTACATTTCCAAGGATCAGTTGTAAACTTGAACTTCATCTTGCATAACCTTCTAAATTTTAATTCTGAGCAACTCTAGGGCCAAAGAACTTTAAAATTTGTTGGTCATAAAAGTCTTTGGAGAATTTTTAAAAAATTAGTGAGTGCATAGTACTAGTCAGTACTATGATTCATCCAATTCTGATTCAGACAGTGGCATTGAAAATATCAGTGAAACATGGCAGGTTCATGTTTCCAATTTATCAGGGATAAAAATGATGCTGTTTCAGGGGTTACATGTGGTTGCAATAGAAGCATTCTTTCAACTGAAAAAATGTACTTTCTCAGTTGTAACTGGAGCTTTGCCTTTCTAGTAAATTCTACATAATTGATTATTAATCAACCAAAAATATCTATCAATGGCATACTACATGCTAGACATGAAGAATTAACCATGCAGTCATGAAGACCACAGTTACTTTCAGTTTAGTTGAGAGAGAAGAAAGGAGGGACTGAAAAGTGAAAATCTATGTAATGGAGAGAGCTTACTAGAAGGGTTTTCTCAAAAGATTATTCTACAGATTGATGCTACAAATTAGCCCCTGAAGAAAACATAGCAAAGAAAGACCCTCTCTAAGTAGTTATTGGACTTTTCTACTCTTGTGTCAATCTATTCATTTGCTCTCGGATTTTTGCTTTTTATACGCCACTTGGAGAAAGGACTCCCCAGAGTCAATGGAGGACTATTTCATTTTTTGTATCTGTATGCCTAGTGCTTAGAAAAGTGACCAAGTCTTAGTTACTATTTACTAAATGTCTGGTGAATTGAACTGAATAAGAACTTAAGTGACTTATCTGTGAACAAATAGCTCATTAGTGGAATATCTAGGAAATAGAATCTAGGCCTCCTGACCATAATCAAGCCAGCCACAAATGGCAGGATCTCTTAGTGGAGATAACAACTATTCTTCCCTTGCAGTGATTTATAGAAGCCTCAGGATAAACTGACTCTCCAGAAGACTAGAATGTATGTGTGTGTGTGTGTGTGTGTGTGTGTGTGTGTGTGTGTGTGTGTGTGTTTGAGTTGACTGGTTGAGGAATACAGAGATAGACACTAAGTCAAAAAAGAGAAAAGCCAGAGACAGAGAGAGATGACATATACATATAAAGATGTAGGAAAAAGAGGCCGAGAGAGAGGCAGAAGGACAGAGAAGGAGAGGCAGAAAGATGGAAACAGAGAGAGATAGAGAGAAGTAACTTGCCTTTTCACAGCTATTAGCTCCTTGAGTTTTTGTGTTTATCCTATTCCATTCACTGAATTTCATGCAGGTTTTTTTTTTAATCCCTTGTTAAGTCACTTTAATTCTCAAAGTCATAGGCAGCTTTATGTTGATCTCTATTGGAGGAAGCTTCTACATTAAGAGCAATGAAATTCCATATCTGTATGATGACACTCAACAAACAACATCCATTATAATAGCAGGCATGATTACACATACACACACACACACACACACACCCATGCTGTTGTCTTGGGTAGTGGTCAGACATATGTTCCAACATGCATATATGTATATATGTATATATGCATATGCATATATGTATACAGTTTATGTATATATGGCATATGAATAAACAAGTATGCATAGATGCATTGTATGTGTATATATACATATATATGTATATATATACATATATATTCATAACACAAAAATCCCTAAATACCAAGTAATTCAAACAGATCAAATAATGCAAAAAGGCAAAAACCTATAAATAATCCTAAAACATTGGGCTTAGTTTCTAGGATAATCAAATAATCTAAAATTGCATTTTCTTTGGGATTGTTTGGGTTAAACACTATTCCCTGCATGCTGTATGAGATGCCTTTGATTTTCCAGCTTGTTTTAAATAAATAGTTCCATCAAAATAGAATGGCCTTAACTTCAAACCCTGGGAATAAACAAATAGTCTCAATCAATGGCACTGAGATACCCTTCTAACATTTTTCAAAGGCCTAAGAAAAGAAATATTTTCCTGCCTAAAACATTAAGTCAGAAATAGCCTTTGGCACATATTTAACTAGGACTTTTCAAAGGTTGTGGGAAAATTCAGAGGGAAAAAAAGCATAAGCAGAATAGTTCTTGCTACTGTGAAGATCACAGCTACTTTCAGGTCACCAGTAGAGAGGGAGGGAAGTACCAAGCTCATCAGATGGTTATACCTGAGGGCAGACCCACAAAAAGATATTTATCCAGTAAAAGTAAAAGAACAAAATTAGTTACAAGTAGTTTTCTCCCTTGCTGATTGGGGTCCATTTTGTGTCTCTGTATGTGCACATGCATGTGTGTGTGTGTGTGTGTGTGTGTGTGCATGGGTGTGTGTGTGTGTATACAAGAAAGAATACTATAATAAAATAATATTCCTTAAATCTTTTGGCTTACAAAAGAACATAATCCAGTAAAAAATACTCTAAATAAAATTCATGCCCAAAAATACTAGAAAGATCTCATCATACATTCCAACCTATATGACAATCTTGGAACATGGACACTGAGGACTACATTATAGTAAGGTTAGAGTATTTGCACTCTAAAGAAAGTTAGGCCTTTCAATTGCCTTGCTTACTTAAAATAGCCTATCAAGATAAACAGTACTGAGCTTTAATATGTTTTTTATTAATTTATTTATTTGTTTTCAATTTTCTACAATCATTTCCATAAATCTTAGATTTTCTCCCCCTCCCTCCCCAAGATGGAGTGCAATATATGGGTTCTACACATACATTCTTACTAAATACAATTTCATCTTAGTCATGTTGCATGGAAGAATTAAAGTGAATGGGAGAAACCATGAGAAAAAAATAAAACACAAGAGAAAATATTCTGTTCCATTCTCTAATCCAGTTCCATCGTTCTTTCTCTGGATGTGGACGACATTTTGCCTCAAGAGTTCTTTGGGAATGTCTCAGGTTCTTGCATTGTTGTGAAGGGCTAATTTTACCAGAAAGATTCCTCACACACTGTGGTTGTTACTGTATACAAAGTTCTCCTGGTTCTGTTCCTTTTACTCAGCATCAGTTCATATAAGTCCTTCCAGGCCTCTCTGAAGTCTTCCTGCTCATCACTTCTTATGGTACAATAGTATTCCATTACATTCATATACCATAACTTGTTCAGCTATTCCCCAATTGATGAGCATCTCCTTGATTTTCAGTTCTTGGCAGCCACATAGAGAGCTGCTATAAATATTTTTGTACATGTGGGACCCTTTTCCAGTTTTATGATCTCTTTGGGATACAGGACTAGAAGCAGTATTTCTGGGTCTAAGGGTATGCCCATTTTGTAGCCCTTTGGGCATAGTTCCAAATTGCTCTCCAGAATGGTTGGATCAATTTACATGAGCTATAATATGTTTTAAAGTAGTTTGGTTAGTTAAGCAATCACCCCTTAGTTCAGTATAACCTTTCATTTTGGATAAAACAGGGTCCATAATAGATAGATAAATAAAGCATTTATTAAAATCTTACTTTCACAAACACTGGGAGTACAAAAACAAGCAAAAAATAAAATTGCATCTACCCTCAAGAAGCTTAGAGTTTAATGAGGGACAGCAACATATAGAAAGGACCTAAAAGTAAAGTAGGAGGTATAAGGTATAATGTAGGGCAAGATTGAAACTCCAGAGTCAGGAGTAGAGCCAGGAAAGAAGTGAGGAAGCATGTCTGGGGCACTTACTGAAACCATAGTCCCAGATAAAACTCACTAAGTAAAAGAGAGAGAAACTTATCTAAATTAAATTTAATATCAAATTTTTGTCATTAAAATATTGGCATACTTAATGGTAACTGTCATCATAGCTAAGATTTACATAGCACTTCAAGGTTTATTTACTTATTACATATTACAATTACTAGGAAGGTAGCTAAAGCTTAAGATACATGACTGCCTCTCATTTTGATACCTTCAACTAGTTTTACCTTCAAAATGCTCCATGAATTGACAAAATTTTTTTTTTAGAACTTTGGTGCTCAAATTTTTTGTGTGGCTAGTAGTCATTTCTGGAATGCTGTGTTACTTGGGTACTGCCCAAGGAAAATATTGTATTATACCCCTATAGCATCACAACCACGCAAATGTCTGATCATCCATGTGCTAAATCTGACTCACACATATAAGACGGTAAATACAGACTTGTGTAAACACTATGTATTATTTTTCAACTTGAACTAGAAGGAAAAACATTTTAAAATCAAATCACCCATTAAAGCCCTGGAAAAATGTGCATGTGTTGCAATTTAGTGTTGGTACATTCCTCCATTCAAAAGAGTAGTTATGGTCTGTGCTAGAACAAAACTAAATATTCCATGATAAAGATGTGTTTTTTAATTTGGAAAATACAGTATGAGCCCATTGTAAGAAAACTTATTTATCTGATTTGTTTAATTCCTTTAGATTTAGAGTGACTCATATTGTGGTTCCTGAAACAGAACAAGTAATTCAATAAAATACAGTTTTAATAATAACTCAGAAAGAAAATATAAGAAAGTATAGGATATAATAAACTGACCTCGAAGTCAAGAAGACCTAAGTTCAAGGGCCACCCCTCCCCTCGACACATTCTAACTGTGCAACACAGAGTAAGTCACTTAAGTTCTCAGTGCCACAGTTCTCTAAACTGACAAATTGCGGAGAACACTTGAAGATCTACATTGTTTAGGGAGTTTGAATCCCACTTCAAACACTAGCTATGTGACCCTAGGCAAGTCATTTAATCTCTCTCAGTCTCAGTTTCTTCCCTTGTAAAATGATTGTTGTGAAGACCAAATTAGATAACATATTAAGTGCTTTTTAAACTTGGAAATGCTACATAAACCTTAACTATTATTCTAATTAGAAGGATTTTCCTTACCTGGAATGTTATAGTCTAATGTAATCACAAGTTACAACCAATAAAAGTAGTGTTTGGAATATACATTCTTCTTATCTCTCAGTTTTAGAATTATAAAGAGATTCACAGTTTTCATAGAATTGGAGCCTAACGGGATCTCAGAAATCCTCTATTACAAACACTCACTTTATAGATGAAGAAACTAAGAACTAAAATGTTGAGAGATGTATCCAAGATCACACATGTAAGACAAAACAGAGTGGGGATTTGAAGCCACGGTCTTGGATTCTCCTTTAGCATTACTCATATGTATTCTGTGTTGCATCTTTTTTCACCTGTGAAGATGCATAATACATCTTAGAGACATTTACAATTATACCACATCTACCTTTTTTTTTAACAACTCTCATTTAAAAGTAAAGTCATAGAAACTTTAATCTGTTTTAAAAAGAAGAAAATAAGGCCTAGAAATGAGTCTTTTCCAAGGTGAGAGTCAATAATTCAGGAAACACACTCACAGAGAGGCAGCCTCATCATCAGACTGTGCCATCCCAGCTGGGATGGTTTTACTTTTAACCTCTCCATTTTATTAAAGTTTCTGCAACCTTCATAATAGAAATGGAATTTCCTTTTGTTTTAAGGAACTTCCTGTCTCCTACTCAATCAATTTCTATAACAAAATTTAACATATAATGTATAATCCTTACCATATGCATGGTTTAGTCAGCCTAGATGATCCAAAATTTGTATTGGGGAGTTATTCTTATTATTCTTTATATAAAGGTTTCAAAGGACCCAACGCATAACAGCAAAATACAAAAAACTGGTTGCTTGCTTTTGTATTTCCAAGTGGATGGAATCAACCATATTCTGGCTTTGCTTTCAAGATCCTGAAAAAAAATAATGATGTGAGCTGAGAACATAAAGCTTACAACGCAGTTGTCGCAATTTATGCTCTCATAAAACTTATGTAAACCTGAGCTGCCCAATTTTGTACCATATATCAGAAAGGATTGTGCCTCAGAGGTCAAAGCAGTTACCATAACTTTATTTCCCTATTTTTTAAAAGTGGAAAATATTTGTTTCATCCCAGGATGCTTCTTTGGCTTTCTGTCAAGTATTAATTCTTTCACAAGTTCAAAAAGGAAGGCAGAGGGGTGTGGCGGCAGAAACAGGAACCATTCTCTCAGGGCTCACACACTTCTCCATCTAACAGAACTGAGAGGCAAACTTCAAGTTGTCAGAAGGAATAATAATACATCCATAAATGTGTTTCTTTTCCCAGGTGGGAATGGTAAGCCACTTTTGCTCTAACCTCTCTCCTTCCTCTGTGAAGAGAAAGCTTTCAGATTCTGTTTAGCAGTCTGACTAATTCATTTTTCCAGTTTAGTAAGACTTGCCCCCAGTCCATGATGATTTACCCTCTCCCTGTGAGCAGACTTGGGGATCTGGGAGAGAGAGACCACTTTGGTTCTGGTGATGAACACTGGAGAATGCGCATGCCCAGACTGAATCTTGTTAGTCAATGGAGTAAAAGGATGCCTGCTCCTGCTGGGGAAACAGTGGCTTCACAGTATGCTAATAAATACTCAGGGAAAGTATCACAGTCACAAAGTCAAATAGCCTGTAGGCTGAAAAAGTAGAGATTCAAAATCAACAAGTCAGAGAAAAATGAAGATTTCCAGTGGTGGGGCAGTTCTATTTGAAACATTTCTAGAGATTAAAAAAGAGATCCAGTTAGTCTCTTGCCTTTCTCAGGGCTGGAAAATCAGTAATGTTGGGATGAGGAGAATGAAGCAGAAATGAGAAATCTGGCATGTTTTCTAAATGAGTTTACTGTGCATCACAAGCAACATTCTCCCAAGTATATAATTCGTTACATTCCATTAAAGTCGTTACTTTTCTCTTAGAGAATTGGTCATTTTAGTGCTAAACTTTTTGCCTAAAAAATGCCTCTTTCACCTCAAACTAAACAACAACTATTTTATCTTGGCTTGAATTTCATTTGAATTAATTTTGAAAATAGACTTTTCTCCTCTGTATTCAGGGCAGTAGAATCTATCACATAGGAAATTTTGACACAGTCCCAAAAAAGCACTCTCTTAATTACAATCATGACAATGTTGCTGTTTCCATTTTTCTTTTCTCTCTCTTTTTTAAAACTGTCAGCAAAATGGCTATCACCATCTCGTGAAAAGACATGAATGCTTTAAGTTCTTATCAAAATATTTTTTGAATGTCACTTTTTTAAAAGATGAGTATGCTTAAAAGTTGAGTAAATGACTGCAAAGTTTAATAGGTTCATCAAAAATATCTAGTTTTCTGCCCTTTCTACACAAATTATGAATTGCCTACCAGTCTAATAAGCGTTGTCATTCTAATTTATCAAGATAATACTCAGGGTGTCACCTCACACAAAGACCTAGGAATAGCATAGGGACAGAAGACTGAAAATAGATCTTTATTTACCAAACATGAAGTATTTCTAAGAGTGAAAAAAACAGGTAAAAATGGAATTTGTTCCCAGGCATACAATCATTTTTCACTGCCCTGTGCTGAAATAATAATAGTAGCAGATATTTATGTACTTCAGTGTTTACAACATACTCTACATATATTATTTT
>CM053769.1:638920322-638939126 GCA_028658325.1 Potorous gilbertii
AAGGTCAAGAACATCAATGAAACTGATGAGGGGAAAATGTGAAGGAAAGTGGCCTATCAATACCAGATCTCAAACTGTATCATACAATGGTAATCATCAAAACATTCTGGTACTATCTGAGAAATAGAGTGGTAGATCAGTGCAATAGATTAGTAGTAAATGACCAGATGTTGCCCCAATGTGATATTCGCAGCACCCATGGCAGCCATGAATATGCTGGCACAATTCTGAATCATGAAACATAACTCATTTTCCACATGGAAGACAGAGCCAAAACATTTGTTCAGACACCAGAAAGCCAAATCCATCATAGCAACAAAGATCCATCATAGTAACTAAGAAGTCTACAGACATTATCAGGCCTTCCCACAAACAGGCTCTCCTAAGCAAAATGCCCTTCTCTCACTCAAAGCCAGCTGCCTAATTGCCTACCTCCTTACATCATACAGCTCTGACTAGTCTGATTAACTTCTTTTCAGATCTGCTCTAGCTCCATCTCTTCCTTCTCCACCCATTCTGCAAACTCCTCCCACCACAGGCTTCATGTCACTCAAACTCATGTGAGTTTGAGTAATTCATGTTACTCAGGCAGGTCACATGGGCCTATTAATAAATGGGAAAGATCTTCCCATTTAAATCACCATTCACCAGGGTAAATAGTGTTTGATAAATCCAAAGATCCAAGCTTTTAGGACAAGATCTCACTAGTTGATAAGAACTTCTGGGAAAAGTAGAAAACAGTTTGACAGAAACTAAGTATAGACCTACATCTTACACCACATGCAAAGATAAGTTCAAAATGGTTACTTGATTTAGACCTAAAGGGTATTTTTCATAACAAAATTAGGAAAGCATGAAGAACTTTACCTGCCAGATTGATGGATAAGGGAATAATTTGTGAACAAACAAGAAATAGAGAACATTAGATGTAAATGGATAATTTTGATTATATTAAATTTAGAAGGCTTTGCAAAAGCAAAGCCATTGCAGCCAAAATAAGAAGGAAAGCAAAAATCTGGGAAATAATTTTTCCGGCAAAAGTTTCTGATAAAGACCTCATTTTTCAAATATATAGAGAACTGAGTCAAATTTATAACAGTAGAAGTCATTCTCCAATTTATAAATGGTTAAAGGATATAAACAAGCAGTTTTCAGACAAATTAATGCTATCTGTAGTTATATGGAAAAAATGCTTAAATCACTATTGATTAGAAAAATGCAAATTAAAAGGACTCTGAGGTACTATCTCATACCTATCAGATTGTCTAATAGGACAGAAAAGGAAATTGATAAATGTTAGAAGGGATGTGAGGAAATTGGGACGCTAATGCACTTATAGTAGAATTGTGAACTGATCCAACCATTCTGGAGAGCAATTTGGAACTATGCCCAAAGAGCTATAAAATTATGCATACTCTTTGATCCAGCAGTAGAACTACTGGATTTGTAACCCAATGAAAAAAAAAAAGGAAAAAGACTCATATAGTAGCTCTTTTTGTGGTGCAAGGTATTGGAAATGAAGGGGATATTCATCAATTGGGGAATGGATGAACAAGTTGTGGTATATGATTGTGATGAAATCCTACTGTTCTATAAGAAATAACAAACAGGATGATTTCAGATTTCAGAAAAACATGGAAAATCTGCGTTGATGCAAAGTGAAGTGAGAAGAACTAGAAGAACATGGTACACACTGATCGACTATGAATAAGTTAGCTTTACAATGATCCAAGACAATTGTGAAGGACTCATAATGAAAAATGCTATCTACCTCCAGAGAATAAATTGATGAAGTTTGAATGTAGATCAAATCATCATATTTTTTCATTACTTTTGTGGGAGGTTTTTGGTCTGTGTTTTCTTTTACAACATGGCTATGTTCTGTATGACTACACATATATAACCTATATTAAATTACCTACTGTCTCGGGGAGGGGTGCAGAAGGGAGGAAGAGAGAAAATTTTTAATTCAAAAAAAAATTTTAAATGAATGTTAAAAATTGTTTTACATGCAATTGGTAATATTTATGTGTGTATATCTTTTTAAAAGATGCCCACCAACTTCCTGGCAACTTGCCTTATATCACACAAGTAGTAAGTACCAGGACTGGGATTCAAATCTGTCCTTTGATCCCAAATCAAGGAATTCTCCACTATATCACATCAAAAGGCAATTCATTTGGGGAAAGGAAGGGAAAGGCAAGAAAAGGAAGGCAAAAGAAGGAAAGGAAGGTAAAAGAAAAAGAAGGAAAGAGCGAAGGAGAGGGGAAGAGAGGGGAGGGGAGGGGAGGAAAAGGGAAAGGAAAAGTTCATGAAATGTGTCTCTTTATGAAAGTAATAAAATGTACACAAGGAAGCAAAGTGATATCAGTGTCTTCAAACAAGTATAAAATATTTTTTTAATAATTCTCACACATATATGGCATCTTGCAAGCTTTATCTTGTTTGGCATTTGGAATGACCAGTGAGGTAAATAGTTCAGTTAATACCTTATGGCTAAGAAACAACAGAGAGGTCAATCAAAATAAGGTTTCCTAACTCCAAGTTCAGCAGTTATTATTCTTTTGTACTTACATACTCCATTAGTCATTAATTTTACATAGATGACACATAAAGACTCACACATGTGGATATATAATGTAGTTATATGAAAAATTCAAACTAAATTCTAAACCTACCAGATCCTTTTTTCTGTTTGTGTGTGTGCTTCAAAACAAGGGGTTATTCACAGACATTCACTTCCAGAGCGCAGTAAAAATTCAGAAAAAGTTCAGAAAATAATGTGACAATTAATAGAGAGAGAGTGGCAAGAGGGGATATAAAGATTAGCAATAATTTTTCTTTAGGCACTTTTCTCATGGGAATAAATACTATACTTTAAATCTTCCTCACATATAAATAATACCTTGCAGATGAGCAGAGATAGAGCATTATTCTAGTTGCTTATACTGTCAATAAAAACAAATAAGACATTTGAAAAGAAAAAAAATTACTTTACTGGATTGTTTTTCAATATTCCCTAAATGTCCTAAAGAGATAACTTGGTTGTTAAAGGGCATTAGCTAAAGTTCTCAGTGTGTACTTGCAGGAGGTGACAGGATTGAAATCCCTGCTGACTTATATGGTTCCATACAGCCTCAGAATAAAGAGAATTCACAAAGGAAATCACCCAAGCTATCATCTACTAAACACTAGGTATGACAATGTCATAGAGCGACAGGGCATTTTGAAAAGCAGAGCAACAGCCATCTCTCAGATGGTTTAAAAAATATAAATAATATAAAAATGTGAAAACACTAGGAAGACCCACCACCTCTGGACAACACTGTCCCCTTTCAAAGCTCCACAAGAATAATTCACAAGGACAAAGGTTAGACTCCGTACAAATAAGGAAGTTTATATCAAGCCTCCTATCACAATAACAGACCATTCTAGAAGAATGCTATAATAGATGCAGTGGAGGATATGTGATGTATAAAAAAAGGCTCCCTGTAATTTTATAATCTTTGAAAAGCCATCTGAATCTTTCCATGCCTTGGAGATAACAGCATATTTCTAAGGAATACTATCATTTATTTCTTATAACAGGAAGCAATCACTATTCACAGACTTGCAATTTGTGATGTAGAATCTCTGAAGTGGACCATATCTATTCTTCATAAAGCAGGAAAGAGTTTTGCTAATGCATTTTTGTGAAGTCTTTGCATTGAATATATTGTAGCATTTTAATATTAATTCATATGCTTAATAGGATCACAGATTTGGAGCTGAAAGGGACCAACCCACTTATTATACAGATGAGAAAACAGAGACCAAGAGAGGTAAAGTGACTAACTCAAGTTTATAGACCCAGTAAATGACAGAACCAGGATTCATATTCATGTCCTTTAGCTCTAAATCTAGTGCTCTCTTCACTGTAGCAGACACACACACAAACTTTAGTTCCAAAAGCACCAAAAATCATATTTTCTAAAAAGGGAATAAAAATAAACAGGGGAATAAACAAGCTTTCCCCATAGATACATGGTTAAAGAACACACAATTTATTGAATAAAAGAATTGCAAACCTTATGAGTGATTGTTTCAAGTCACTAATACTAATAATTTTAATAACTAGGACATATATAGCTCTAAAGCATTTTATAGATAGTATCTTGTTCTGTATAAAAACCCTGGGAGATAGGTATTATTAACATCCCCATTTTTACAAAGAAAGGACATAAAACCACCAGAGGTAAGTGTCTGAGACCAGATTCAAACTTGGGCCTTCCCAACGCCATATCCAGTTCTCCACCCACTGGAACAACTAGCCTTACCCTTTCCCTGGCAGACAAGATCCGCCCCCCTATGCACACAAACACACATATATACACACACAGGTGTGTGCACACATACACATATATGTATAAATATAGAGATAAAAATATCCTCCTCTTGGTAATTTCATTACTATCGCATACATTAAAGAGTATCTCTATTTAGAGGAAGAACTAAAGTTATGTATCCAGCCTTCATTCTTAGCTCCAGCATCAGATTATGAAAGGCTTTAAAGGTCAAATAGAGGAGTTTGAATTTTACCCTACAGGCAATAGGGAGTCATAGAAGCCTTTTGCGGAGGAAAGGGGATGCAAAAAGTATTCATGTAGCACCTGTTATGTGCCAGGCGCTGTGCCAGTCACTTACAAATATTTTTTCATTTAATCCTCACAGTAACTCTGTAAGGTGGGTGCTGTTATCATCCCTATTGTATCCCTACTATCCCTATCCTAGTCTAGGAAACTGAGACAAACAGAAGTTACTTGTCCAGGGTCACTCAGCAGTTAAGTGTGAACTCAAGTCTTCCAAACTTCAAGTTTAATCTTTGATCCACTGTTCCACCAGTTGTCTCACTGACCAGAGGAGCCACATGGTCAGATGTACATTTTAGGAATATTTGATAGCCATATGGTGAGATACATTCAAAAAGGGAGATGGTGGATGCCTGGAAATCAAGTAGGATGTTATTAAAATTAATTTGAGTGTGAGATGACAAAATCCTGAACTGCCATTGTTGTGATAAGAGTAGAGGGGAAAGGATGGGTAAGGAGATGTTGGTGAGGTGAAATTGACAGGAAATGGCAACTGATTGATTATAGAATAAAGAAGAGTGAAAATTCACTGATGACACTGGCATTATTAGGTTTTGGATATGTTGAATTTGAGATACCTATGGGACATACAGGTGGAGATATCCACCAGGAAAGTGGAGATATAGGGCTGGATCTCAGAAGACAGATGAGGACTGGATATATAGATTTGGAAATCATGTACTTGGAGACAAGAACTGAACCCACAAACACATATAAGATCACCAAGACAAGAGAGAGTGTGAAGAGAAAAGAGGAGATGGACCAGGAGAGGGCTCTGGGATACAACCACAATTAGGGGTGAGATGTGGATTCTACTAATGAAGAGTTGATATGGGGAAGGGATATTTCATCCTCCAAGAACGGAACAAGGCAAGAGATAATGGGAATGGGGGAAGTGATGCTAAAGTGGTTTCAAGTGTGCAACAAAGGATGAAAGGATGCTAGAACAGGTGGCCCCAATTTTCAAAGTAAAATATGAAGCAAAGTACTCTGCTAATGAGAAAAAGGGTAAGGTGGTAGTGTGGTTTAAGAAAAAGAGTATCTATGGAGAGTACAATAGAGAGTTCATCAGAGAAGAGTAAAAGTTTTGGCATAGATAGTATAATAGGTAGTGTTGGACCTGGAGTCAGAAAGACCTAAATTCAAATGTGATCTCAAAGACTTACTAATCTTGTAACCCTGGGCAAGAAATTAACTTTTGTCTATTTCTTTTTCCTTAACTGTAAAATGGGAATAACAGAATAAAATGAGATGATGGGAAATCAGTGTCTAATATGAAGTAGGAATTATATAAATATGTGTTTCCTTCCCTAATGGGATTAGATAACATCAATTTGCAGTGGACTCAGTCAGTACTGTTGTGTTGGCAATCTATTTCCAAAGCGCAAAAGTGGATGAGGAAGGTAATGGAAGCAATGTGAGATTAGGGTTTAGGAAAATGACAGATGGTTAAGGGATTCAAGAGTTGAGGACAGTATCAAATTCAACTAACTAACTAAAGAGTTAAAATTTTAGAGGAAGAAAAATGAATCTAGAGCAGGGGTGATATCCTGGGAAATCAGGGATGGTTTGAGAGTCTGGAGGTTACAATGACAAAGGGTAAGGGAGATCTGCTGAAAGCATCAGCTGAAAGCTGAGTAATCAGCTGTCAAGGTATCTGAAAAAAGTAGGAGAGCTATAGCTTAGATATTATTTTTCTAGTCTTATTATGTTAAAAAAAATCCAACTCAGAAAATATCAATGATTACTGAACCATATGCTTACTTTCTTATCTCCAAAAATTTTACAAGAATAATCCGCTCACACAACTAGAAAATCCTTAATGAAAGTAAGTGAAGGGAATAGGCAGGTTTTCATAAACTATATTCTGAAAGAAAACACATCTGCCTGAAAGGTGCAGAGAGTACTAGATACCACTATACTTAGTACCTGCTGACTGCAAAAAAATGCATTTGATTATTCGGAACAAAATTCTAGGTTAAAGGCCCTCCTCCAAGATGTTAAAATCATATGGAATTCCTTGGACAGGGGTCACTTTGTTCTACTACCCTCTTATTATTAATATCAAGCTAGAGGATGTGTGTTTGTCATTGTCTTTCCACCATTATAGAGATGCCCCAAAGAGATTTCAAGCACAAGTGAGATTCCCTGTAGATGATGAGTTCTTCCAGATTTTGCTGTTTGTGGGTGGTGTTAAGCTGATTCCATCAAGCCCTGGAATAATGCCCAACATCCTCAGAAAAACTCATTGTCAGTCAAAGGATTTTTCTGTAACTAGTCACAAAGGGGAAAAAATGGATTCATGAGTAAATATATCTAAGGCCAACACTGCTCATGGACAATGAACCAGACAGCATTGAACAGGAGGAAGAGAGGCTGAGTTGTCTTTTGGGAAATTGTGTGGTGCTTTTAATAATGCAAAGCTTATCAGTGAAACAAAAGCCCATCTTTTCACAATATCTTTATTGTGATACTGCATGACTGACAGCCTAGGTATACCACAGTGTGCAAAGATCACCCAAAGTTCAAGATCTCCCAAATGGCAATGGAGAAATGCATGGTGGGCATAAGATTAAACATGTTACTAACGAGGCATTAGGCAAAAGTTGCATAAAGGATGTCATCAGGGAGACAGATGACCAAGTAAGAAGTGGTCAGTCACAGAACACAAGCAAGTGAAAATTGATCCACAGGCCAGGGGTTCCACTGGTTTCCACATGGTGGAAAGAAATCTAGAGGAAGGCTCTTCAGAACCTTCTAAATCTGAAGCCACTGAAATAAGTGTGAGAACACACTACTTTACCTACACAAAAGCTGTAAGTTAGTGTCCAGTATGATTTGAAACACTTGATTTGAGGTCTATTTTTAGTTATCATCTTTGCCCTAGAGCTGCCTCTATGAGAGTTGGAACGTTCTTGTGTGGTATGATTTGAGGGTGCCAAAAGAGCTTTTATTCCTCTCATCACACAAGTATATATAGATATGTATTTATATGTGTGTATATATGTATGTATATATATATATACATATGTGTGTATTACATTTGTGTATGTACCCACATATATCCTGACTAGGTACAACTATGTTTATGTTACCATTATTAAAGGTACCTTTAAACCCTCCTCTTTTTCTATCCTTTCATAAAATAAAAATAATGTGTTTTTTACAGCTCTTTATAATTATCAACAATACCTCCAAATTCATTATCTGGTCCCCCTAATAGCTTATGAAGTAAGTAAGTATTATTTTCCTCATTTAGTGCTAAGGAAATTTAGGTTTATAGTAATAACTTAAAATGATAGTCTAGCCAGTAGAAAACTCACACTTCAATATAAGAATTCTGGCCCCATGTATGGTGCTCCTTGTCCTCTATTACTTAGAGAGTAAACCATGAAATCACTAACATCATAGCATGAGTGAGGTTATCTAATTGCTTTCCTCTGATGGGATGGATTCCTACAAGCATGAGTGCTCTAGGTTAGTGGTTGCAAGAAGGAAAGCAATGAAAAATAAGAAAGAGACTTATAGAAACATTTGATGACTATCAGAGAAAACAGATTTTGCTTACTCCTTTTTTGTCCAATTTCATGTTCATAGTTGAATGTTTTTCTAGATTTTTTTTTTACTAATATTATGTATTTCCATAGTTCACATATCTATGATTTCATGAAGGTAGACACTACCTTTGCTAACAGAAATCATAACCCTTTTACACCTTTGTCTTATATGAAGTTCCATGGCAAAAAATTTTTGTCATTTATAGGTCAAAATTTGGGGATGAACTTGCTATACTTTTATTAGCTGATCCCCAGACCATAGACACAAATTATCCCCTGTCCCTGACCCTAAATGATTTGGTAGGACCTTCCAGAGCTTCATAAATTTCAACAACCCAAAGTACCTCCATTCATTGATGGAGATTTAAACTAGGATTTTAGGGAAGGTCTTTTAATATTTGATTATTAAAAATTTAATAAGCAGAAATGTATTTGAGAGTTTTCTCAGATATAGCCAATGGGGAGCTACTTGCTCATTTGTGATTTTACACCTCTCTTGGCTAAAACAGAGTTACAAATACATAACTGAGCCCTGAGAGAGATGATGTAAATTTAAGACTTTCCCTGGAGGACTTTGGGTCCTCAAAGTAACAACTGAATTACAATTCAGATATAAAAATGGCAATTTCATCAGTGATCAACATACCAATTTTCTTGATACATTTATAGCAAAAATACATCCTCAAATCAGCAGTCTAAAATATCAAAGGATCATATGGGGCGTATCTCATAGTGTGAATAAATGAAAGATATTCAGAGAATATAATTGGACATCATCTTTGGAAGTATGTGGATTTTCAAGTAAATATGGGAGATAGTACTTTTAATGGTTCCTGGGGCTTGTTTGAGCAGTATATGTGCATGACCTGAAATCATGTGTCAAGGAGCAGTTGTGGAATAGAAACTGATCTTTCAACAATGTGCAGAGAAGGTGCAGTATTTTTGTGACAACTGGAGGGCATGACAGTGAAATGAGAAATGTAGCAAATCCTTGATTTCTACTGTCAAATGACATTTAGGTTGGACCATTGTGTAAATTGGCTGTGCGAGGAAGTCTCAAGTGAAAAGATTAAATTATTTGAGGAAGGGAGAAAGAAGAGGGAAGGGCAAGGGGAAATGCTATCCTAATTGGCTAGGAGCTTCATTATGTTGACTCTATGCAAAATGTGTTCTACACACAGGGCATTGTCTTTCTGGGAAATGTGACACATGATGATTTCCTATCGAAAGTATTTTGGTAACAATATATGGCCTCATATATTAACAACTTATATTCAAGCACTTTAAGATAAATAAAGAACTTTCTATAACATTACTACAATGGGAGGTAGGCAACACAAATGTTATTTCTATCTTATAGATGAGGAAAATGAAGCTTAGCAAAGGGAAATAACTTATCCAGAGTAACATAACTACTAAGTGGTTGAGCAGGGACTCCAACCAAGGCCTCAGAGTCATAGTCTGGTGCTGCTCCCACTCTGCCTTTCTGTTTATTCCATTAGCATACAGCCACAGAAATGCTTTATATCATACACATTTGAATCATATTTCAGATAAGATATATAATAGTTAAGAGCTCTATGGGACAACTTGTAGTAGTGTAATCTTTCAAACTGTCCTTTAAAACTCCGAGCATTTCAGAAGGTATATAAAATTATTTCCAATAGTGCTATCAGTTAGGAAGATGATCGATATAATTGGAAATAGGGGAATCACTCTGGTGTACACTCTGAGTTGTTAAATTGGGAAGAGGCACAGAGTAGAGAGGGCAGAAGTGAAAATACCTAATTATATTTCTTTATATTGATCTATCACTACATGCACTACTGTTGACTCTTCTGTACATGATTTTTGCTAGGAGGTCCCATAACTAGATACTCATGCTTGCCAAAACACTTATACCACTCTTTAACATCAATATCATGTCCTTCAAAACTTATCGTATATAAATCCCCTCACATGTCATGGATTCAGTTAAACTAGTTCTCATCTTCTGTATATAGTGATATTGCAATTCCTCTGAATAGAAAAGGAAAGGCTAAGAAGAATAGAATCCTTGTTCTCCCTACCCCACCAGAAGAGGAAGAGGAAGGAAGGGAAAAAAGAAGGGAGAGAGGAAGGGAAGGAAAGAGAAGGGAAAGAGAGAGGGAGGGAAAGAGCAAGAAGGAAGGAGGGAGAGAGGAAAGAAGGAAGGAAGAAAGATGGAAGGGAGAGAGAAAAGGAGGGAAGGGAAAAAAGAGATGTTTATTCTTATACAGCTCTTTAAGATTTACACATTTCTTTTTCCAAAATAACCCTGAGAGATAACTAATGCAAATATTATTAACTCCATTAACTCAGAGGTTATGTAATTGTCCATAGAAACAGGTAATGCAACCAAACTGGGAATTAAACTCTAATTGTAAGTATTATAGGGGAATTCTACTATAATTAGATTTTTATAAGAAAAAAAAACTTGTGACAGTGTGACAAGTCAATTCAATAAACATTTATTAGGTGTCACTGTCTGCAAAGCACTGTTGTTGGCATGGAAGATATAAAGACAAAAAAATATGTATAGTCCCTGATCCCAAGAAACTGAGATTCTCTTGGGAAGGGGGAGATAATTTGTATACAAGGAAGTAAAAATAAAATGATACATAACTACTTAAGAAAGTGCTACATTTATAAAAATCTTCATCAATTGCTCCAATAATTCAGATACACTTCCAACCTTAGGTCTACCTACAGAATCAGAGTTCCCTGGGTTTCTGGGGGGGTGTAACAGTAAGCACCCCAACACACACAGGTTCTTAGATCTGCATTCATAAAAGGAAAGGCAACTTTTGAGGGGTTAGCAATCATTTTAATCAAGAACATGTATCATTCCTTTAATCAAGCACATATATCATTCACCTAGTTCAGGGAAGTCAGTACCCTGAACTTCAAAGAAAATACAGAGAAATCAAAGATCAACAGACATGGCTTCCTCTGCCTGACCATAATTCAAAATATAGGTCCAACTGTCTGAATAGTTACCAGAGAGGGAAGCACAGAGATCTGGATTTTAAAAGCCAGGGGGCTCCTTAGTGGCTTCCCAAAGCCCTCACCTGGCCAAACAAACACTTCCATTCAATAAGCCCCAAAGTAAAACCTCAATTCAGAGTATTTATACCTTTTTTAGAGTCAGAGGGCATCACAACCCTTGAGAAACAGTGCCTCATTAGCAAAAGGCCTTCATGCAAATCTTCCCTAATCTAACTCCCCTTAACAGGCAGGCCCATTAATGGGTGGGGAAAATCTTTAATCACATTAAAATAATTAACAACACAAATAGATAGTACTGTTTCTACTTAAACAAAATCTTGTTTCTATACTTTATCCTTGTGAGACTCTTCATTGATAAAGGCAAGATTCAATCAGAGGCACTTGATTATACTAAAACAAAAACAGCAAAAGATCCCATTTTGCTTGCCATCACAGGGGCTTTGGGACAGGAATCTTGAGGGCTTATTTAGTTGTCCAGTTGCCTGAGGTAGCAAAGCACCTGGTGGGAAAGACAGAAAGCAGCATGTCCTGGGCCGTTCAGAGCACAACTTTGAACATTATATCCATTCATACCCTAATGAAAAGAGCTAGAGATCAAAAGTCCAAGAACTTTGAGAATAACATTGTCCTCAGACCACTAGATCTGCTTACAGCTAGGTACTGTAGCCATCACTGAGGAAAGAAATCATGGATAAGGGGCCCATCTTCCTTACCACCAATACCAACAATAACTGTCACCAACAGCCAGAAAAACACAGGAGTGCTAAGAGAATCATCACTCCCCAGAACACCTGCTTTGCTTCTATCCCATTCCTCACAGCCATCATCAAGGAAAGCTACTCCTTGGAGAAGGGGTCAGCCATCCTAACTAACGGCCAACCAACTGCCACCCTCAGACCAGACCTAACTAAGCAGTAAGTCACCCTGTTGACTACCATCTTTCCTCAGACCCAGAGTGGATACAGCCTAACATCATGAGCTTAATTGTTGCTTTTCTTTCATTGTAAAAGAAGACCAATGGTATCACTGGTGATGTTTTGGCTTGCTCATGAATTGGATTTAAGTGAGGCAGAATTGCACGAAGTCATCAGCTTCACTCTTTCTTCCACAGTCATCCAAATCCAGTGGCAAGGTAAAAGTTAGGACAACTGGCCCTGGCCTGAGATATAATGGATGCTCTTGGAATCTTCTGTGTCTGACCAGACTCTAAGCACTTAACAGTGCTTGTTTCATCTGCCTTCATGGCCATTGGAACAAACTGTTCTCATTCGCCCATTCCACCAAGTAAAGTTTTCACATGCTTAAGATAGACATCCTCTAACTCACCAATGGGATTGAGATCATCAGTTACCCTCAACCTAGTTTTAGCTATCTGCCAAGACAATTTTACAGAGTGTGGCCACTGCACATGCTATAGCTTCTTGGAACCACAGATGAGAGGGTACAGTTGGGCACCAAAGATGAAAGAGCACCCCTGAAAAGGGCTCAGTAAGCCCTCATACCAGAGGTGCTAGCACTCCCTGAACAACAGATATACTCCTTGTGAGTCTTAGAACCTTGGGAATAGCAGTATTTTCAGCTAAACGCCCACAAACATTATCCTCCCCCTCTGTAGACATGAAGCTTGGCAACTGTTCCTGTGTTATAGCCTCATCTACTGAAGACATAGAAAAGAAAGTACTTGTCCCCCAAGTCCTTAGCCTGGTCAAATGGCCCAATATCATAATCTGGTATTATTCTGTCAGTGAAAATGACACTAAAGAAGAAGCATTACCTTCTGCTTTGCTTTAAAGAGCATTGGGACCTTTGCATCTGCATTGCAGTTGAAACTTTGCATATGTGTTCTCCCTCCCATTAGAAGCTGAGCTCCTGGACAGTAGGAACTGTTTTAGTTTTCATCTGATATTCCCAATATTTAGCACAGTATTGAAAAAAAGTAAACTTTAATGTCGCATTTATTCATTCATGATCTGTTTCCATCCACTTATTCCTCATCATCAAAGAAAAAAACAGAATATTAAGTATATACAGGGAATATTTTCATTTTTCCTTACAGTCTCAAGTTTATATAAAAGCGATGGCAAATCTAAAGGATCCTAATAGGTAGTTCTGCTTAGAAGAAACATTAATCCATTAGGAAATTATTCTATACATTTAAGTGGATATATCCTACTTACGCATTGTGTGTTATTCATTTATAGTCCAAATCTAAATTAAATCCTGGCCTGAAATTGCCATACGTATCCCCCCTCAAAAAAAGTGGTTAAGGTGACCGGTAAAAAGCCAAAGATTTATTATTTATTTATTATTCCTTATACTGCCCAGGTTCTCCTGGCCCAAGGTGCAATTGCCTATCGCAGGTATATGGTTTCCTGAAGTGGGTGGCGGGGTGGAGAGGCAGTTTTCTTACTTATTTTGAAACAAAATGGAAGAAAGATCTTGAATGCAATTTCCCTTTTTTGCTAGATGCTAAAAATCAAGAAATTTCTCAGGAAAATCTTTGATTCTTGATCTCATGTAAAGGAAAGCAATGAATGCGCACATGAAGATTATGAGCATGCTTTTGTAAAAGTACTTGAGGCTAATATTTAGGTATCCTAAGCAAAAGAAGTTCGACCTGGGAGTGGGTGTTGGGGTGGGCAGGGACTCATAATGGTCTATTAGTATCAGGAAGCAGCCTTCCTTCAGGCTCAATGAACTTTGGCTGAACTGCAGCAGGAGCACTGGCAGTAACGAAAAATTGGGAAAGTCTTAATGTCTTACTTTAATTCTCCAGCATTACCTTTGTTCTTTAAAAGTCAATTAATGGATGGGATAATTAAAATTCTTAAAACAGAATAACCTGGGAAAAAGGGGGAAATGGAGTAAGGCGAGCTTTCCTTATGAGATTTCTCTAATTCACTATCTATGAACCACTCCAGGCTCTATTTCCAGGAAATGTAAGAATGTAGCCACAACTCAAATGTTATTTTTGTGGCCTGGAGTGCACTGAGAGATCAAGTTCAGGTTTCTAAATGTGATGATGATTCACCTTTTTATAGAGATTTTTTTTTCATACAATCATGCTGTGACTTACCGAATAGAGAGCTGGCCTCAAAGTCAGGCAAACCTGGCTTCAGATCCTCCTTCCGACATTTCCGTCTGTACGACTCTGGGCAAGTGCCTTCACCTCTCAATACTCTAGGCAGCTATCTAAATTTAAGAATCACAGAGAATGTGTCAACTTCCATTAAGAGAGGAAGCTACTCCATTTGGAAGTTCCCATTATCAATGAAAATACAGGTTCAGTCCTTATACCCTTAAGGAAAAAATGATAATACTCCCCAACCCTGCATAACATCTCAGGATAGTACAATTGTCATAGCATTGGTCTCATGGCCCTTTTCATGATTCATAGGTTTTTAAAGTTGGAAGGAACCCTAGAAATCCAGTCCAATCCAATTTAATAAACAAAGCACTGTTCAAGGTACTAAGGATACAATGACGTTTTTTTCAAGTCCCTGCCCTCAAGAAGCATACAATTTATTATAATAGAGCTAAACCAATTACCACCATTTTGCAAATGAGGAAGCTAGGACTCAGAGGGTTAAGTAATTTACCCAAAGCCACACTAAATAGCAAATAGTAGAATAGACATTCAAGTCTACATTTTTTGATTCCCAGATGCTTAAACTCAGAGGTTTTGAGTCTGTCTAAAAACAGACATTATTGGGATCAAATAGCAGAGATTCTTTAGTTGCTTCTTGAAATCACCCAGATCTTTAATGCAGTTTGTCATGTAACACTCAGGTCAGAATCTTCTATTAGAACAACTACTTCATAATTCTTTTGAGTTCTTGTGACTCTGATGATTTTTTTAAATAAAATTTATGTTTCTATCCTGCTCCAGAAACAGGGAGACCTGAGTTTAAGTCCAGTCTCAGACATTTACTAGCTGTGTGACCCTGAGCAAGTCATTTAACTTCTGTCTGTCTCAGTTTTCATATCTGCAAAATGGAGATGATGAAAACATCAAATTCACAGGTTTGTTGTAAGGATAAAATGAGACAACAGTAAAATACTTAACACAATGTCTGGCACATAGTAGATACTCAATAAATGTTTGTTAAAAAATTATATTGCAGCTGCAAAAATTAAGCTATTTTCAATGAGGAAAATATTGTTGTTCAGTTTTTTCAGTAATGTCCAACTCTTGGTTACCCCATTGGGGATTTTCTTGGCAGAGACATAGCTCTCCATTTTATTTTATAAGTTGAGGAAACTGAAGTAAATGGGGCTAAATGACTTGCCCAGCATCACATATAAGTGTCTCAAACTGGATTTGAACTTCAGAAAGAGTCTTCCTTACTTCAGTCTGGGCACTTTATCAACTGAGCCACCTAGCTGCACCAAGAGAAATATTAACCTTAGGAAAAAAAAAAAGAAAGAAAAGAAATTTATTACAGTCACTTAAAAAGCATCTTCAAAACATTTACTATGTGACAGGCATTGTGCTAAGTAACAGGGATACAAAAAAAGGCAAAAAAAAAATTTGGTCCCTACCCTTAAAGGAACTGAGCCTAATGAAAGAAACAACGTGGAAACCACAATGTACATACTAAACACATATAGTACAGATGGAAGTAATCTCAGAGGGAAGGTACTAGTATTTTACATGGAAAGAAAAGGTTTCCTGAAAAAAGATGGGATTGTTACTATTTCTTGAAAGAACAAAGATGAAAGTGAACAAGAACATTTTCCGTGCCTGGTAAAGATATGATGTTGTGAAGTCAAGAATCATGTGTGAGAACAGCAAAAAAGAGAGAGTTACTGGATTGTAGAGCATGTGGATAGAAAGTAAGTAAGAAAACTGGAAATGTAGGATGTGACCAAGTTTTTAAGGTTTTTCAAAGTCAAATAAAGCATTTTATATTTGGTCATGTAGGTAAAAAAGGAGCTATATAGGAGCTTACGAAATGTGGCACAAAAGGAACATGGTTATACCTGCTAAAGCTTTAGAAATATCGCTTTGACAACTGGGTAAATGATAGGCTAGAGGGAGGAGAAACTTGAGTCAGGGAGATGAATCAGAACACTAATATAATAGTCCAGGTTGGAGTAATGAGAATCAGCCTCAATGTGGCTGCTATGTGTAAGGAAAGTAAGGAATGTGTGTGTGTGTGTGTGTGTGTGTGTGTGTGTGTGTGTGTGTGCCAGAGAGAGAGAGAAAGAGACAGAGAGAGACAGAGAGAGACAGAGATTATGAATGTAGGAATGGCAAAAGTTGGCAATAGATTTCATTTGTAGAATAAGTGATGCATCAAGGATAACATTGAACCTGAACATTTAGAAGCACCAGGAGGAAGACTTAAGAATAACTGGAAAATTGGGAAAAGGGAAGAATTTATGAAGAAAAAAATCTTCTTTTGGACATTATGAATTTGAGAAGTCTATGGGATATCTGATTTGAGTTGACCAGAAGGTACTTGGTGATTCAAGACTAGAGGTCAAATCTGGATTAAAAGCTCTTAGGATCCTCAACATAGAGATAACAATTGAATACATGCAACCTGACATCTTACCTAAGGGAAATATCTTGAGGACCCAAGAAAAAGGAATTCAAGGAGCTCTAAGTTTTCCTTTGTGGCATGTACTCACTACACATTAGCCCACTTTCCTATGGATTCAGCAGTTACTAAAGTGAAAGTATATCAGATTTTTGAAAGAGAATTTTTGTATCAACTATCAATTCTATGACCATAGTATCATGGATGAAATTTAACAAAAAGGATAATTGAAGCATATTTCTTCAAGCAAGATAACGTTTATTAACAGGGGCATGCTGCTTGTCAATAGGTCAGAGCTTGTTTCCATTTATGTCAAAGATCCTGAGCAAAAGAACAGTTCCCCTTTTATAGGTTTTATGGAGTACAGAACAGAGAATAGAACAAGGTAGATGACATCATTGAATTGAGGGCAACATGATTGGTTACAGAGCTGAAGCACAGGGAACAATGTGATTGGTTGGAAGTTTGGTAATGGGTGCTACCAATGACTCCCTCCTTCTCTACTGAGACTAAAGTGCGCATTGTTTGATTCTAGGTATAAGACTGCCCAGGCTTTTTGGACATCCAGACATCCTTGAAAAATACCTTGGTGGTGTAAAGATATTAGACCTGATTCCCTTATGTTCACACACAACCCCCAGGTCAGCTAAATGCCTTGAGGCAAGAATAGATCGATAATTTTCAGGAAAGCTAGATTTTTAAATAACCCTTACAGAACAGCTGGATTCTGAACCAAGTTCAGAGACAGAGAACTGTGACTTAAACAGTTACAGGACAAAAGCAGTTAATTGTAAATAGGATTAATAAATAAACAATATAGCATCAGTTTTAATTTTCTCAATGATCAATTTTTGTTGTTCTTTAGTCATTTCAATTGTTGAATTGAAATGTGGTTGACTCTTTTTGACCCTATTTGGGAATTTCTTGGCAAAGGTACTGGAGTGATTTGCCATTTACATCTCCAGCTCATTTTACAAATAAGGAACCTGAGGCAAACAGTATTAAATGACTTGCCTAGGGTCACACAGTAAGTGTCTGAGACTAGATTGGAATTAACGTCTTCCTGAGTTCAAGCTTGTTGCTCTACCCACTGCACCACCTAGCTGCCCATACCATAGTCAGTGCTCTTTATTATAAACTAATTTGTTTGGACTGACTGATTTCAATTGATAATCATGATGAGAAGCATACTGATGGAAGCTTGAGAACTAAATACACTTTAAAAACCCTCACTTGCTCAAGGTTTTCTTAGAGCCCTAATAAGGATGTAGTAGCCATGCTGTAGGGCAGATTCAGTAAACTACAGCAGGAAGACCATCCACCACTGGGATTCTTTCTTCAACCCATCCCTTATTTGTCCCCTTTCTTTCTCTCCCAATACAGATTGCTTGTCTACTCATTATACTTAAATGATATGGGAATGAAGAGTTCTCAGTCAGGCCTTACCATCTACCCTGCCACTGCTTCCTAAAGTTCTCCAGGTCTTACCACCTATGATGCTTTTATATCCTAAAGACCCCCAGGGTTGTCATATTTCATACTGACAAGATCACTGGGCCTTGCTATTACCACCTCCATTGCACCCATAGGACTTCCCTGCCATTCTATTACCCTGAAGCTGAATTGTCTTTCTTTCATGTGTTGTCTTCCCCAATTAGAGTATGAGTCACTTAAAAACAAGGATTAACACAATGTTTTTATTTTAATGTCCAGTGCTCACCACAATGCTTGGTACATAATTAACACTAAATAAATCTTTTTTTCATTCATTCATTCATCAAGATCCATTAGAAAATATAATTCTTGGTTTCTTGATCTGGACTTTCAACATCTTTTGCTTATTTTTCCTTTAGATATTGACTATCCCATATCACCAGATAGTATTTCCAGACCTTAGAAAAACTCTACTTCTGTTCCCCAATATGTCTTTGCACATAACTATCAACCATTTGGCCTCATCAAATCCTCTGATAGTTTCAGGGTTGTTCGGTGGAAAGTTCTTAGCCACAGTCCTATGACAATCATTCCCATTTTTTTCTCCTCCAG
>CM053769.1:638939626-638968101 GCA_028658325.1 Potorous gilbertii
GAAACTGTTGAAACTGGTAGCTAAAATTAGGTTTGAGTTTTTAATCTATGATTTTCAGCTACAGTATCTTAAACTGGTATATTTCAGTTATCCACCAACAGGAAAGAAATGAAAGCTTCCTGTAATCTGTGGAGACTGCATATTTGTCTCTAATTTTTCAGGACTTTCATAGGATCATCCATTTAGAACAAAAAGAGAACCTTGGAGGTCAATTAGTTCAACCTGAAAATTTTACAGATGAGTAGACTTAGGGTTAGAGAGACAAAGTAAATTACCCAGTTCATACAGGTTGTGAGTAATAGAGCTTGGATTGGAAACCAGGTCCTCTGACTCAAAATCAAAAAAGTTGTTTTTGTTTTGTTTTGTTTGCTGCAGTTTAAGAGGAGAGTGGTGAATGGAATGCTAGACTTGGAGTCAGGAAGATCTGTATTCAAATACAGCTTCAGACATATCATTCATTCATTCATAGTCATATGACTCTGGACAAGTTACTCTGTCTACCTCAGCTTCCCTAGCTATAAAATGGGTATAATGATAGCATCTTTCTCCCAGAGGTGTTATGAGTATAAATTAATATTTATAAGATATTTTGCAAACCTTTAAGCTCTACATAAATGTTAGCAATTATTATTATGACTTTAAATAAGACGTTGCAATATCATAATCCAGGGGTGAGGAACCTGTAATCCAATGTCAAACCGGATGCTAGATATTTGGAAAAGAATATGTGGTCACCATGCCAATATCTTTTTTATTACTAGAGCATTAGGACTCTTGACAAATTGCAAATAGTTATTGTAATTGTGGTTTTATTAAGGTCTTGTCTATTTGGGGAATAATTTTATATTGAAAAGTAACTGATCTTGGTGTTTGGTTCTCTTTTTTGGACTCTAGTAGAGTGAAGACTGACTATGCCTTTTAAGTCAGCAGACCAAAAATCAGATTAGTCAAAAGCTGCTCCTGCTGTCCCCTTTATTAAACCCCTTGTAAATAAAAACTTGTACTTGTGCACTGAGGAGAACCTTTTGACTGTTTTAGCAAGAATAGTGAACTTGTACTTGCCTAATTTTCTCAAAATTTGTCTGACATTAATTTGAGTACCTGATTGGTTGGTGGATATTCAGCAAACACTGAGGAGGTTATATCTGATTATCTCAGCTCAACTTTACCCTACAAACCAGAAAAGGGGCATCCTTAATTTGAAAATAGTCTGATTTCTGCACTAGTTGAGCAAGGCATTTCAAAAATGTCTGTTTCAATTCCTGAAAATGCTTTTTCATTTTATTTTTAGAAGACCCACAGTCCTGCTTTTTGGTATATGTCAGTCACAAAAATAAAATGATCATCCATTTTGAGCTGCCTTTTGCAAGGGCTTGTTTGGTTTGGTTTGATTCATTAATCCACTGCCATCCACCCTTCTGCTGTGTTTGATTCTGAGCTTTTTCCCTTAGCAACAGGTTATAATTTCACTAGTCACCACCAAATGGTCAGACTCTGCTCATCACAAATTCAGAGTGCTAAAATATAACCTATTGGATAAATTACCATGCTGAATCCTAATTGAACAAAGTTGAGCAGCAGCATTTCCCAGTTATTAGTTTTCTAACACAACTACTCACTTAAGAAAAAAGAGTTAGAATTTTTGTCACAGTGTAGAAGAAAGTGGATTTGGCAGGGCAGGTAATCTGATGAAAATCAATGCTACAGCTGGCTTCCTCTCTTCTTGATTCCTTCATTCGCCTTTTCCTCAGGAAGAGATCACTAGAAGGGGGTAGTCCTTGACAAAAAGAGATGAAGGAATTAGTTAGTTAATCTGGAGTGCCCTCTAGGAGAAATCAGTCACAAACTTGAAAATACAAAAAAGATTTTAGAAGTACACAAAATTTGAAACAACTTCTGCATTCAGAAAAAATGATGTGGTCATGTTCCCTTGCAGGAAGACAAACCTGGTGTAACTGAATGAATTCCATCTTTGAAATGGAACAGAGAAAGATGGCATGTTGAGGCTTCCTGCTGTAAGCCCCTATTGCTTATTTCTCCCATTTACTTGTGGGGTTGCAGAGGTCTCTCAGAATCTCCTGCCCAAGATTAGCTATTTTGTTTGCTTTTTTTTCTTCTTCAAAATACCCCATTAAGCTCAGTTCCATTCAATTCAGCAAACATCTATTAAGCATTTTCTATGGTCCAGGCACTGTGTAAAGAGTTGGTTAAAAATTTCACTGATGGGCTCTGTGGCAGGATCTATATTGGTTATCGAGGAAGAGGAAGGGAGCTCTTTCCCCTAAAAAGGGAGATAGCTAATTTAGCAGAGTTGTCACTCACATCAAGTTTACTCCAGCGTCACAGACTGATTTTGATAAAAAATAGAGATTTGAGGGAGAATCATTGAAACAGTCAAATGGCGGATTAATTAGGTGGCAATGAACAAGAAGCTTTCCGTTGTACCCTGAGGAAGCTGATAGTATTCATTCAGCATATGTATGTGCTCCAATTTATTATTACATTAAAATAGCTTTTTAAATTGTTTGCATTCTTTGTGACAATCTGATTATCATGGCTGATGAGAGAAACCAATCATGGAACACTATAGCTCAACTGATGGCCCTTGGTGATAATTAAGAAATATGCAGTAATATCCATGACCTCATGCAGGAGAGTTTCAAATACTGAATAAGATTGGTGCTGCATGTTAAACCGAACAGTCTAAGCGCTAATGAGAAGTTGTGGACATATAAAACCTTAAAGAAACCTCTGCTTGTCAAACAATTATTTCCCCATTCGGCTTACCTGACTGACAAGTAACTTCTCCCTAGAATTATTTTCACGAAAGATTTTTGGAAGGTTTATTATAGGAATTTCTGTACAATAAGAGTCTTTTGGGTATAAATGTAAGTAATTTTATGGGATAGATAAATTCCACTGAAAATAAAGAGGTAACTTTATTATAACATAGCTCCTTTTCACCAGAATGATTAGCTGAAAGCATCTGAGCTAGACACTGTTACCTAACAAGGTGATTTTCAAAAGATGCTACACCAGTTTTGGGCAACAAGATAGTATCTTAGATAAACATTTTTCCAACTTTATTTTCCTTCAAATCCATTCCTTTCCAGAGAAATATGTGGCTTGTTATATTCTTTATTCTAATAACATCATATTTAATAATTCAGAATCCTTTAAAAGGGGTCCTATTTCAAAGGAGACCATATCAATGGAGCCCTGAAAGCCTGAGGGTATAAAGATGCTGATGGGGATACTCAGCCCTCAAATTCCGGATACCAATTCTCTTCCTCCTTTAGGCAGGTTTTTTATTAAACTCGGTATTAAACAATGTTGCCTGAAGCTTGATTAAGAATTTATGTCTTCCTAAGCAGGATTAGCAGCAGTCTGTCATTTTGATTTTTTAATTTTAAATTTGCATCTGGAAATGGGGTAGGCCTCTAAGTTCATATTTTTCAAATATATTTTGCTTTTCAGGATTAAAAAATAAACTGAATATTATTCTTTCTGGTATGATTTTTCGTTTTATGATTACAGTTGCTATGTTTGTTAGTAAATCTTGGTTATTTTGAATAAAATGTAATTATTTCTGTCTTTAAATTCCTTTCCTATCTTTCAGTAATTCTGTATTTGATGTTTTATTTTTATTAAAACAATTCATTGTGAAATTATGTGAGGTGCAAAAATCAGATAGTTGGGGTCAGCTTATATGTAGATGTATATTCAAATACATGTATACACATATATGAGGGTTCTTTATCTTTTTTGTTCGATAACTCCTACAGAAGTTGGGTGAAGCCCATGGACAGCTTCTTAGAATAACATAAATGCATAAAATAAGATGCATAGGATTAATAAAGGAAATTAATTATACTTAAGTGTAGATGTAACTCATTTTTTTCATCCAAGTTCATAGATCCCCTTGAAATTTCTCCACAGACTCCAGTTTAGGAACCCTGAAATACAGAGAGAGAGAAAGAGATGTGTACATATATATAGGTATATGTCTATATTTTTTACACACAGAATATTTATATATACTCACTGATACATATATATGTAAATGTACATATACAGGTATATGTCTATATATACCTGATGGCAAGATTTTAATAGTTTAAACTACACTAAGACTCTTTGGAAACCCTATATATACATAGATAGACAGATGTATGTGTGTACATGAGTATATGTGTATGAATATATATTTATACATAAATATAGATATGATGCAGAGAAAGAGTTTTAGGCAAAAACATATGCGTTTTGTTTATATAGGCTTAAGTTTCAAAAGCAGACCCAGGAAGCTCTGAACTGAGAACGCAGAATTCTGACTTTGAACCTTCCACCTGTCATTTAGGAGCTGGAATTTGGGCAAGTCATTAAGCTCTCGAATTCATTTATATAAAACTGGAATAGTAATATTGGTAGTACTTACTTCATAGGGTTGTTAGGAAGATCAAAGGAGGGAATATATGTGAAAGCCCTCTGTAACCATACAGAGCTATATAAAATGTGAGTTTCATTAATCAAGAAACTGTATCTTGCATTTTCATCCTTTGAGTGTTTCTGTTTATATCTTTGTATTTCATGTAAAAAATATAACAGATTTCCTTCCTTTTTTAAAGCATGGTTCATATGAGGCCAGAGCAGCAGGTTTTTCCCCATATGGGTCATTTAGCTTTGGGCAGAGAAAAAGATAGTCCCATGCATGGCCCCAGATTCACCCCAAGTTCTTGCTGTCTCACATATGCTAAGTCTTGATCCCAAAGGGGATCAGTTGAAAAGTGGCTGGCTCAGGGCAAACCACTTTTGGACAGGAATAAATAAAAATGCATTTCCTACTTATGATAGACCAATATTATCACATTTACATGCCAATAACAAAAATAGAGACTGGTTAACAAGACTCATTTTTTTCTATCAGTTCCCTCTACACCTTAGATTTACAAATCATTCTTTGACTTCATATTATAAAAGTGTTTTGTATAGTTCATTTATATTTCTCACCCTGCCTTTGTTTTTAACTTAAGGGCTTAAAAAAGAGTCATCACACTACTGAATGCTATATATAAGTTAGTTCACATATCAGAACAACCCTCCATTATTCTACTTGGACTTTCTGCCCGGCAGTTCTACCTAGATTCCATCCAACAAATTTAGTTGCTGCATGCCTTCTGTACAGGAAGGCTGGCTCAATTTTAGGATCTCAAATGGTTCCTGATGTTATCTAGACATTAAATGTTAATTATGACTTTAAAAATACTCTGATTTAAATCAGCTGTCATCAGGTGGTTGAATGACAATCTTTGGCAAGTTCAAGTCTTTTAGCCCCAGTGATATGACACCACCTTTAGTTAAGTTGGAGTGCAAAGCTGTATTGACGATGTAACTGTAGTTATCTAGAGGAGGAATGATATGCCTGGATCTCTGTGGTGCTCATGCCTAGGAGAATTGAGGGCGGGACTCCAGAACATTTAGAATCCATTTGGAATGAAGCTTTAATGGGTCTTATAGGGCAGCAGGGAGAGATAGGGGTGATGGGCATGAGTAACTAGGCTAGGACCACTGAGTACCTAATGAGAGTTAATTGAGAGATGGCAAAGGTCAGAGAGGAGGGTACTTCTTCATGAGCAGTGAGGTGATCCTGATCCAGTGTACTCTAAGCTCAGGTCAGTTTTGTTTAGGAGAAAGAGCTCTGTCCTTAAAATGAGAAGATCTGGGTTTAAGTCACTGGTCTGCCAACTTCGGAAATATTAAGTCATTAAACCTTAGAATCATCATCTGTAAATTAAGGATAATTATAAGATTACCCACTATGCAGAGGAAGTATATTGTAAATCATAAAATATTATGTAAATACGAATTATTAGTTGTGAAGTTGTAATCAGGTGAAAAAGGATGTTTTGGTGGTTCTGTATAACCAAATATAGAGCTATTAGTGCATTTAAGGAAAACAAATTTCTAAAAGTAGAATTTTTGAGTTAAAAGTGACTTTCTAAATATTCATCCAGCCTTTCGTTTTACAGATGGGGAAAATGGAACTCAGAGACATCAAGTAATTTCCCTAAGGTCACCCAACTAGTTAGTGGCACAGCTGAAACTATATAACCAAGATCTCCTCTTACCTAGCTCAGCAGTCTTTCTGTTTATAGTATATTACCTCCCAAGAAGCAAGTAAATTATATCATTTGGCTCAGGAGGAATTTCTAAGCCTTCCTTTAAGAGACCAGACCTTGGAAAATAGCATGATAAGACTAAGATGTCACCAGAAAAAGAGATTAATCTGAAGGCAATAGAGACCTGATAGAGTGGGCATAAGGACCACCAGAAGGTAGCAAGAATTGACTAAACTAAAGACCAAGGGATGATTGATTCACTAATGGGTCAAGATATTTTCAAGCAGTTTTATTAGATAGATCACAGTCAGTATAAGGCAGTGCAGCTGTTTTGTTATGGTTTTTTTTCTGGAGCATCTACAGTATACTAGAATAAGGAGCAGAGAGTCATCACCTGCTCAAATTGGACAGACAGTTTTATGGAATCAATCAATATGCATTTATTAAATTCTTATTTATGTGCCAGACATTGTGAAAGGTGCTGGAAACACAAAGAAAAAGCTGAAAAACAAAAAATTCTGCTCTTTTTTAGACTGTGGACTACTATGGATTTTTTCCTGTGGCCTTAGTATTGTTGTTTTTCTTTACTTTTAATAAACCCACCCTTGGACATGTTGTGGCCAGACTAATGCAAATAGAAGAGTTGCTTCTAGCCAGTCAGACTATCTGGTGGAAGGATCTTCTGATTTTTATGGGGGAGGTGGTAGGGGCTCAAACTGTAATAGTGAGATACAATGAAATAAGATGAAATTTAATAGGGACAAACAGTAAAACCTTTCACTTGGGTTTAAAAAAATCAGTTGTAAAAGTTTAGAATGAAGGAGAGATTTTTACAAAGCTATATGGTGAAACAAAAAAACAAATGGATTGTAAACTCTGCATAAATCAGCAATGTGAATTGATAGTCAAGATTTAATGTGACTTTATGTTGCATATATAGAAGTATACAGGAAGCTAGGTGGTTCCATAGTGCATAGAGTGCTGGGGCTGGAGTCAGGAAAACTCATCTTCCTGAGTTCAAATCTAGTCACAGACACTTACTAGCTGTGTGACCCAGGGCAAGTCACTTGATCCTGTTTGTCTCAGTTTCCTCATCTGTAAAATGAACTGGAGACAAAAATAGCAAGTCACTTCAATATCTTTGCAAAGAAAACCCCAGATGGAGTCAAAATGAGTTGGACCTAACTGAAAAATGGTTTAACCACAACAGAGCCCAAAACAAGGAAGATGGTAGTTTTGCACTGGTCAGACTACATCTGAAGTGTTGTGTCCAGTTTGTGACCCTGCATTTTAGAAGGGATATTAGCAAGCTAGAGTTCAATCGAAGAAAAGGACCAGGGTGTTGAAGATTTAGGAAGAATATGATGGATGCTTTCAAACATTCCAAGAATTATTAATGTAGAAGAATTTTTCTTCTTGATCCAGAGTACAGAACCAGAATGAATGGGTAAAAGTTATAGGGAAGCACATTTTAACTTGGTATAAGGAAAAACTTCCTAACTATTAATGCTGCACAAAATAGAAGCAGTTGCCTTGGTTGGGGGCAAGGAGAAAATGAGAGGGTGTGAAGGCAGGGTGAAATGAGTTACCTGGATGTCTTCTTAACTGGCTGTCTTCAAAATAAAGGCTAGATGACACCTTATTGAGAGTTAAGCATGTAAGAGTCATGATTTGGGAACTTAATAAATTATTTTCAAGATCCCTTTCAACTCAAAGCATGTATATAGTTTCCTTAACTTTTTTGTGTCATGGACTCCTTTGATAATGTCTTTAAGTTCACAGAGAAGATGCATAAGATTATAAGGGAAGACAATTATGTTGAAATATAGTAATCAAATTTTTTTTTAATTCATAGTCTCAGGGTTAAGAAACTCAACATAAAAAATATGGATGAAGTTGCTAGAAGATAACCAAGATCTTTTGTCACAGACATCACGTGAATTAAAAAAGGCTTTGTAAATAGTAGAAGCCCTGGGGCCCCCAAAACAGTGCTCTCAGCTCAACCTATAGTTCATGCTGGTAAATTATCAAAAATTCTCTCCTATGGCTCCTCTTCACAGACTCAGTATTAGGAAATGAGGATTAGGAGCTAAATTTTAAGTCATAAGGAGAAAAAGAATGCAGGAAGAATACGGAATTATTGTAGCTTTGTAAGTTTGAAGATGTAAGGACCTTTGTAGCAGAAGGTTTGTAGATCATTGAGAATTTGCCACTCACCAGTCAGTCTCTGTGGTCAGGGAAAGCATTGTTCCCAAAAGGCTTTGACTTTCTTTATTAGGTTGTTGATTTCTGATTTATTTATCATCACTTTGGCCAGTGCATCCATTGAATAGAAACTGTTTATGGTCTACTATTACACACTGACAGGGCAAGCTTTAGCCCTGATTGCTGTAATTCAGGGTGTGGCCTGGGTTATCCCTTGTGATACGCTATAAAGACTACAAAGCATCCTGTTGTGTGATGCATCTTGTGTGAATGCTTTCAGGACAAAGTCAACATTATCCAGAAAAATATTTTTGTATGTAGTTTGTATACTGTCTCCCCCATTATATTGTGAGTTCTTGGGGAACAGAGACTATCTTTTGCCTTTCTCTGTATCTTCAGCACATAGCATGGAGCCTGGCACAGAGTAGGCACTTAATAAATGTTTACTTTTTATTCACTAACTTAAATGCCATCCCTTTCATGAATCCCTCCCTCCCTAATAACCTTCTCTCATTGATCTCTCAAATACTGTAGTTGTTTTTTAACTCTTTAATGAACTTATCACTTCATACTGTACATGATAGTTACCTTTATTGAGATTTCTCACTCTCACCCTCACCTGACTTTAAGTGCTTTTGGGGGCAGAGACCAGGTGTTATCCAAATTTTGTATCTATGCTAGCACAATGCTATACGTATAATAGAAATTTAGCTATTGGTTGTTGTGTTCCATTGTATTGTATTGCATTGCATTATATTTAATATGGAATAAGAGGTTCTAATGAAGATCTCTACACTTTTTATGTAAAACAAGATATTTATTAGCCCAAGAATTGTGATACAGATAATTTTTGCTTAATTAATTGAATAGGGAATGAGCACTTAGGCTAGAGTACATACATTTTTGGTGAAATGAGATATTGTTTACTAACTGTAATGGGAACATTCAAGGAAAAGTAAGAGAAAGGTCCCAGGGTCATGAATGGAGTAGGCCTGGAAAAAAAATCACTGAGATTAAATAAGGAAAGGAGATAAATGACAAATAGAGCTTGGGAGAGGTTCCAAATTTCTGAAAGGTCAGCAAAGCAAGGTAGTCCAACGGAGGACAAAGTAGGTTGGATTTAAAATTGGGAAACTTGGGTTCAAATCCTAGCTCTCTTATGTAGTACATTGCAACTTTGAACAAGTAATTCACTTCTTTCAGTTTTCTCATTTATAAAATGATGGGGTCTACTAGGTGACCTTTCATGTCCCTTCCAGCTATGGATGTGTGATCCTTTATCATACTCTAAGTGGAAATAAACTTTTGATTTGGCCTTAAATGGGCTTGACATTAATTTTGAGAACTGTTAGAAAAAGAAAGCATTTTTAACTAGAGATATAAAGGTCAACTGGTTGGAAGGAAAGAAAATTTCATTTTTGCTGTCTTAGTTTCACTGAAAGAATAACCTTAACAGACTCTAGGGATGTGCTGGCCTGTTAGTATCGGCATTGCTCTCCATGGCCTGGTTCTAACCTTAGCTTCTCTAGCTTTTTGCCAAAGTGTTTTCTTTTTTAAAAAATTGCCTCAAACTTAATCCTAACTCTTGACTTTGATTAAATTACTACATTGACTAAATAGTCTCCAAAAATTCTTGGTTTAAAAAAAATTCCAATAGAACAATTCCCTGATCATTTTACTGCTGAAAATCTTTTGGAAAGTATTCTCTTTTCTTTTTTTAGGAAGAGGGAAAAAAATCCTTGCAGATATACACCTTAATGCTAAGTCTTCACAGGATTACAGGGAGGTAAATGATTGGAAACTGTCAAACACCTAGCACAGTGTTGATAATAAATGTTGAATGAGTGAAAGTCTATTGAAAAAACATTTTTCTTCATTTCCTTCATTATCTGATTAACTTCATAGGAAAAAGAAAGGGTTTTTTTTAATTGTTTGCTTAGACCTGTCACACACTAGAAGAAAAGCAGTTTAGAATAACTCTATTTTTTCAAACATGTGAACTCCCTTACAGGAAGCCCTACCTCCGTGACTTCACCCTTTCATAGAAATGTTAATGTGACAGAGATGTCCTTTATGCTTAGCACTTTGGGGCAAAGCGTGTAACCACAGAACCTTTCATATATAAGAGATAGGTTCTCATTCTCAATTATGAGGGAAAAAAGAAGGGCATTCACCCTCAGTTTCTTGTCATCTCCTTGCTTCAGAATATCAAATGAGACTCTAAAGTGCATCACTATTGTTTTTCTTAGTGATCACAATCAAAAAATTAAAATAACCTAAAAGGGAGCTTGGATCTTACTTGGTTCCTAGAACCTTTATAATTCCATATATTGGGACCAAATACTGCAGTCTTTCTGATGTGGTAATGATGTCACTGAGTAGGGGTGGGGGAGCAATAAAGAAATCTCCCATTCGGCTTTGAGCCTTTATTTTTATTTTTTCCTTCTTTACTTTGGACCTAACTACAGTTGTGTTTACCTACCAATACAAATTCTACAACTGCTGGGGAATGTATAATGTAGTCATAGAAAATTGCCTAGGCACTGAGAGGTTAATTAACTTGCCTAGGGTCGCACAGCCATTATGTATCAGATACGTGTAAGACGAGTTCAAATCTTCATGATTCCATGACTGGCTCATTCCGCATTATACCACATTGTCTTATGTCATAATACTTACAATAACCTATTTGTCCTTCACAATATGGGGAAACTTTCTGTTCACCAAATGAGATTCAAATGCAGCATTCTTCCAAAGAAAGCCTGTATCATCAGATCACTGATCTCCAATCAATCCTACAGGGGTGAAGTAAGTTAGAAAACCAACTGTAGAACTGAGTGTGGTAATCACTGTATTTATCAAGCAGGCATATTGGTCATAACCAAAAGAATAGCTTAAATGTCTTTCGGTGCTTTAAAATTTTCTGTATGTGACCCTATGAGACAGGGAGAGGCGGGGATAAAATGGGAAACTAAAGAGAGGGAGAAAGACAAAGACAGAGAGAGACTCTTGAATAAAGAAACACCTATCCATGATAGTCAGCATCCTCTCTGCAAATTATAGGCATAGTGATTTTCCGTAGTTATTTTGAAATCTGCTACTAGAGAGGCTGAAGTTAGTGGATCTCTTGAACTTAGGAGTTCAGAGTTTCAGTGGGTTAAAGCCAATTAGGTGTTCATGCTAAGGCTGGCACTGATATGATAAGGAGGAGTAACAGAAGGAGGCAGAGGTAGAAACAGAGACAAAGAAAGACAGAAACAGAGAAAGAGTAGAGAGAGACATAAAAAGAAGCAGAGAGAGAGGAGAGAGAGACAGAGACAGAGAGAGAGAGAGAGACAGAGAGAGAGAAAATAGGAAGCTTTGATCTGCATGCAGATTTCATAATTCTTTCTCTCGATGTGGATTATATTTTCCATTATGAGTCTTTTGGAATTGCCATAGATCATTGCATTGCTGAGAAGAGCTAAGTCTATCAAAGTGTGGCTGTTACTGTGTACAATATTCTCCTGGTTCTGATCACTTCACTCAGCATCAGTTCATATAAGTCTTTACAAATTTTTCTGAAGTCCCCCTGTTCATCATGTCTTATGGAACAATAGTATTCCATTATATTCGTATAGCACAACTTGTTCAGCTGTTCCCCAATTGATGGGCATCCCCCCAATTTCCAGTTGCGGCTACCATATAAATATTTTTGTACGTGTAGTCTTTTCCCCCTAGACCTTTGGGCATAGTTCCAAATTGCTCTCCAGAATGATTGGATCGCTTCCCAACTCCACCAACAATGCATTAGTGTTCCAATTTTCCCACATCTTCTCCAGCATTTATAATTTTCCTGTTTTGTCATGTTAGCCAATCTGATAAGGGTGAGGTGGTACCTAAGAGTTGTTTTTATTTGTATTTCTCTGATCAATAGTGATTTAGAGCATTCTTTTTCATATGACTATAGATGGCTTTAATTTCTTCATCTGAAAACTGCCTGTTCATATCCTTTGACCATTTATCAATTGGGGGATGACTTATATTCTTCTAAATTTTACTCAGTTCTCTATGTATTTTAGAAATGAAAGTCAGAGACCTGTGGAGGGACAAACCCTTCCAGCTCTGAGCTGGTGTCACATACTGAGGAACAGGATCCCTGGAACCCATCCCTTTCATCCCTTAGGACCCACACCCACAGCACCTAAATCAGTTTTGGCAGGCCCAGCTCCTCAGCTCCAAAGCCTCTGTACCTTAACTGCTTCATGGCCTTGGGCCTTGGGTGGGAGCAGAAGAGGGACTCCACTGCAATGCTGTCCTCTAATACTGGACCCTCTTTGCCCCCAAGATTGGAACCATTTCATCAGGAGCTGCTACAGAACAAGGACAACCTCCAATGCCATGGGGAGAAGGACACAGGAGGTTGGGCTTTCTCATCTCTCTTTTTGATCCAGTCACTCCCCCTGACCCTTTCTGAACTGCAAAGATCTTTTGCGCCACACCTCACCGTGTGCTAGCCAGGCCAGCCAAGGAATTCTTTGGGTGTCTGGTTGGATGGTTACATATGCTGGGGCACATCCCTGCATAGGTGGATTTTGGAAGGTGGGTAACTGTCTGCCTACCCAAGTCTCATCCTGGCCTTCAGGGCTCCTTCCTCTCCTGGTTTAATTCCCCATCCAGAGCCCCACAAATTGAAGATGAGATGTCTTGACCTTGTGGACAAACTTGAGATCATAGATCGTACAGCCACACCCAGAATGACCTTGAAACCTAATCGTGGAAATCCAGATAGATATTGAATGTTAAGAATTCCAGGGTGTGCCCTGTCCCATCCCCAGACATGGGAAAGCTAAAAGAAAATGACAGAAAAGAAAGGATCAAAAGACAGAGAATATATGAATACATACAAGAAAAATGAGTAGGGGAGAAGGACTATTCTTTAAAATGTTACCTTTACTAATGAGTTTGAAAGAAAGGTTGAAACTGAGTGGTCTATGATGAGGTGATTCAAAAAAACAAAATTGGTTAGGAAAAATGTAAAAGGGGAAAGTGTTTCATGAAAACAGGGCATGAAAGAAGCAACTAATATAGAGGAAGGGAAGGGCTGCTAATATTGGATCCTAACTCTCCCCGGGTTGAAGAGGAAACTATGTATACATCTAAAGAGGTTGAGAAAACTTCCAAACTTGTAGAGAGGTAAGCAAAGTGGGGGTCACAGTATGGGAGCGACTTTTAGAAGTATATATCTATTAAGATGGGGGGATGAACAGATAAAGGAGGGACTTTTAGAGGGGTGGCTAAAATAAGGAGTAAGAGGTTAAGAGGAGAAGATCACCCAGAAGGTAAGTTGAGAAGGAAAATAGTGAGTAAAATTAAAACAGAGAGCAATTGACACATACTAATTCTGAATTTGAATGTAAATTAGAAAAAAATAATAAAATTCATTTGGTGAAACAAAGTCAAGCATATGAAAGGAAATAATGAATAAAAATGTAGAAGAAGAAAGCTTAGCAATAGCAGATCTTAAACTGTATAATAAGGCAGTAATTATCAAAACTATCTGGTACTGGCTCAGAAATAGTTGTCCTTTGTAATCTAAAAGGACTAAAATGACATCACTATGTTAGAGCCAAGTTTCATTGTGTCAAACTGTGGCTGATCAGACCAATACAAGCTCGGAATGCTCTACCAGAGGTCAGGCACAAGTAGTCTGAATGGACATTTGGGATGGATACTCTAAATTTGCTCATCCTGCATTTCCTTTGAGCAGTTTCAATTCTTCTTTGATCAAAGAGCACAGTACTTTCTCTGATATGGGCTAGTCATACTGAGTGGCCCTGTGTCAGTGTCTCCCAAGTCACACAGTCAATTGAAAAGTTGTTAAGAGAGACCTTGAAAGTGTCCTTCTATTGCTTCTTCTGACCATCATGTGATGGCTTGCCCTGTGTGAGTTCTCCAAGAAATAGAAAGGTAGATGAATGAAACAGAGAAGGCATACAATTAATAGCAGCAAATAACATAATAAGCTTGCATTTCACAAGTATAAACACCTAAGATTTGGGGAGAATAATTCATTATTTGGTTAAAAAAAATTGTTGGGAAAACTAGAAAGCAGTGTGGCAGAACCTGGGCATAGGCCAGTATCTTAAAGGGTTTACCAAGATAAAGTCAAAATGAATATGTGGCCTAGATATATAGAGAGATTTTTGAAGAAAATTAGGAGAACACAAACATTACTTATCAGACATATGGATAGGTGAACAACTTACAAAGACACGGGAGTAAAAGGGATAATTTTCATTGCATTAAATTAAAAGGATTTTGTAAAAACTAAATCTAGCCAAGAGAAGAAGGAAAGCAGAAAATGGAAAAAAAAATTTATAGACACTTTATCAGATAAAGGTCTTGTGTCTAAAATGTATACAGAATTTTGCGAAATCTATAAAAATGTGAGACATTCCTCTGTTGATAAATGGACAAAGGATATGAACTGGCAGTTTAACAATGAAGATGTTCCTTTTCTTTGAGGCAACATGGCTAAGGTGGAAACATGTTTTGCCTGACCTCACAAGGAGAAAGGATATCCTATTCTCTGTATTCTGGAAAGGGGAGAGAGATGATGGCAAAAGGAGATTATTTAGTATTCTAAATTTCCTTTTTCCTCCTCTTATTTTATTTTTTTCCTCAAGCACATGTACTTTTTCTTTCACCAACTGCACATAAAAGAAATTTCAACAGTCATTTGTTTGAAGTTCCAGCTTCATTCTCTCTCTCCCTCCCTCCATTGAACAAAAACTCTATTTCTTTTCCCTTCTTCCTGAAGACCATAAGCAATTTGAGGCAAGTTCCACATGTGCAACAGAGACCAAAAATAAATAAATAAATAAAAAGCAAAGCATAAGAAACAAAAACAACATTCAAAAAACCCATGGGAGCAAGCAGAGGAGAGAGAAGATTTTTTTAAAATAGCATGCTTCCATCTACAGAACAAAACCTTTTTAATTTAATGTAATCAAAATTATCCATTTTGTTTTTCATAATGTTCTCTGTCACTAGTTTGGTCATAAATTCTTCCACTCTCTATAGATCTGACAGGCAATACTATTCTTTGCACTTTTAATTTACTTAGAGTCTCACCCTTTATTTCTAAATCATGTAACCATTTTGACTTTATCTTAGTAGAAATAATGTAAGATGTTAGTCTATGCCTAGTCTCTGCCGTACTATTTTCCAGTTTTCCCAACAGTTTTTTGTTAAATAATGAGTTCTTATCCTAGAAGCTAGAGTTTTGGGCTTATCAAACAATACGTTGCTATAGTCATTTACCACTGTCTTGTGCACCTAACCTCCTCCATTGATCTACCACTCTCAGTCAAGTACCAAACAGTTTCGATGATTCCTGCCTTATAATACAGTTTTAGATTTGGTACAGCTAGGCTACCTTCCCTTGCATTGCTTTTTCATTATCTCCCTTGATATTCTGGACCTTTTGTTCTTGCAGATGAATTTTGTTATTATTTTTCCAGTTCTATAAAATAATTTTTGGTAGTTTGGTATAAGTAATACTGAATAAGTAAATTAATTTAGAATTGCCATCATTCTTATTAGCTTGGCCTTCCCATGAGCAACTGAGATTTTTCCAGTTATTTAGATCTGACTTTATTTGTGTGAAAAGGGTTTGTAATTGTGTTCATATAGTTCCTGGGTTTGTCTTAGCAAGTAGACTCCCAAATATTTTATGTTGTCTACAGTTACTTTAAATAGAATTTCTCTGGGCTTTGAAATGACAATGACTTATGTGGATTCATTTTATATCCTCATACAGTGTTTTTAAAGACTAGTGAAGGTCTATGAATAATTTTCTGTAGGTCTATAGTCAACTGAGTAGTATAATCAATGATGTAATTAATAATCATCGTCCTTATTCAAATGCAATCAATCACCAAGTATATATGGAGTATTTGATAATTAGAAAAGTAGAAAAACTTCCATACTGTTCAAGTAAAGGACATTTCAGACAGTGTAGTTTTAGTTTTTTATTGTTGTTTTCCATTATAATTCTATTCAACTCAATTCACCAAACATTCCTTATCTACCTTTTGTGTATAAGACATTGTATTAATTGCTACTGGAAAAGCAGGTTTCAAAGATTAAAAATAATATAGTTTCTACCCAAAAAAACCCTGTATATTATGAAAAGAAGGAAGAAACATTCACAAAATAATTACAATGCAAATTAGAATATAATGAAATGCTGAGGAGAGGTCAAAGAGAGTGCATTTGAATGCTGAGAACCTACCATTGTACCTGGCACCTAATAGATGCTTAAAGATGCTGACTGATTCATTGGCAAGGGAAGGAGGGATGTAGTTGTTGTTGAACTGGAGGAAATATCCTTAACTAAGGTTTGAAGAAAGAGGATTTTGTCAGGAGGATATGTCAGAACATTCAAACCTGGCATGTGCAGATGTGCAGAGGAAGGAGAGAGCATGACAAATGAGGCAGAAAACGGAAATAGTATGGTCAGAGTGGACCATGAAGAGCCTGAAGAGAGAGAGTGAAAGAGCCTGAAAAGGTTGGTTGGAATCAGGGAAGGGAGAATTAAAAACAGCATCACTAGCTGCTAGACTCTCCAGCTGGAGAGGAAAATCTTATCTGGTCTCTCACCTGCAAATCCTGTTGCCTCTTGGACAATCAGTGGAGTGCTGAATTGTGGAGGGTGGGCAGGTGAGGAAAGAAAATAGCACATTGTTTGGTGGGAAAAGGGAGGTCCAGGCAGAGCAGTAAACTGCTGTTTAAACAGGTTTACACAAAATGTGATTATATTTCTTTTTAAAAAGCCTTTTAGGAGCTGTTTCCTTTTTCCCTGTAGTACTGTGAATTGGCATATGCCTCTGGGAAAGGGGAACCTGCTCTCTAAAAGATTTTTAAATAATGTTTGTTAAAACCTACAGCATCATCATTAAAAGCTATTTAATGAAGAGCTGCTACCACCTCTATAAAAACCCCCACTCTCATTCACTATTTTCTTTCTTCATTTGTGTCTGTGCTCTTTTCTGGTACTAATGGTGTACCACCCTAATGATTAATTTCCACTTTGTCTTACAAACAAATGTTTGTTAAATAGTTTCCAACCCCCAATAGTACCATCTCAGCACAAGCTACAGGGCATGCCAAGCAGAAAGTTGTGTGTATAGTGTGTCTGGGGCATCATATATGCCAGAGTTCCCCTTATTCTAATGTGGGCTGGTTTTTCACGTTTCCACCCTTTACCCCTATAGATCCAGTAAGATTCTGGTACTGGCCACAAGAGTAACACTTCAATTTTATGTTGTCACAGTTCACCTGAAAGCTTGCTAGGGAACCAGTTGTTTGCTAGGACTCCTACGACATATACATTCTTCAAAAGATAAGGAAACTAAGAAATAAAGAGGGAGCAGGGAGAAGAAGGAATCTTCCTAGCAGCCCAAACTACATATGAAAAGCAGTTCACCCATTTGTACCATAGGATTTCTTCGCTGAGGTTCATCAGACCCTTTTCAAACCACTCCTTTCCTCCCTGCCCCACACAATCCCAGAAGATTAACAATCCTCATCTTTGTTTTTGGTTCCCACAATAGCTCTGATTAAGAGTGGCCTCAGTAGGTAAGAACAGGGCCAATCTATAGCCTTCATAGTCATTTGAGATCTTTAATTTTAGAAAGGCTAGTGGATGTTGCTGGGATGGATCTGTTTCGTATAAAGGTCCACTATGAAACAAAACAAGCAAAACCTGCCCATTTCAGTGTATGAGTTCAAATTAGCAGGGCCCCATGTGTTTAGGTTAGGTTCTAAAAAGAAATGGGGGACAGTGGTATGGGGAACCAGCCAGTGAGAAGAACTAAATTGAAACTATTGGTTCCATTACTCAATATTTCTGCCCATTAATGCTCACTGATGGACAATATTCTGACTCTGATGACAGTCTTAAAGCTCATGCCTAAAAATTGAGGGATTTAAAAAAATAATGCTTTATTATATACTCCCCTTTTCAGGGTTTTGGGCTCTATTTGGGAAGTTTGGGAGCTCAGATTATGGAGCCCAATGCATAGATCTCATTAATGAAATCCAACACAAGATGATATCAAAGATCTATGATATTTTTAGTGACAAATGATTAGGTTTCATATTTCTCTCCTCATTACAAGTGTAACTGTAGTTTACCTGAGGAAACATTATACTATGAAGACAGACTGGTGAACTGAGAAAAAAAACTGTAAGCTCTTTCCCTTTATGTTCTGATTCCTGGTAAAAGTACTTTAAAATGTCAACATACAATTTCAAGGAATTCTCACATTTCACTCCTTGATGCTAGATGGCTTGTGGTGGACATGGTCTCGGATATAGCTACAAATACAACAAAAATTACACCAATTTAAAGGCACAGTGGATAAAGTGCTGAACTTGCAGTCAGGAAAACTTGAATTCAAATCCAGTCTCAGACACCTGCTGACTGATACTGAGCAAGTTAGTTAACCATTGTCTGCCTCAGTTTCTTCACCTGTAAGATAAGAATATTAGCACTTACCTACTAGGGTGGTTGTGACGATAAAATGAACAAACCATCCTCACTATATCTTATGATGAAGAAGAATTTACACATTGATTACAGTAGTGTAAAGGAAAGCAACATTTAAAGACATCAGAACTCTGATCAGTGCTGTGAGGAGTTCTGACTTCACTTGATGGTGAAGTATGCCCCTCCCTTTAGCAAAAGGATGATAATTTATAAGTGCTAAGCAGTGTGTTGATTCATTTTAATCATGCAGTTCTCATATTCAAGGGAAGAAAGGAATCATTGAGAAGGGACAAAGAGGTTAAATTAAAAAAGAGTATTTATAAAACATTAACTTTTAAAGAGAAAAAAACCAAACCCCCATGATGTAAGTGCCAGATGTATTTAGAGATGAGGAAATGTCAGTAGAAAAGGGCTAAAAAGGACTGTCTAATAAGCAAATGTCAATCAATAAACATTAATTAGGCACCTACTATGTCCAGACACATGCTGAGCACTGATAAGACAGAATTCAAATTCAGTTTTTTGAAATCCAAATCAAATTCTCCTTTCAGTATACCTGAGTTGCTCCACAAAGAGAAGAATAAAGGGTAAAGAAACAGTTGCAGTAAGCAGTGATCAGATGATGATTTTGGCTTATTTTCAGAGTTTTCTTAAGATAAATGGTGGTGTAATTGTTAAAAGATTAACTATAAAATGAACTAATAAATAATTAAGTAGCATTAGATGCCGCATTTGTGGAACAATAATGGTATTATTCACCCTTGCATCAACAGGATTTCTAAAATAAATACTTGAGCCTATTAGAACCAAATAAACACTTTTAATTTTCTGTATTTTATGCCATTTCCATAAGATGAGAATAATTGAACCATGATCCCCATTAATCAGCAGGATACAGGGGAAAGAGTATTTGCTCCAGAATAAGATTATTTGAGCTCAGTCTCATCCCCCTGCTTACCACCTCTGTGACCTTGGACAAGTCACTTGACCTCCCTAGACTTCAGTTTCCTTTTATGATCCTATGAATTACAGTTCATATAACTGCTAAAGAAGAAGAAAACACTCACATGACCTACACACACACACACACACACACACATTATAGATATATATATATATATATATATATAGATATATATATACATACATAAAATACAGGCAATCAATTCCATCAGTTAAACATCATTAAAATGCTTTGGATATATACTGTAGTGAAATATGTGTTAAAATAAAATCAAGTATGGAGAGGAACACCATTTGGTATGCAGAAGAGATATTGTTCTTTTCAGATCAATAGTTTTAAGGCATACTTAGAGAAAGGGCTAAAAATAGAAAAACTTACCAGGTACATTCAGATTGAGAATTTCTAAAATAATTACATTGCATCATAAAGGAAAGTCAACAAAAATACAAGATCACATTATAAATGTTTTACTTGAATAATATATTATTAAATAGAATTCTAAATACTTTAAGTCAAATCATATGTCCTTGAAATGTAATCAGGGTGAAGGGAGTGGGTGGGAGGGGGTGGATGGACAAATAGAAATGGGAGAAGAAAATCTAATTACTGAAAGAATGAAAAGGGTAGACATGGAGCTGAAGATGTAGGTTTATGAAGGTAATGCTTTCCTTCCTCTGTGGATAGAAAATACACAGAAAAAAATTTAGTTTTAAAGCTATCCAAAATCCACAGGCTTAGAGATATCTAGAATGAAGTGGACTTTCCTTTATAGGTAATTGGAGGTCTTCAGGCAAAAGGTGGATAACCACTGGTTGAATATGTTCCTCCCAACTCTGAATTGATATAATTCTATAATGTGAGCAGACTGGAAATAAGATTTGTGATTTTTGTTGCTGGCCAGACCTATGGGCTTACCACATCAAAATTTGCCACACTTAAAAAATGTGGGTGCTTCCTGCAGATTGTAGACCTAAAATAGAGGAGCTATGTGGAATTTACTTTTATGCACTATGTATTTAAACCATATATGTATGCATATATGCATATATATATACACATATAAGCTACAATTTCAAGGATTTTGAGGCTACTTTTTTATGAAAGTATGAGAAGAGAACAGAAAAACTTTTTAAATTAAATTGGATCCCAGGCCACATAATATATCAGTTAACAAATTCTCTAGTAGACCACATCCACTCAGTTGACTGAAAGGTGCAAAGGAGACATGATCCTGCTGTGCTTATACTTTATTGATTGCATATATTTTAATAAATCATTTTGTTCAGTGGAGCAAAATACAGCATTAAACTCTCCTCCCAAAATGTCTCCCATGTATTTGGAAAGATCAAACAAGTTTCTTTGATAAATGCAACAGCAGAGATAATTGTTCCTCTGATCCTCGGTGTCAAGTAAAGCATAAAAGAAAGACATTTACCAAAGATTTGTCACACAAAAAAAACAATGTTCCAGGAAGCAGTCCAAAAGGATTCCTTATGAGCGTGTTAAAGTCTTGCAACTGATACTGCTTGCAGATTGTGTCAAGTCTCTGAAAACCATAGTCTCCAAAATGAAATTGGCAACTTCTCAAAAGAGGGAATCCTAGCAATCCACTCTACAAAAACGAAGTGGATGAAAAATTCCTATTATCTGGACTTCGGTATATAGTTGAAAAGAAAGCCAATAAAGCTGATCAATGTGTTGTGTGTGTGGGGATGTGTGTGTGGATGTGTGTGTGTGTGTGTGTGTGTGTGTGTGTGTGTATCCTGGCCAAATTCTCCAGGTGGATGATGAATTGAATCCAGAATTGAATAGGAAATAGAGAATACATTAAATTGATTTTGGGAAATTCTGTAAACTTTCTATGATTCCAACCTGCTTCCTAAAAAAAAAAAACTATTATTCCAGAGGTGCTATATGATTGTGAATCATTGAGAATCACATTCTTCAAATAACTGAAGTAGGGAATAATTCAAATGTAAGTGGGGAAATAGTGTAGATTCAAGAATACTGTTGCCAAGAAGTAGGGTAAAATGTATCCTCCAAAAGGTGGCTGAGCTAAAAAAAGGTACTAGAAATGACAGCGTGAGCATGGCAGTAGTACTCAAATAATGTTCAAAGACCTAAAGGAAAGCTTGTGACAAGCTAGTGGAACCTCTGGGGCATTTACAGGAAGACATGGAGGAAAGTCACAGAAGTTGAGAAGACATAGATGGATTATGACCTACTGAAGGTCACAGATGCATTGAAATATTGTTTTATTTTATTCTAGAGGCAACTGAGTAAGGCATGGATAGAGAACTGAATCTGGAGTCAGGAAGATCTGAGTTCCTAGCCATCCTCAGATACTTACTAGTTGTGGACTCTGGGCAAGTCACTTAGCCTTTGCCTCAATTTCTTCAACTGTAAAATGGGAATGATGATAACAGCACTTATCTCCCTGGGTTTTTGTGTGAATCAAATGAGATGACATTTGTGAAACATTTAGGTCACTGTCTGTCACATAGAAGTTGCTTAGTTAATACTTTTTTCCTTTCTTCTACGCCCCTTTTAAAAAGACATCAGGTATATTTACTTCCTTTAAAACTTTTTTTTAAAAATCTAAGCACTTTCTGTTTTTATTGCAGACTGTAGACTTTCAAAGAAATCAATGACAGTAGATCATATGGTCTGTACAACACCAAATCAATCACATAAAAATAAAAATTTATTTGTCATACATTGGGAAAAAGGAACTAGAATGAGAATCAGGAAAATTTTCTGTTTCCTGTTCAATTACAGATTCAATTCATTGTCCACCTACAGAATCTGCCACTAATTACCCATGTAAACTAATTGATAAATCTATAGGAGAGAATGTTTAGAGATTGCCCTGGCTATTAAACTATGAGGGAAGAGGACTTCAGTTTTCTCATCTGTAAAATAAAGATATTAGAATAAATTATCTCTAAAATTTCTTATACTATAAAAACCCAGGATTCTGTTTTGTTTGACCAAATATATGTTTCTTTACACAAGTTAACGTTGATGTTTCAGTTAGTTTGAACTGTTGAGAAGTCATGATTTTCAAAATTAAGCAAACTGGTTTGGCAGCTTTGTCTGTTTTTACGTTGTTTTGTTTTTACAAAGAGTTGCATTTTTAAAAATCCATTTGACAGAATAAAATATTCCAAGCAGTCATACCTCTGAGTGTAGAAGTAGTCCGAATATCCTTTTCTTTTGGTCATTGTGTGTCTGTGTGTGTGTGTGTGTGTGTGTGTGTGTGTGTGTGTGTGCTCATGTTCTGGATTGGTTGCAACCTGCAGCATTTGAAGGAAGACCCACGTTGATGGGTTCACCGACCCCTCAAAGGTATTAAATGCATAGGTAAGGATTAGATTGGTGATGTATTTTTAGAAATTTGGCTGCTAAATTTCGGAGGATGTTTTGTCTATCCCATTATCATTTGATACTTTAAAGTCCATTTGTTTTGATAACTTACTAAATAATTTAATTAATATAATCATTCATTTTGAACTTAAAAGTAATTATTGTATCTAATTTGACATATCCTTACAATATCTTTTCAACCATTTTACTATTTAAGCCTTATTATTGTGAGGTTACATTATTTTAATCACCAGGGCAAGTAGATACAATATAACCTTTTAGAGTCACAGAAACAAAAATATGTGTTCCAGCCTCCTTCCACTAAGAGGCCTCTAGCTCTGCTTATACAGGGTACAGGTTCATTCCTGGGGGACTCTTTTCTCTAAAGAAAGGACCCAGGTTCTTATTACATTCCTTGGCTTGCTGCAATCTCCCAAATTTTCTTCCAGCTCCAGAAAAAAAAATCATTCAAGCTTCATTATGGCTCAAATCTAGGTTGTTCCTAAAATGTATTAGAAAGCTAGAAAGTAGATCAGGAATGGAACAGTTTTTATTTCCTCCATTATAAAAGAAATGCTTAACACAAAAAGACTCAACATACCTGAAGACTGGCAAATGCTACATAACCTCTAACTCCAATTTTCCTCTCCAGGGAGGTTTATATTAAACATGAAGTAAGACTTAGAGGGATTATTGAATAGGCATTTCTCCCTAACCTCACCTCTGCATTTTGTGAAAAGCTTCCTAACGGGCTGTGCTGTCTTTTGCTCATCCAGGCCAGGGTTGACTCATTGTAAATTCATGGTTATCTTCTCCAGAAAGGGTATACTTGAAGAAGCCATCTCTAGTTGCCTGTCAGCTCTGACTAGGGACCCTGGGTGGCCCGCACCCTTCAAAATCACAAGATTTTTCCAATCTGGAAACATCCATTTCATAATCACTACTCAACCATCAATGCTTGAGAAAGAAATACAAGTGGAAGAAGTAGGCAAAAACTCAGGCAGAAACCAGAAGTTGGCTCTCTTTTTAGGGTGTACTCAGTGTGTGGTTCTTTCTGTCTCCATAGACAATTAGAAAATAGCTTCTCTATCTCAAAATGCAGAATCCCTCAGCACCAACCCTGCTAAAATTTAATTCAGTTTCCAATAAAGCAGGATTACCCATTTCTGCATCCCCATCACATGCAAACACACACACACACACAAACACACGTACACATAACAGAATAACAACAACCAAAAAAAAACCCTTAAAGATTATAGAATTATGGCACTATAGATTTAGACCTGGAAAGGATTTCAGATGATCTCTAGTCCAGTTTTATAATTTTTCAAATAGGAAACTGAAGCCCAGGGAAGTTGAGACTTGTTAGGTTTACGTAGGTAATAAGCATCAGAGATTTGAATCCAGATCCTTGCACTCTAGAACTTGTACTCTTTCCATTCTATATCTTACCTGGTTCTTTGATGTTATAATTAATTAAAACAAAGGGTGTGAAGTTAATTCCAAATGTCCTATAATTTATGAGCATATATAGAAAAGTACAGGGAGCACAAAAGGAAATTAAATTCATGACCGTTTATGTCCATGAAAAAGAATCTTTACCTTTTCTGAAGTCTATAAATCCTAAATCCTTAACCCAAAGTCTCTGGATCTATTCAATCTGAAAGACATTTCTAACCATGCCTTCTGCCAGCTAGTGTCCCTACTTGAAAGCCTGGAAGCAATGAGCAGAACACTTTGTCCAAAGCCGCAGTGCCTTACACATTCGTGCAGGGGCCAAGAATTGAGAGAAGGAAAAAAAACTGGGAAGGATGCTGGAATTCTCTTTGCTCAGTTTTGCTTAGCTTAATCTAATAAAGTTCTGATTAAATCAGAGTGGTTTTTATAATAACCATCATGAAAAGAGAGCATTAGTCTTTCCTCGCATCCTTTCATAATTAAAAGAGGAAGTTCTGTGTGTTTTGCTATGAAAACATCCCCTGTTTAGACCACTAAGGGGACTTGTCTGCATATACATCAGGCTGCAAGGGCGCCAGCTGCTGATCAGTTTTCCCCTTTCTTTATTAAATTAATAGGAGAGATTGTTCCCATCTGGGGAAAGATTCTCTCAGTCCATCATCCATATTCATTTGTTTAGGAAATTCATCTCATCATTGAGTATTGTCACATCTTTGGAAGCGCTGCTTTCTTTCTATCTGCTTATTTTCATCTAGCACAATGATAAACATTATTGAATAGGAACATGTTTTGAAAGGAAAGCATTCCTAAGGGGGATCTGTTGAGTATTTACCCAAATGTATGCCATTATTTATAGTTAGCTGGTCAGATGCTATACCTTGTAGAATGTAGAGGTGGGATTTTGGGGGGACAGTTTTATGTTTCCGCAAATAGCTGCCCCCTGGTGAACCTCTGTTACATGTCTCAGGGATCAAATGAGATAATATTTGTAAATGCTTAGTACTGTGCCTATGTATATAATAGTCACAATAATTCTGACTACAAAAATACCAAAGATCCAGGACTTTGATGGTTTGGGTTTTCCCTCAACTGATACAGGTCATAGCTGGAAGAAACACTATAGGCCCTCTAATCCACTCTCCTCATTTTACAGATGAGGAAACTGAGGCCCAGAGAAGTTGTATGAATTGTCCAAGGTCATGAAGGTAACAAGTTTCAAAGGCAGGATTTGAATCCAAGTTTTCTAAATCCAGAGTCGGTGTCTTATGCTACCCTTGTTTTATGCCTTAGGACAGTGAATTCCAATTTTTTTTTAATCACAAACATCTATCAACAAAAATTTGTGAACACATACTTATATGTATTTATTTATAAATAATATATATGTAAAACTGCCCAACTATGTGATTTACATTGTGAAACATGAAAATATGCATATATTTAAAAGAATGAGATAATAAAGACATAAAAATATTTTAAAATTACTTTTATTAATTATACAGAAAACCTTTTTTTGTTTTAACTAAAATAATCCATTTTATTCATTCATAATAACTTGATTTTTAGCAAGAATGATGTCACTGGATATCTTCATTGTTTTTAAAATCTTGACTTAACCCTTTGTGAAGCAGCAGTTAGAGATCTAAATATAAGTTCAAATTTATTCTGATATTTACAGTGGTTGTCATAGCTGAAAAAAATATATGTAGATCCAAATGGGAAAGGTGAATTTTTGGCTACACTTGCTAAATCATGGCTCCCCTTCACTGATTATATAAAGTATATTTTTTGTTTGTTTAAAACTTAGCCAGTGAATTTCCATGTTCCCTAATGTAATTCAGTTGTTCTTGAAACTAATTGGAAAGTGTTTCACTTTTGTATTTTTAATAAATAAGTTCAAAGCCCCTTAAAATTTTTTGGTATATTTTTAAACAGTATAGAAAATTCCGTTTTCACATTTTTCAAATGTCCTTCTATGAGAGCTTTTTAGGTTATATCCTTTCATTATTTTTAGAAACAAATACATAGTTCATAAATATCTTACTAATTTTGATTGCTTCATATTACCATTAGCTAATATGTCAAGATACAATATAACTTAGAGTGAGACCTGTCATTATTGATAGTGGCTGTAAATCTATAATTCAAATAATCCTTTAATTTCAATTTTCTTCTGGCTGGCTTCTTATTAGATCTGATTAGACCATCATCATTTTTACCTTGAATTGTGTTTGATGAATAACTCATACTAGGATTGAGGGAATTTTCAAGTTTTCTTGTTATTACAAAAATTGTCATTTTCTTGTTGTTCACTTGTGTTTGCATTATTTAATCTTTGATTCCTTTGCAGAAATCTTTTTAAGCCACTTGGTTTGTGAAGGTTAGTATAGTTCAAACTAGGTAATATAACCTTTAAGTCCACTTAATGTGTCACATGTAAATTTCAACATGTCACAATAAACAAGAGAGATACTAGTGTCCACCCCTCTGCATTGTAGAATTCTCACTTTTGCCTAAGGATATCTTATATACATACCACCCATACCATTTTTGTCTCACATACAGACCAAATGAGGGCACCATTGGTGATCACATATTAAATATTAGTAAAGTATTTTTTTAATGTAGGTAAAAATAAATAGATGTTTTGACATTTTGCCCCTGTTTCCCCAATGGAGCATCTTAAGCACACTTCACTTTGGATACCATTGTACTCAATGGTCAGTATTCTGGAGGAGAGCCTCTCTAGATTGATCCATGTATGACAGATGATGGATTCCTATGGCATGACTGCATATGCCTGGACTTTCTTTGGGGAGCCTTTTAAAATCCAGGGTCATCTCCATGTTAGAATGAGACATGTAAGACTTTGGTGGAAGGTCTTAGAATATTAGAATAATAAAGCATAAAATGGTGTGGATATCTTCTCCTTTTAATTGGATGATATTATTCACTTTTTCCAGTGCTACCATGATGGCCCTAGACTTTACCATTAAATATGCAAATGTACTTTCCCTTCTATTGAACTTTTTTTCTGAATTACAAACATAGTTATAAACATACCACCTTGCCAAAATGATAGAATTAGATGTAATATTTAGTGTGGCACATAATTTGAGAGAATAAATCATCCAGAAATGGTTTGGATAATTTCTCCACATAGAAAGGCATATGAATTTACATTTTTTTCTGGAAAAATTCTACACACACTTTTTAAAAATTAAAAACATATAAGAACATTTATCTCTTAAATGACCTTGTGATGACTTAATATACACCCAAAACAGAATACAAGTTAAATCAAGCTAATTGGAGACAGGTTTTGCATCCTCCTGTTCAATTTTATTGATAAGTTCTTCTGGTTGTTATTAGAATGATATCAGTAGATATTCTACTCAAAACTCCTTGCCATTTCATTGATTTAGGCCCTTCCTTCAATGGTAAGGATTGCAACATAGCAAATGTTCTTAGAGATTTCCAGGGTCAAAAAATGAATAATCTATAGCCAATCTGATGAGGAATCTCATCAAGATTAGCTAGATGTATCCTCCAATAACAGATGCATACTTCATGTTTTATTGCTGTTCGGTTGTTTCTCAGTTATGTTCGTCTCTTTGTGAACCCATTTGTGGTTTTCTTGGCAAAGATACTGAAATAGTTTGCCATTTCCTTCTCCAGTTCATTTTACAGATGAGGAAACTGAGGCAAACAGAATTAAGTAACTTATCCAGGGTCATACATCTAGTAAGTGTTCCAGGCTGAATCATAATCCATCCCTGGTAACACAGTCAGAACCTTCTGGCTTGGCAGAACCTTCCAAAAC
>CM053769.1:638968601-638986269 GCA_028658325.1 Potorous gilbertii
TTTCTAAGGCTAGGATTTTATAACATCTAATTAAAGTTTTTCCTTGATTGAGACAATCACTGGCCCTTACAGTTTTGTGCCACGATTAGGATCACTTGTTTTGCTCGCAAATGGAATGAAGAAAGGAGAGCTAGTTCATTAGTCATCTACCAGGTGACATCACTGGTTCAAGGCAGTTTGGTGGCTAGTTTTGAGGTAGGAGTATAAATAGGTTACAAATGACTTGATGTCGGGAAGACAGTGAGCTTTGAGAGGTCCCTTGTTTATTACTCAGGGAGTACAGGTCAGTTGAAATATTTTTATCAAAATTGAATTAAGAATATGGATAACTGTGATATGTCAGGTGTTGTGCTATCTTAATCTGTGGAGAGTTGTAATTCTCTTTATATCTCAGTTTATTCTTTCTTTCCCATTAGCAATTTGCTGTGCTTCGCAGATCTCCTGGTCATCTGCTTCTCAGGACTTTTTAGATTGACAGGAATTTCTTTCATGTATCAGGATTTCCTGAATCTATTCCCACAATTACTGAAATTTTTATCCTCTTTTTTCTGTTAGATATTTACAATATCTAATACAGGTAGGCTACCATAACCACTCTTTGCCACCATTTTCAGCAAATCATATTCCTTTATAAATTCCTTATAGAAATGATGTCAGCTAAGTTTAAATAAATTACTTCCCTATTTTATAGATCTTTCACCCTCAAAATTCTGTTCATCAAAGCTTTAAACTGAAGGATCACTACCTAAGGAAACAGATGATTCTATTTCCCACCAAATACTTTTTTTTTCTACATAGTTTTAGAGAGATTCAAAAAGTTCAATGTATTGTTTCCTAGAAAACCCATATAAGGTGAAAAATTTCAAATGGAAGAAAAATGAAACAACAGGAAAATGGTCAGGAGGCATATTTCATTGTAACAAAAATGAAAAGGGGCGGGGAACCCAATCCAAATTGTCCTGGTTTCTAGTCTCTAAATAAAAAAGGTCACGTTTCCATGTGTCTGGATTAAGTCTCTCTGAGACTGGCATTTGAAAATGTGTAACCAGAGAAAGAAGAGTATATGCAGGGTTTCAGATTTTCTGTAAACTAGTGGTTTAAAAATACTTGCTCCATCAGTAAATATGTATAGGTACATTTACATTTTTAAAAGCTATATACATGGTACATGTTCTGATGGATGATTATGTTCATTATAAAACTTACAAAAAATAGAAATTTTTTAAAGAATGAAATAAAGATGAAATAACATTTGAACCTAAAGTCAACAGGGTGCCACTGGAACTTACTGAGCAGAAGAGAAATCATGTTCAGAATTGCACTATAGGAGAATCATTTTGGAAGTTGTGTGAGGGATAGACTGGAGAAGAAAGAGGGATTTGGGGCAGGGTGTCCAATTAAGAGGCTTTTCTTATACACCAGGCAAGAGGTAATGAGAACCTGAATAAACTAGGGTAATGTCTGTGTGAATAGAGAGAAGGGGATAGATATCGGAGATGTGTGGAATTAGAAATAACGAGGCTTGGCAAATGAATGGATGTCAGGTTAGGAAAGATTTGGAGGGGGGTTGTTGAAGATAACATTAAGAATAGAGGTAATCCTCCACAGTAATTTGGAAGTACATTATATAAAATATAATGTACTAAGATCTCTGATGCAAACTGCAAACCCCTCTGTGTTTTCTTATCTTTAGTAATTTACTCTATATTACCCAAAATCAAAAGAGAGGAGGTAAGGCTTTTATAATCTGTCTGCCCTGGAGCCAAAAACCTCCTCAGGGAGGTGGCCTGTGGCCATGAAGTGCCCAGAGAATCGAGATGTGGATTTTTCGGGGGTCAGGAATGTTTCCAATGGCCCAGCAACCACAATGGAGATTAGTGTTGTAAGGAAAAACCTGAAGAAAAATAGCCAATGTTTCCATCCACTTATTCAACTAATCACTCTCAGAAAAATGGCAAGGTAAAGAGAATTGACAGTGTAGTCAAATGAAGTCTAATGATTTCATCTACTCTAGTGTTTTTAATGATCTCCTCTATGAAACTGATTTTAAAATCAATATTTCTAGCCTCAGTATCTAGTCTATGTTGTAGTACTTCATCTATAGTAGCTTACAGGTCACAACTATCTGAGTTTTTTGTCAATATCTTAGATGACCTAAAGGGAAAGTCTTATGATCACAATAGCTGGCATCTTTGGCATCTATCCCCTTCCATTTATCCACTCATATCTACCACCCTCGTTCAAAGTCCATTCACTTGGACTGTCATGACTTCCTAATTAGATTCTGTACATCCATTCTCATGCCTATCCAATTCATCCTCCATAAAGCTGTCAAGATAATATTACTAAGACATAGATCAAAGTGAAAAGGAACTTTAAGCTAATCTAGGCTAAATCCTCTTTTGCGGAAGAGAAAACAAGGCAGCATATGACAGAGCCAGGTTTATACCTCGGGTCCTGTGACTCCAAATTCAGAGTTCCTTCCATTATCTGACCACCTATTTCATGCTCAAAAACCTTCAGTGACTCTTCACTCTCTCAGGATAAAATATAAACTCTCAAACTTGAAATTTGAAATTCTTCATAATCGGGCTCCTACCTACCTTTCTGATTTTGTTTCATGGCATTTTTTGTTCCAGCAAAACTGGATTCATTATCAGTTCCCAGAATATGATACTTCATCTTACACTTGCATGCATGGAAAGAATATGTCATCGATAACTTCAAAAATTCTTCTAATTCTTAAAAGATCAATTAAGAGGACACTTTCCTTTTGAAGTCTTCCTTCTCTAGTCAGTTGTTAGTTCTCTCTCCCTTTTCAGTTTTCTTTGTACATAACTGATTAGTGTATGTGTTCCACCCATTCATTAGCAAGTAAGATCCTTGAAGGCAGGTGCTATTTCATTTCTCTCTTTACATCTTAAGTGCCCAGGATAATGCCTCACACATACAGGTGCCAATTAATTTTGTAGAATTGAATCATTCCATTCCTAAACTCAAAATCACAGAACTTCAGAGTTAGAAGAGATCTCAGAAGACATGTAGGCTAAAACATACCTGCATTCTAATCCTCTCAACAATATACCATCTGAGGAAGCCCATTTCACTTTGGGAAGCTTTAATTTGTTGGGAAGTTTTAAAACTTAAATCAAGCCTAGGTCTGTCTGCCTTTCTGCATCACTTCTCATTCTGTCCTTTGGGAACATGCTGAAAAAAGTCACAATGATCTTCCATATTATAGCTCTTCAAAAAATCAAGTACATTTATCACATCCCATCTTGAGTCTTCTAAGTTTTATTGATACATTCACAATTCCTTTGGAGACTTCACATTTTCTAACAAAGTGCAGACCCCATCACCAGGCACTTAACATCCTGAACAATCTAACTCTAATCTATCCTTGAAGGTTTATTTCATGCTCCTCCCTAACATATACTTTATGATTTGTCCAAGCTGAACCAATTGCCGTTCCCTGTATGGCTTTTTTCTACCTCTGTCAATTTCTGGATACCATTTTTCTCATGCTTAGAACAGACTCCTCCTGCCCCTTCCCATATCTCCACCATACATATATTTCTTTAACAATTTTAATTCTATGGTCTTTAGTCTGAGGTAGATCACATAACTTGCAGAGATAGAACCGGAAAGCTGCTCTCTGACCCTGTCCTCCACTGGCATGTGTGGTCCTGATAATGACAACCATTTTACCTGGTCGGTATACTGCTTCATGATGTCCATAAGATTCAAGAGCACAAGTGTGGGATTTGTCCACTGGTTTAGAACCTCTTCCAAGGAAGCCCTTATAAAGTGTCCAACACATAGGATTTTGCTCCTTCTTCCTTTGTGATAAAGTAGGCCACAGAAATGTGTCTATTCCTTCCCTTATAAGGTAATATGGGAAGCTGAGTAAGCACATCAGAAGCTGAATTTACTTGGCTTGTTCATTTTTAATATATCATTTGCTTCCAGAAAATCTTATTTGTCAAACCAAAAATGACTTCAGAAATTGAATGACCAGCAACTCATGTGTATGTGTGTGTGTGTGTGTGTGTGTGTATGTGTGCATTTATGATCAGGTGTATGTGAGTTTCTCCCCAAGTTAGATAAATCTTACTCTTTATGGACTTATTTAAATGACTCTATAATAGGCCCAAAGCATTTAAACCACTCCTAAACAAAATCTGGTTGTGTAGGAAAAAAAGACACATCCAAACTGAGTTCTTCTCTTTGTAACAGGTTAAAAGCAGCAGGACACAACCAAAGAAATTGGTGTATATTTAATATGATTTGAGACAGAAGACTGCATGTAATGATGGGCTTTATCAGAATCTTCAAGTTTGCCAAGAATGGATAGGGCTAATTATTCCAAAGGACTAATCAGGGAGAATAGAGAAATGTGTTTTACTACATCAGTCTCACTTTCATATTGGGCTCACAACAGATCTTTATTAAGTAGAGTATCACGATTGTTTGAAGGGAATGGAAAAAATAAACATCAAAATACAGGTGACAAAGATAACGGACGTTTTACTTAGCTAAAAAAACCTTGATTGACATAGCTATGTGTAAACTTATGTAATGCAATAGGGATAAATGCTACAAGTATTATCATAATTTGATGGTGGCAAGTTTTCTATTTCTTTTCTGTAACTAATCAAAAACATATCCAACTAACTTGTAAGACAGACAAGATTTGTTTAGACATATTGAAAATCATTAAACTCTTGCTTATACTTAAAATCATTAATAAAATACTTATTTTAATGAATTTGGACATATTTTCCAAAGTTTACTTCCAAATAAAAATTCTATATGAATTTTTTAAATGGTTATATGCTTCCTAAAATCCAGAAAGTAATTATAATAAAGTTACATTAAAGTAATTGACTGTGAAAAATGTGTAGAATGACTCAGTAGAGTATAAGAAACTATGCATTTTTATTCAAAATTGTTCAACTATTCTACCTGTCTTCTTGAAAGACTATTTTTATATTCAGAAGCACATAAAATACTGTAGAATTCTCAATAGGTCTGTCCTTGGTTTAATAAGAAGTTTCTTAATTTCCTAATTTGCTAAATTGTGTGGTTGAAATATAATATTTTGTATGTATTACATAATTTTTCCCATGTTTAAAGAATGACAATCTAAGATATATTTTGAAAATGAGAGACTATCTTTTTTTGTTTATTTCCTGAAAACAAGCAATCATTCATTTGGGACATATTTTTACAACGAAATTTCAGGTTTGGGGGTTCATTTCTCTAAAATGAAGAATTTTATCAGTCATTCAGAAGATTTGACTCTAGTTCAGCCTAGTTGCTGCTTACAAGGGGAAAAAAATCTAAGCAGTAGCTTTCCCATATCATTATAGTAAATTGGACACAAAATTTTTAAAAAAGCAGCACAATTCAGACTAAAAAAACCTCTGGATATACTTCTAAAATTTTAAGTATTCTGATAGCAACACAGCAGTAATTGACTGAAAGACAAGCTAATTTAGAAATGAAATAAGAGTAATATATGGAAGTAGCTGCCATTAGAAACCTCCTCTGGTTCCTTATTGTGGCACAGAAGTGGAACTGGTTTCCTGGAAAAGATACCAATGGAACCTGTGAAAGACTAGCACTAGCACTAGCACTAGCACTAAAACTTATACTCAAAGAAGGCTTTGAGTATAAATTTAGAGAAAAACGATATCCCAACCCTAGTTTGTCTATATGCAGAAGGGCTTATTACCTGAAGATTGGCTACCATTTGATTATGATTAATATTTTCTGGGCAAGAGCAACCCATGAAAAACTTTTACTGAAGTGTGGAGGGGTTGCCATTTACATTGGTGCAGGCAGTATCTACACCAATGAAATGGATTCTTAAAGGAGTGAAGCATGTGAAAAGAAATCATTAAAGTCTTAAATAATATAAAATTGTGTTCTAGGGCACTTATTACACAAAGCTCAAATTTGTGGAATAATCGGCTTTGAAATGTCACATATTTCCTGTACTCCAAGGATGAGATTAAAATACAGGCATAAGAAGAAGCCACATGATATCTACTTTGTAATAGAGAACAGCATTATTTCACTCTCCTATGGATATTCTACTGATCCTCAGTCAGATACTTTGGCTTTCTATACATGAAATGAGAATGGGAATCTTTTAATAGATAATATCATTGACCACAGTATCACCTACCTATTTCAAAGGGGTATCTTGAAAGGCCACGTACTGCAAATAAGTAGCAACACCCTAAATAATACTCATAAAGAAAAATGAATTCAAAAGAACAACATTTCAGGGGATAAATAATTTTACAGCAAACCCTAACCTAACAAATAATGAAAAGGGGTAAAGAGAAATTAGTTGGGTATAAGGTCAAGTATGATTTGGTGTATCAGTTAGAGGAGCCTTTGTAGCAAGGAAATTGGGATGGCAATGAAAATGCTGTAGGGAGAGATCATTGAAGGAAAACTAAAGCATGTTTATTTTTATAAAGAAGAAATGACTTTGAGTTCGATTCCTTCTCCTTCTGTAATTATTGAGGCTCCACAAACGACCAGCATTAGCCAAAGTAAATCTTAATTCCTAGTACAATTTCTTGTAGTAACTAATCAGTGACTATAATCTCATTATTATTTTGTACTATTTATGCTCAACTTTTGTTTGTACCTCTCAGGCACTAACGGTCGTTGCTCTTTTTAGCCCTTTTTAGCATATATGGTACAAGGCCTGTTGCACAATGTGTTTGTCCTTCGTTGCCGAAGAAGATCATGCCATCAGAGAAATAATTACATGATTTGCACTTGACTGTGTTTTGAGTAAGGGAGGGCTGTGCAAGTCAGCAGCCTCACTTCTCCTCCAGAGCCATCTGAATCTAGTGACTAAATATTCATCAGGATGTCTGGACATGACCAATTGGGGTTAAGTGACTTGCCCAAGGTCACACAGGTAGTGAGTGTCAAGTGTCTGAGGTGAGATTTGAACTCAGGTCCTCTGACTCCTGCACTGGTGCTCTATCCAATGCACCACTTAACTGTGCTTACTAAATATACATCTATTGCTTGGTTTTACTTTCTGTTACAGTTATTTTTATGTGAGATCTCTCTCCTCTATTAAAATGTTAACTCCTTGAATGAGAACAGGAATCAAGTCTTGTATAAACTTTGTCATTTCTCATCATCCCCTATAATACTCTGTTGAATGTTTGAAATTTTAAGCCTTATTTCTCTCTCTGTCTGTCTCTCTCTATTTCTGTCTCTCTCTCTCTGTCTCTCTCTCATGTCTTTTTCAGGCTATAAATGCTGGAGTTCTTCATGGACTTGGTAAGTGTACTTTTTCCAACTAGGATTGCCTCATCCTTTCTTTGACCACCAGATTCACAAACAGGTGCTCATTGCATTGGAATTAGACTTAGTGTGGACACCTAATCAGCTTTAGTTCACTGCAGCTCAGTACTCCTGAGTTCAAGAGACACCGCAGCCTCAGATTCCCTGATAACCAATATTATAAATTTGTGTTGACATCCCTGGCTAACCCTTTTTTTTTAAAGATGCAGATCTGCATACATTCCATATGTAGGAATTACTATAGAGTGATAAGGTTAGCTTAACAAATAATACAATCTTATTATTCCATCTTTATGTGTCTGTTTATGTAGGGATATATTTAGCTTGATTTCAAAACAGCTTATGAGGTATTACCCTGTATTTGGTTTTGTAGAGAACCTAAGTCAACCTGTTATACACATGATATATTTTAGTACTTTGACTTAAAGAAAAATACTTACATATAATACTGACATAGTCTTTATTGTAGCAAATATTTCTCTCAGGTATGTATTATTCATTAAGTAGACATTTTAGGTATGAAACGACTACAAAGAACAAAGAAGATTTTGTGGAGTTATTTAGTTTAGTGTGTGTGATCACATCAATGTGCATATTTCTTCCAATGATAAAAGATTGTAAACTATCCACATGTCCTCCTTCCATGAATCTCTTGTTCATACCTTCCCATGCATACATTATGGAGGTCCACTGTGGAAAATGATCTTTTATTTTGTCAGGAAAAATTACATTGTTGAAATCCAACTTTATGTGATTGTTGACAACTGGAATGTCATCTGACTCAAGTAACCCCTTAGGAATGCTAGAGATGGCTACAAGATATTTTGGTTTTGTCTAGGTCCATGATCCACCCAAAGCATCCTTGTTTTGTGTTACTTTTTATGTTACTAGGACTTGTGAAAGGTCCAGTCAAGTTTGCGTTTTGTGTTTCCCTATATTTTGGCTTATGTGTGGTTCCCGTGTCAATTCCCTTGTCTAAATCCTACATAATGTAAACCTTCCAGAGCCTAGATAAGAGGGAACCACATCTTTCCAACTCACTTTCCTCTACCGAATAACTTGATAAATTGCTTTCTAAAAGTATTTCCGATTTGGGGATTTGTTCTTGTGAACACCACCACCCAACTTAATGGAGTCCTTCCTCACTTTCTGTGCATTATGTATGGATTCTATACATTAAACAGAATTGTTTTAGAAAAGATTTCTTATTCTCTCTTACATAGGTATGGAGATTTATACATTTTTGTTATAATGTTGGTGCTATATTACTAGTTTTTTTCAATAAATACTTAGGTGTCACAGCGTATAGAGTGTTGGGTCTCAAACACTTACTAGCTGTGTGATCCTGGGCAAGTCACTTAATCTCTGTTTGCTTCAGCTATAAAATGGGGATGATAACAGCAACTACATTGCAGGACTGTTGTGTGGATCAAATCAGGTCGTATTTGTAAAATACTTAGTGTAGTGTTGGTACATAGTGAAGATATGTGTATGTGTATACATACACACACACGTATATAATTATTGTTTCCTTCTTTTCCCTTCCCTAATTTGTGTCAGGTACTATTGTTAAGAACTATGGATACAAGGAAAGGCAAAAGATGGTCCTTGCTCTCAAGGAACTCAGTCTAATGTAGAGAAAATATGCAGTTAAACAATAAGCAAACAAGCTAAATATAGAATAAAATGGAGATAACCAACTGAGATAAGGCACTAGATTGAAGTGGGACTGGGAGAAACTTCTTACAGAAGGTGGGATTTTAGCTAGGATTTATAGGGGACCAGGGAAAAGCTAGAAGGCAGAGATGAGAAAGGAGAGCGTTCCAGGCACGGGGGAACAGCCAGTGTCACTGGATCACAGAAAACATGGTGGAGGTAGAAGTAATTAAAGTCTAGAAGATTGGAAAAAGCGTATTTGTGTACTTTGGAGCAGGGGGAGGTTATGAAGGTCTTTGAGCACCAAACAGAGGATTTTTATATTTGAGCATAGAGGTGATAGGGAACCATTGGAATTGATTGAGAAGGGGACTGACACAGTCTAAATCTACTTCATGAAGACCACTTTGACAGATGAATGGAGGATGGATTGGAGTCAGGGGAGATTTTTGGCAGGGAAAGCAATCAGCAAGTTATTGCAACAGTCCAGTCATGAGGGCCTACACCAGGAAGGCGGCAATGTCACAGGATAGCAGGTAGCCTATAAGAGATGTTACAAAAGTAAAATTGACAGGCATTGGTAACAGATTGGATGTAAAGAGTGAAGCAGAGTATGGAGTGGAGGATGATACCTAAGTGGGCAACCTGTGTAATTAGAAGCACTTGTGGTACGTACCCTTAAGAGTCATAGAGACATTCTTAAGAGGAGAGGGTTTGGGGGGAAAGAAAATAAGTTCAAGTTTGGGTATGCTGAGTTTAAGATGTCTCTGGGGCATACAGTTCGATATCAGTAGATGGAGGTTCTACATATTTTGTGTGGAAGTGCTCCATGAGGGCTTGTTTACAAAGATTATGGTCAGTACCATTCAATTAAGTGATCCATAATACAGAGAATAAAATAATGCTACCGAGATTTTGGAGGGACTTTATAAGACATTATTTTGCAAGAATGAAAAGTTGAAATCTTTATTGACTTTTACTCCATATGGAAACTTTTTAAAAAGTCAGATATTTGTCTCAGGAGAAGTCTGACAATTTTCCATTTATCTCAGTGGTACATGTGACATTGTTCAGTATTGAGATATTTATGTTATGGTACTTCTGAATCAGTACATATGCCATTTCTATTTCTTCTCTTTTAGTAATCAAATCTTTCCCTCTTCCTTCTATCTTGTCAAATGAGTATTTTTATAATATACTATATGTATTTCAGCATATGTAATCACTTTCTCATTTCCCCATTATGTTTGAGCAAATATCTTTCTATCCAAATGAGAAAATAATGTTGTCAAAGCACGATTCCATCTTATACTTTGAGAGGCTAAAATAGAAGCAATTAAAAAACCCACAGCTCTTCTTAACTCGGGCGGTTTTGGTTGGCTAGATGTTTTGTTTTTGTATTGCATTCTTATTACTGTTAGTGGACAGAAATCTGTAAATTATCACTCTTAGTTGTCATGTTTTTTTGCTGGAAACTAGAGACCTTTTCCTGTGCCTAATGGGGGGGGGGCAGATAAATGTCTTCATACTGAGTTGAATAAAATGAAAAAAGTTATTTATCTCCCAACACTTAGGGTATCACAAAGCATTGTCTTACATCCACTAGAGGGAGCCCCAAGCTTTCTATACAGTAGATTCCAGGCCTCTGGAGGGGGGACAGTGTGCTTGGCACTTGAAGTGGGAAAGGAAATAGAGTGGATAGCACTGGTTACATAAATTATATGTAGAATGCTATAAAATGATGGTTAGACAACATAAAGCAAAGGGTGTCTTACCATTCTAAAAACGTTTGGGATAGTAAAATGTATAATCTTTCTACTGTTTTCCAGTTATGTATTTAATTGAGAACAAAAATGCTTTCTGAGAACTTCAAACAGCCCAGCTGGAAGCACAGGAATTAGCATGAAGTGAAATATTTATGGGAGCTTAATACTGTTTAAGGCTCATTTTTCTCCTGCCTTAAGACATGAAGCCCAATTAACCATTTCTAATTAAATAGTTGAAAACAAAGTAATGTGACCTAAGAAAAAGCAGCTAAATGGTAACATCTATGCTGTGAAATTTCAAAAAATAGATTTTTGATGCAGAGGTAAAGAGTATGAAGATGACCAAGGAATCACCACCACCACTGAGATAACAAAGCCATTGGGAGTGATTTATGGAGAAATATAACTTTAGTATTAGGTACCAGGCACCTCCCTCTCAACAGGATATCCTTTATGGTAGCACTTGGCTCTAAGAATTACTCTTGGTAAGTAATTTATAGCCCTGAACTATGCATCAGATAATATGGCTTTAAAATACCTTCTGAGTCATTTATGACTATCTGTGTAGTCATAGGAAAGAGACTTTTCCAGATTTGCCAGTTATGGGTACTTCCCACCAACACCAATAATTATTTCATATTTATTTTGTGTAGATATTTTCTATTTTTTTCCTCTGTGTAAATTTTGTTCCCTCTCTTGGTTGAATGTAAGCCCCTTAAGGGTCAATGGTTTCACTTCTGTCTTGGTATCCTCATCACCTAGCATAGTCCCTCACCTATAATAAGTATTGATAAATGAACTTACTGAATAAAGAAATGCTCAATAAACGTTAAAAGATGAGCTGAATTCACTTTACCTTTCAGAACCTCAGATTTTTTAATCTATAAAATGAAGATAGTACCTTCCTTGCCTGCTTTACAAGTTGGTAATTATCTACAATGGTTACAAACGTAAATGTACATTGGTATTACTACAGTCACATATAAGGAACATGTTTACAGTACTGAAAATGAAGTGAAATGCCAATAAATTTAGCTCATAGGAATTTTGACCCCAAGGAACCGTAATTCACAAAAGACTAGGTAGGAACGAAAGAATTCCTATAACTCTTTAGGGACTCAGACCTCAGGAACCTTGGACCTTTTTGCCATTACTTGATTCTAAGAACATTATGTATAAACCCTGGGATTTTGGAATATTTAAAACTACCAAATGGGATTAAACATTTGGCCTCCACAGCTACGACCCTGAATCATAAGATTTAAAGTCATGTTAGAAATTTATAAATGAATAGTAATTGCCACAAGAAAAGGGGGAAAATGCTGCACTAGAATATATTTCTATTAATAACAACCCCCCCATATTTAAAATATGACTGTGATTACAAGGAAATAAAAAAGAGTAAACCCTTCCTATATATATATATATTACAATCAACATTTTGAAGAGTTTGTCTAGCTTCACAACTTGGCACATTTTCCACTAAGGTTCACATTACTTAGTAGATATAGGTAGTATGGTGGCCAGCGTAGGAGAGCTGGCCTCAGGTAGACCTTGCTCCAATCCTACCTGAACCACCTGATAGCTGGGTGCCCACTTAACAGGAAAATCCTTAAGATTTCTTTGTAAGTCACAAAAGAACTACAATCAGAACTCCTTTGTCTATTATGTTACAGTTTTTGAACACTCCCCACAAAGTTTTCATTTAGTCCTTAAAACACACAGCATATTTAACTGGATGCTTTGTCTCATTTCTTAATTATTTTTGTCTGCTGTGCAAATCTCCTCTCATTACCACCTTATTTTTAACTGAGCTTGGTTTCTGTTCTACTTGAAAACAGTGAGGATTATCACATTTGATCATAGCTTTTTTTAAAAAAATCATGTCCATTTTTCTCGACTCATTTCTTCTTATTTTGCCTTCGAATTTGCTGCCTCAGTTTTTTTTATAAAAGTATGAGTAGTATCATGGACATGAACACCTTTTGTTGTGCATTGTGATTGTCCAGTCGTGTCTGACTCTTTGTAACTCTATTTGGGGTTTTCATGGCAAACACACCGGTTTGCCATAAATGGTTGGCCATTTCCTCCTTCCACTCATTTTACAGATGAGGCAAACTGAGGCAACAGGATTAAGTGACCAGGTCACACAGCTAGTGAGAGTCTGAGGCAGGATTTGAATTCAGGAACACAACTCTTCCTGACTTCAGGTCCCTCTATCTGCAGCCATCTAGCTGCCCTTTTGCTGTACACTTGAGGGAAAAATAAGGAAAGCAGATTTTATAGTAGCCAGAATTTTCAATACCAGGTAGTTTGGATGAGTGCGAATGTCATTAGATTAGGTATAAGGGTCCAGCAATGGTCCAGTATGTATGCCCCAGTGTAATAGACTGGACAGTCACTAAGATCTGTATTTAGCATAAGATATACGTATATATGTATATGCTATATTATACATATATACACATAAATGGATGCTACAGTGTACTTTAGGAACAATACATATAAACTATATCTGCATGAATGTGGGTTTGAACTGGATTTGTTTTTTGAGGTGTCTCTGCCTCAGATTGTCTTTTGCACTTAGTGCTCTGTGGAAATAATTACAGAAGGAGCATCAGTAAAACAGAAGGAAAGTTTTCCTCTCTATGCCACTTTTGCCCATTTCATGTTTCTTTCTACTGTAAAAAAAATGGACAGATCTGGAGTGAGTACAGGTGTGTGTAAACAGACACACAATACCAGGATCAAGTTTATGCAACTATAGTCATACTCCATATTAAGTTGGGCTCAATCCCATGGCATTTCATGATAATAAAGTATAAACAAGTCACAACTTAAACTTGGTGCTCCTGATATAATACGTTTCAGACAGTCATAGAATCAATCAAGAGCTGCAAAGGCAAAGAGAGCACAGAAATCACAGTCCATTTCCTTATTGAGAGATGAGGAAAATAAATAATGAGATCAAATTCACAAAAGGAATGGCAAAGTGAAGGCTTGAACCTAGGTCCAAAGCCAGAGCTCTTTCTATGAAACTACATTGCCATTCTTTAGGCTTTATGCCCAGTTTGAGACTTTGTCTTCAGTCTAGTCATGAAATATCTTGGGGAGATGTTAAATACTTTATACAAAGAAGTCTCTGATAAAGGAATTTCCTTTACTAGCAGTAGCTCCATTCACAAAAGCAGAAAGAGCAAGTTAATTGCTCCACTTAGCTGCTTTTCAAACACAAAGGAAAAGAGGACAGAAAAAAAATCCTAATAAAAATAACAACTTTTAGCTCAACTTCTGTAAGTTCTAATTCATTCTCATGAGTTCCCCTATTTCTTGAGTCTCTTGAATAAGTGGGTCAGGGGAAATTGACTCCTAATCTCTAGGCTCCAAACTTAATCAATTAATGTTCCCCTTTCCACAGATCACCCTACGTGATGTGTGTATATGTGTGTGTGTATGTGTGTGCGTGTGTGTCAGTGCATATGTGTTTGTGCGTGCACACAAACTTACACACATGTAGCTCACGTTCACCTGCATATGTGGATATATGTAGGTATAGGTATGTATATGTAAAGGTATACATATATAGGTATAGGTATATATATATATATATATATATATATATATATATATATATATAGGTGTAGGTATACATATATACATATATAGGTATAGGTATATATAATGTATAGGTACACAACATTGTCTCTGTCTCTGTCTGCATCTCTAAGTTCAAAATCATAGAATTTGATATTGCCACCTCTAGCTAGATATTATATTGTAGATTTGGGTATGTCTCTGAAGACTTGGGCCCTTTTCTTGTCCCCATTCCAGAATGTTCCCTTACTCCATGCTTCTTGTCCCTCACCTAGCTGTCTCCCAGTAAGGCTCTTCTATTGTTTTCTCCATATGGGACTGCCTCTGATGACTTGGTGTGTCAGGTCTTCACACCTTGAAGGTGTGGCCTTTAGCTACATTAGCAGCCCTACTCAGTCATATTATAGTTTCAGGACTTTGCTTAATATAAAGAAAAGTAAAACTCATTTTAAACTTCTACCATCTAAATTTTGGCTGCCTAGGAACTATTTTCCATTTACTATACCATTGCTATGGAACTATTAGTCTCTTGCAGCTAGGTGGCACAGTGGATATAGCACATGGCCTGGAGTCAGGAAGATCTGAGTTCAAATTCAGCCTTAGACAACTACTAGTTGTGACCTGGACAAGTCATTTAACACCATTTGTCTCAGTTTATTCATCTGTAAAATGAGCTGGAGAAGAAAATTGCAAACTATTTCAGTATCTTTGCCAAGGAAACCCCAAATGGGTCACTAAGAGTTGGATAAGACTGTACAACATTATTTTAAAGTCATGTTTTCCTATAATTAAAAATGTTAGGTGGGGACACCTGTAATGGTAAAAATGAATGCTTTTTTTCTGTGTGACAAAGCAGGTGTTCTCTAGCTAGGGACATTTTTTGCAATGTCATTTTTAACTGGGCTTTGTGGTAGAGAAATAGTCACAGTGTGATATAGTAGATATTGTTTTTCAATTAAGCCTCCATGGCTTATAAAATAAAGGACACCACTCAATCCTAATTGCCACACCCTAGTCCAAGTCAAGGGTATTTCAATCACCAGTTGGGGGAAATGGACAGCAGACTGCATTACATCACCAGTCTCACCAACCAGCAGATCTTAATTATGTTGCCTCTTTATAACTCTTAATAAAAAGACTAGTTAGAAACTTCTTTCTGTTTTCTGGATAGTCATCAACATAAGGGAGTTCGGTGACCAGGCTTAAAGTCAATTGAACTGCCTCTCCCTACTTCCATTGCTGAAAAACATAAAAATTGGAGTACAATTCTTAAATCAGAACTTTTACTTTCCTCTAAGTCTTAACTATTTCCTGATGCATTTTTTTAAAAACATCTTTTTAAACATAAAAATTAAGCATACTTCTTGGTTTGACCAGTAGCATCTGAGTAATTCAGAATTGTAAAAGCTTCCCAATTGGAACAAGTCATATACCTAGAGGAGTCAAACTGCTTTAGAAACTTTCTGTGAATGCCACACAGCTCAGTGGGAGAAAAAGTTTTCTAGGATTCTTTATTCTGGATTCTATTCAGTTTAAGTTCCACAAATATAAAGTTGAATAAACTACACTCTCTAGTACACTGACATATTTTAACCACAATCATTTTTTGATTGAGGGGTCAATGTTCATCTTTATGTGAAAAAAGAGGTAAAATATTCTGAAATTTTTAAATAATTTCACAAAGTCACGGATTCTGCAATGATGAAGTTTATTTATTCATTCAACTTGAAAGGTGGTAACACATTTTAAATCAATTCAATAAATATTTGAAAAGTAGGCTTACAGAACACCATGCTAAACTCAGGGATGTAAGAAGATACACAGTTTCATAGAGAGAGCTGTGATGAAGGCACTGAGGCTAGAAAGCACAGGATACTTCCAAGGAGTAATGAGCAGGCCATTTTCACTGAAATGCAAGGTGTGAACTATGGAGTTTTGTAAGATAAGGATGGAAAGATTAGGTGTTGCTGGATATGGAAGGGTTAGCCCAGGAATGGATTAATTTAATAATTCTATCCATACTTTTGTTGTCATTCAGTCATTTGAGATTCTTTATGATCCCATTTGGAGTTTTCATTGCAAAGATCCTGGAATGGTTTACCATTTCTTTCTCCAGCTCATTTTACAGATAAGGAAGCTGAAGCAAACAAGGTTAAGTGACTTTCCCATCACACAGCTAGTAAGTATCTGTGGCAGGATTTGAACTCAGGAAGATGAATCTGTCCAACTTTAGGCCCAGTACTCTATCTACTTTGCCATCTAATTGCCTTTTCTGTTGCATACTTGAAAGAAAAATAAAATAAAGCACCTAGCATCCATCTACCCAAGTTTACTATCTATTTAAAAGCTTAATGATGATTGGTTGTCTTGTCTTTCATGTGAATTGGAGTCTTAGCATCTTTTCATTGTATCCCAAAAGTTGCAGGATAACAAAGTAGATAGCTAGATGGTGCAGTTTATGTTATATACATATAAGTTATATATAAGAAATATAAGTTTTCATTATTAGATTAAAAAGAGATATCAAGGAAGTGCTGCACCTCATCTCTATATAAAGAGATGTAAAATATTCTGAAATTCCTAAAAAAAATTTACAAAGCTACTGATTTCTGCAATAATAAAGCTCATTCATTCATTCATTGGGATGAATGTACTCATGTGATTAATCTCTAATTATTCATCCCTGTACAATGGGAGAATAAAGCAGCAAAAGACTGCATAGCGTAATAGCTAGCACAGAGATTTGCAAATAGTAGGCATTTAATAAATGTTTAATTGAATTGAACTAAATGGGCAGAAAATGGATTGTACTGTTAGAGAGATCTGTGTTATAGCTCTATCTCTGCTAATAAATGACTTTGCGATCTTAAATACATTATATTATAGCTCTTTCCCTTTTCTCAGGATGGTGTACAAAAAGACCCCAAAGGAATCAAAGGAAAAGAAGGTCAAAAAGGGAAAAAAGGGACAGCAAAAAGGCAGATATGACTGAAAAGATGGTGAAAAAGTCTGCAAAGTATTGCAGTTGGAACCCAGTCCTGGACCAAGGAATCGGGAGATACTCCAGGTCTGCAAGGTATTCTTGGAGAGCCATGTACAAGCGGGAATACATTGCACCAAAAAACTGGATTGAAAGGAAAAAGAAAGGTGCCTGCTACTATCTCAAAGCCAATTGATGGCAATAAGAATGGAGGAACTCATGTGGTAAAGATTCACAAAATATCTGGGTATTACTCTACTGAGGATGTGCCTAGAAAGCTGCTAAGCCATGGCAAAAAGCCCATCAGCCAGCAACTAGCATCACCCAG